>CM068722.1:8669036-9223263 GCA_035079005.1 Fraxinus americana | reverse complement strand
AAGGATAAGGAGAATCTTCACCAATTGGCTTCCACCAATCTACGTTTCATGCATTCCAAATACACGGACTTGTAAATGCTAATAAAATTTTCTGTCTGTAAAACTCATGACTTAAAGTTACAGGCTTATCAACTGTTACAAAGACCTGTTAAGAAACAAAGAGAACAAGAAAAGAAAAAGAATTAATGGTGAAAAACCTACGTACCTCCTTAAAGGTTACATTTTCTATCTTGTCAAGCAAAGCTCCAGTTTGCCTAGCCAAATCTGCAGATAAATGTACAAGCCTCTGCACACGAATTTCCTTTGCAGACTTCATAACCTATGCTGGCTGAGGCAAGCAAAATATTAGTTTATGGATGACCAAAAAATGTACCAGAACAGTATATCAGATATTTAAGCAAGTGAACTAAGAATAGGGAGCATAGTGTAAATTCATGTGACAACCTCATCATAAATGACAAAAATGAGATTTTACTCTGTTTTGAACATCTCTCAAATCTTCATAAATAGCATTGGAACACTTACTGTAACAAGATTACTTGAGTGCCCAAGAGATTTTCGAATAGAAGGTCCTTTGCATTCAATATAATTGGCATCACAGCCAAAATACCATTGATCCAGTAATCTAGCACCTTCAGTAGAGAATGTGTCAGCTACCTATGCAATAGATACACATATTTGAGAGAATTCCTCGGGTCACCTTGGACAGTTGAATTCATTTGAATTCACAAAACTTCAGGTTTATGATAATATAGCATGTAAGAATTTCACTTGCGATATAATGAAGAGTAAACTAATGAATTTTTAAGTCAGCTGTCAAATGAGATAAGAAACAATTTAACACAGACATTTTGGGAACAATATATAGGTATTCTATATATCATTCAACTAAGCAAGGAAGAGAACTTTAGTGCCTTGGGAAATTTTTTAACTCTACCTTACTACATAGCTCTGTCGAGACATCATTATCAACCTGAAATGATTGACCAGAAAAGGGTGAAGCTACAGTTCTTTCGGTCTCTCTTTCTAAAAACCGTAGATGTGGTCCTTCAAGCCAATCAGTTTGTCCTCTATGCTAAAGTGAACCATCGAGAGATGATTTCTCACTAGCAGTATTCAGAGCAAGCCGCTTGAAATCATTGCTCGGGGCACCCGTTTCTCCAATATGATTAACACTATAAAGTGACTCGTTCAACCTCACTGAAACTAATAAAAAGAACCCACTCAATTGTTTGAAAGTAGAATCCCTATTTTGTTTAATTCAAGCTCAGACTAAGCCCATGTTGCTATTTCAAGCAAAAATTCATAACATTGTGCACTAAATGGGCTATATGAGACAAGCTATTGTTAAGCCAAATCTGCTCTGACAGAAATGATATGACAGGTCACCTTACTTAGGGGTGGGCGTGGGTTGGGTTGGGTCGGTTTTTGCCTCAACCCAAAACCAACCCAACATTGTCGGTTTGTTCGAAATCCAACCCAGCCCAACCTATGTAAATGTTGAAACCCAACCCAACCCAATTATGTGTCGGTCGGGTTAGGTTGGGTTGGTCGGTTTGTATCGATGATTTCCATTAACTAGTTCTAAATTACAATGTTTCAGCTCATGTCTCAATTCAAATTTTCAACAAGAAAATCAGAACTAAAACGAGAATCCAAGATAAATAAATGAACATATGGAAATAAACGAGTAGCCACTAAATAAGTAGTGAAGATGAAGAAATGAGAGGTTAAATATGTTTCTTGGTCATGCTCAATGATCTATTAAATAAGTTTGTACAAAAAAGTCTGCAAAATGAGGGCTGAATCTTAGTAATAAGCCGGGAAAAAAAATATGCAAACTTGGTAACTTACCTTGGGAAAGGAATTGAAGGCTGAATCGCCAATGGAAACCAAAAAGGAGAAAAAAAGGGGGGCAAAATATGAAGAAAGGAGGGGGAAAGAGAGAACTGGGAAGTCGGCGCTTTTGATTTGTGTTATGGGGGAAATGTTGGAAGTGTTGTGCAGGTTTAGTTGAAATATGTTTGAAAAAAAATGGTCCTTTTTTTTTTTGATTGACGGGTTGGGTTGGGTCGGGTTGGATGGATTAACCCACAACCCGATCCTACCCGACCCAACCCACTAAGCTTTGCCAGAACCCAACTCGGGAAAAAAAAATGGAAAAAAACCAACCCGACCCGATCAGGTTGGTTTGGGTCTGTCGGGTTCGTCGGGTTGGTTCGGTTTTTGCCCACCCCTAACCTTACTATATGTTCAAGGGACCTTGCTATGGTAACATAAAGGATGACCTAAGGGATGACACAATATGATAAAAAGACATAAATGCCCTACTTCTATTATCTACTCAAATCAATGTTCTCTATTCCTAATATAGGATAAGTTTGATTTATTTCTCCTAATAAATGAAAAATCCAATTATGCTCGTATTTATCAATATATTTTTTATAAAAACAATGGTTTAATATTCTAATTTTATTTTCTAATTTATTAATTTCTCTATTAATTCTGACTATATTTTCTATAAAATATAAAGGCACAAGTATATTTCTACTATTTTTCAGAAAATAATCAAGCACAGTATAAAACGATTTAATTTCTTCTCCTTTTCTTTCGCAATCAATTTCTAAACACTGAATAATAGTAACTAAAATTTCATAAATAACATAAGTGCAAATATTAATATAAGTATTCAACATAAATAAGAAAGATCTTACAGTATTGAAGCAGAAGGTAAATGCAGAATAATATCAACGAGATTTCCCTCGAGCTTGCTCCCATATGTTTGTATACTCAGATATAAGTGATCGATGTTATTTGAGTTTAAAAAAGTGGGTTATGGTCCAACACGACTTTCACACTCTTATTATTTTTCTCTCGACTCTTTTGCATATCTCACAATGGATCATACGAAATCACAGTTTTCCTTTCAACTCCTTGTTAAAACATCACCTTGAAAGGTAACTGGGTTCTAATGGCTTAGTTCAACAGGAAGAGTCTATATTTCAAGGCATGTAATGTTCAATGAACTTGAGTTTTCTTTTGAGTCATTATTCTCGGCACAAAATCGATCTAATTCTGCTGAACCTGAAGCAGTTGTGTCATACTTTCAATTTTCTCCTCAACAGATCAGTTCAAATTTTACAACAAGTCCAGTTGATACAACTCATCCAGAAGCAACCGACGCTCTGTATAAATCACCTCTTGGTTTAAGTGACACTTATCATGAAGGTTTAAAAATTGGTGAGGTTGAAAACAGTGATGAAATTTCCACCAGAAGTTTGAATGAACTGGAAACTGAAGTTGATTTACCTTAGAATGTTGAAAGATTTGAATCAGAACATCAACAATCACTGGGCAATAAACTGGGAGACAAGAATCAACAAAGAGCAAGTAATTTGACTAAACATTCCATGATCACAAGGGCAAAGGCTGGAATCTTTAAACCCAAAGTATACTTTGGTGAATCAGTTAAAAATAGTCCAAAACCTTCCAAACCTAAAAATGTCAAAGAAGCTCTCTTGGACGAGGACTGGAAGAAAGCTATGGAGAAAGAGTTCAATAAATTGATGAAGACTAAAACTTTGAAACTATTGCCACCATTACTAGCATACAACATAGTAGGAAACAAGTGGGTTTTCAAAATAAAATGAAACACGGATGGATTAGTTCAAAGGTTTAAGGTTATACTCACTCTGGCAGTCTTTAAAGGATGGACAATTAGGCAAGTTGACATCAACGATGCCTTTCTAAATGGTGAACTTGAAGAGGTGGTATACATGAATCAACCGAAAGGATTCATAGATAAAACAAAACCTGATCATGTTTGCAAACTAGAAAATGCACTCTATGGATTGAAACAAGCACCTAAAGCTTGGCATGAGAAGTTAAAAACAATGCTGATGAGCTGGAAGTTCAAACAATCAATAGCTGACACTTTTCCTTTTTACTTCAAAAATGAAAAACAGATTATCTTTGCACTTATATGTAGATGACAGCGTTGTGACAGGAAATGACACGAAGATAGTGCAAGAGTTTATAAAGGAATTGGATAAGAGATTTACACTTAAGGATATGGGGCAACTTCATCACTTTTTAGGAATTGAAGTGCTATGGCATGATTCAGGAATTCATCTCACTCAAACAAGATACATTGCTGAGCTGCTTCAGAATTTTGAATTGCAGAACATCAAGCCATGCATACTCCTATTCCTTTTGGCAAAACCATATCCAAAACTGATGGAGAAGTACTTAAAGATCCTTCAGTTTACAGAAGTGCAGTAGGGGGATTGCAATACCTTTCACAGACACGGCCTGACAACACCTTTGTTGTTAATAAAGTTAGCCAGTTCCTACAATCACCAACATCCATACATTGGCAGGCCTTGAAAAGAGTACTGAGATACCTTAAAGGGACAATAAATCAAGGACTCTGGATACAGAAAAGTGACAGACTAAATTTAAGTGGATTCTCAGATGCAGATTGGGCTTCATGTCCAGATGACAAAAGATCAACGGCTGGATATTGCATCTAATTGGGTGATAACTTAATAGCTTGGTCATCAAAGAAACAACATGTGGTTGCTAGATCAAGCACAGAATAAGAATACAGAGCACTCACCTCAGCAACCTATGAAATCGCTAGGATTCAATCCCTCTTTAAGGAACTTGAACTACCTCAAGTGTCAAATCCAATATTACGGTATGATAACATGAGTGCATGAGCCTTAGCAGCCAATCCAGTATACCATGCCAGAACAAAACACATTGAATTGGATGTTTAGGTTAATTCTTTACACCCATTTCCTCAGACCAAATTGCTGACCTGCTAACCAAAGGTCTGACTCACTCAAGGTTTGCCTTCTTTAAAGACGAGCTTGGAGTTACCTCAGTACCGTCTAGCTTGAAGATGGGTGTGAAGAATTAACCTAAACATCAGCTACCTACACATCAGCTCATCCATTTCAGCACAACATCAGGTCTATACGGTTGTGTCATCAACAGCCTATCCTTGCTGTCCATTTTTAGTTACACCACAATAGTGGTATTGCTTTCTTGTTGTAAATAGATTCCAACATCTTCCATAATTTATGGATCTAACTACATCTATACATTCTAGAATATTATTTGTAATCTATAAATTGTATGCAACCAAAGCAATAAACATTAAGCATTACAATTCAGCTGCTCTTGCACTTCTAACTTCTCTTAATCCAAACAATTCTCAATAACTGCTCATAAAGTCAAAAACAATATGCACGTAATACAAAATTCAAAATAATCATAAATGTCACCTATGGAGAGTCCAGTAATGCAAACAAGGCCGGAAAACGGGATATTTGATTTAATTGTTTTCACGGGGTATTCAAGAACTTCTGGCAGTGGAAACAGAGAACATGGGTTCCAACCAGAAAGACATGAGGCTTCTGAATGAATAAGAAAAATCTATAAAAAGCCTTGAACACCTGTTGCTGGCTATCACCTCCACCCTCCCTCTTCCAATACCGTTCATTTTTTTCAATCCTTCATTCAATTGAGATGGAAAATGAATAGAAATGTGCGTTTTAAGAGAAAAATGAAACTAGGATTTTTATGTCGTTCTAAGAAAATAAATGGAAAGTCAAAGTTTGGAATTATACAATTAAAAGCAACATATCACTTTTTAATTATTTCTAGATGATTAGATCAAGTTGATTTGTCCTAAGTTTGAATACCAGAATTAAAAATAAAAGCAATAAAGAACACCAAAATTGATAACGGAAAGATGCCAACTGAATAAAAACTCCGATCATTTTACCAATCGATAATCTACTACAAATCGAAACAAACTTACAGTATGGTCCAGACTCGTCTACCCCGTAGAACTTGTGATCTCAATTCATGCAATCTCCCTTGATCCTAGAAATGTGCTCCTTTAAAACAAATCCTGACTCCTGGTTTATACCTTAGCCTTCCTGGACTGCTCACTCTTAACGCCAGATCCTGACTCCAGTACTTTACCTTAGTCCTCCTGAATTTGTGTTTCTACAATAGCTCCCAACCACTGGTATTAATTTACCTCCGATGGATTAGGTGATTTGTTACTTGATCAATAGATCTTATATGTTTTGATCTTGTGGTTTAAAATTAAACAATGTGGCAAGATCAACAAATCAAAGTTTAGATGAATTTATAGCTCAAATAATGTGGTGGTTGAATTTTTGAATCAATGTATGCATTTTGGAATGATCTCTATGGAAAATATGATTCAACAGACTTTGTATTTTCCTATCAACCCAATACTAATTTTACCATAATTTGGACTTTCCTAATCCTAATTTGACTTTGATTACAAAATAATTAAATCCTAATACAATTCAACTAGGATATGATTTTGACAAAGTAAGAGGGTGTTTGACACCTATTTTTTGGAGAATAGAATTTTTGGAATAGTGATTGATGGGAGAATGTGTGGTTGAAATGAAAATGAGTGCCAAACAGGGGCTAAATTGCTAATTATATAATTTGGACTTAACAATCACCCACTTGGCATTCCGTGACAAAATCATTTATTTCAAAGTCAAAAGGTCCAAAACTATCAAAAAATAAACTTATCAAAAAAAAAAAAAAAAATTCAATACTTGGTCAACCTGCTTCTTGAAACAAATGGAAACCACAATCGAAAATAAAAAGTAAGAAGAAATTAAATAAAAAGTCATATAACTAAATTAAATAACACACATAATAAAATACATGTAAGATCGAAACATGCAATAGCACGTGAATTATAAACTTAGAAACAAACCATAGAATTTTATATCAATATAGACAAAATACAACATTATATCAATAATAAAATTCCAGCAAATATATCAAATAACTCCTCCTAAGTCATTTATCAATCAAAAAATTTAAAATTCTCCCCTTTACTTATATAATCATATCCCTGAAATAAATACACATCTCTCCCCATTTTTTGTTACGAATAACAAAGAAAAGACAAGTAATAATCACGTCAAACATAGAGAGGAATGAATAAAAAAATATCGAGATGTGCTAGAATCTCAAGTATTACTCTTCTCACGTTTATCTGTCCTAAATGTACTAGAATTGCCCTTATATACATTACAAGATCTATTATTCTTATTAAGCAATTTCTTAAATTTCCTAGTAAGGTAGGCAAGGTCCTCATCCTTAAATTTTTCATTATCAGATGTGTCACTCACAGCTTCCTTGACTGTATTGAGGACTATAGATTTGCCTTTCTTAGACTAAGATGTGCTAAGTTCATATGTTTGGAGAGACCATACGAGTTCTTCAACCATAATTGCATCTAGGTCTTTATTCTCTTCAATAGCAGTCACCTTTGATCCAAATTTCTCAGTAGGGATATTATCACTTTTCTCACAATCTTAGCCTCTGAAATTTGTTCACCTAATTTGAATTTAGAGTCGACTGTATCATTTAGTTTAGCATAGACATCATCAAAAGATTCATCATTTCTCATCTTAATTTCCTCAAATTTAATAGTCAACATCTGTAATTTAGAATTCTTAATAGCTTTGGTTCCCACGTGTGGTCTCAAGAATATCCCAAACTTCTTTTTGCAGTCTCACTCATCAACACACGCATAAACTCTTCAGGTGATAGGGTTATAAATAGAGCATGAAACCCTTTACCGTTCCAATTACACTCATAGACAATGACTGACTCATCTAGACAAATATGGTCAAGGATCACAACTAAGGTTCTGATATCACTTAAAAGTTTTAAATTACCAAATTTTTAGACTAACATGCGGAATTACACAATTAAAAACAACGAGTCACTTTTGAATACCTCAATTAATAATTAAAGCAGTGAAAAACACCAAAGATGATCAAAGATAAACTCCAACTTGATAAAAACTCTAGGCAATTTACTGATCAATAATTCACTATAAATCAAAACAAACTTATAGTACGGTCCAAATCCGTCTACCGAGTAAAATTTTTAACCTTAATTCCTGCAATCTCCCTTGATCACATTTGAGGTGTGCTCGTATAAAAAAAATTCCGACTCCTGTTTTATACCTTAGTCCTCCTGGACTGCGTGCTCTTACTGTCTCCCTTGATGGTATTTTTAATAAAAAATTTTCTTCTGATATCCGATTGATGTGCTTCAAAATTTGTTGGAAAGCTAACTCAAATGCTATAATTGTTCTAAAAATAGCCTTGTCCAAATTCCAATATTTTCTATGTGAAAAATGCATTGCAAGTTGCAATTGAGAATTTGGAGCATAACTCGTGTGGCTCTTTGATACTCTTTACACTTCTAATTGCATTCCCTTGATCATATGTGATCTTCTTAAACATCGTGGACTCCTTCAAGGACTATACTACTCTCCAAAAGACTCATTGACTTTTACAACTATTTGTAACAATTTTACTCTTTTACAATAATCATCTTGTCTAAAGAATTGCCAATTCAACTAAAAACATAACAATCACCTTCTTTGGCATTATGTGACAAAACTATACAATACAAGTCAAGGATGTAAAAACAAAACTAATTTACCCAAACTCAAACTGAATGTCTGTCTCTTGTATTTCTTGAAACATGTTTCCTGAAATCAAAAACTCAAATACCAAGTGTAAAAGCATGTGATGCAGGAAATATAATAATTGAAACGAACTCCAATAATTGAGAAACAATACTAATGTTAATCAAAACACTAACTAAAATATTAATATCACAAAATATCAAAACTCAAAAAAGTTAAGCATTGAAAAATATCATCTTTCATTCAAAAAAATCTCCTCTTACTACAAAATAAACTAAAATAACCTCAAAATAAACTAAAATAAACTAAAATTTAAATGCATCTCGTCATCTCTCCTTTACTAATGAAAGTCAAACCAATAATGGATGTTACGACTTATACATAAAGCTCTTTTTTTATGTACATTATTACTTTCTCCCCCTTACTTTGAGCATATATACTTTTTCACACAATTTATATTTTTCTTTTTAAACTCATCATTTTTCTCTTCAATTTTTCACATCTTATGTGCAGACTTTTCTCCATTAAGCGACTAAGATGACCCATGTAACGAGTTTTGGGTCGATAACTCAAATGGCTACAATTCTTCTGAAAATAGCCTTGTCCAAATCCCAATCTTTTCTATGTGAAAAATGCATTGCAAGTTGCAATTGAGAATTTGGAACATAACTTATGCGGCTCTTTGATACTCTTTAGACTTCTAATTGCATTCTCTTGAACATAAATGATCTTCTTAAACATCATGGAGTCATTCAAGGACTATACTACTCTCCAAAAGACTCCTTGACGTTTACAACTATTTTGTAACAATTTTATTCTTTTATAATAGTTCTCTTGTCTAAAGATTGCCAATACAACTAAAAACATAACAATCTCCTTTTTTGGCATCTTGTGACAAAACTATACAATACAAGTCAAGGATGTAAAAACAAAACTAATCTACCCAAACTCAAACTGAATATATGTCTCTTGCATTTCTTGAAACATGTTTCCTGAAATCAAAAACTTAAATACCAAGTGTAAAAGCATGTGATGCAGAAAATATAATAATTAAAACGGACTATAATAATTGACAAACAATACTAATGTTAATCAAAACACCAACTAAAACATTAATATCACAAAATATCAAAACTCCAAAAAGCCAAGCATTTAAAAATATCATCTTTCAGTCAAAAAAATCTCATCTTACTACAAAATAAACTAAAATAAACTCAAAATATACTAAAAATAAACTAAAATTTAAATGCATCTCATCATCTCTCC
Organism: Fraxinus americana; assembly: GCA_035079005.1. NCBI lineage: Eukaryota > Viridiplantae > Streptophyta > Magnoliopsida > Lamiales > Oleaceae > Fraxinus > Fraxinus americana. The sequence goes on along the minus strand of CM068722.1, from coordinate 9,213,479 downwards.
CCTTTTTTTTCACAAATGAAAGGTAACAATAATATATAATAACTCAAAGATACAGTTGATAGTATGTACAAGTATAATCCATGATCAATAAACTTTCCTACATACTTAGTTCAAGTCTAATGAAGTAAATTGTATAAGTGACTAATGTGTGTTAAGTGCCACTAATTCCTTGTGATCGAGACTTCAAACCTTATATTTGTGAGAAATGACATGTAAAACATTACTGTTAAATAAGTTTATTCATTTACTAATGAAAGTCAAACAAATAATGCATATTAGGACACATACATAAAGATCTTTTTTATGTACATTATTACTTTCGCCCCCTTTGAGCATATACACTTTTCACACAATTTGTATATATATTTTTTTTAAACTCATCAATTTTCTCTTCAATTTTTCACATCTTATGTGCAGACTCTTCTCCATTAATCGACTAAGATGACCCATGTAACAAGTTTTGGGCCGACGACTCCAAGTCAGTTGACCGTAGTGCATCAGGTTATGAGAAACCCCTTGAACTTAATTACTTGAGGCAAATAAGCTTCGAATAAGAGTATAAGATGAAACATTTTTATTTTATTTAAGCAGATATACTCGAGCTTATGTCTAATAATTAATGTCAATCCATGTTCAAGGTCACCTCACTAACAGATGACAGACATCCCAAATCCCATACATGCGGTCAAAACTTATTCACAAGATCATATTTTGTGCAGTATAGATGGTACATGAAGAAACATATGCTAATTACTCTATATAAACCTAAACAAAGTAATGAAAAATATGTTACATCACATCAATTAAACTCATACTTGTTCGCAATATACATGTTCAAGTAAATCATATAACATGATGTAGTAAAGAATTTTCACTAATTTTTTTTTTTACAATTTTTTAAAATCAAACTACCTAAAAAGTAAAATCAACAAAAAAATGAGATGCATGCAATAATGAATGAATCAATTAAAAAGCATAAGCATGTATCAAAAGTACCTAATCAATTATGTATACAAACGCTCTTACCTTTAAAAACCTGTGATCAATTTCAAAATTTTCAAAATCATACTTTTTCACCCAAACATGTCTAGTGGAAGACTTATTTCGAGTCAACAGTGTCATTAACTTGATCAAATGACTCACTTGATTAGTGAGGAAATCAATTCGACTATCAAAATCCTGACTTCTAACTCTAGTGAAATTCTGATTTCTATTTTTATTCGGGAATTTATGACACATAGGCCTTATATGTCCTAACTCACCACAGTTGAAACATCTAGGGATAAATTTGGAAACAATCATAGATTTCAAATTTTGAACCTTAGGTGGAGGAAACTTATGTTGTACCGATGATTTCGGTTCTCGGACACCTACATTCTTCACGTATATTCTTAGTCGTGTACCTATTCAATAGTTTGCGACACTTAGTCTTATATGTCCTATCTTACCACAATGGTGATGCGTGAGGATGAACCTAGGAACAACTCTAAGTTTCAAGATTTAAACCTTTGGTTTTGAGGCAGGTACAAACTTATTGTTAGAAGATGAAGTAGTATGAAAATTTGTTTCATTATCATCAAAATCTTTTCTATACCCAGTTGGTTTGTTCAAATCTATTATATTATCAATTTTCTTAGATCTGCTAGAAAAAGTTTGAAGTTGGGCATTTAATTTTTCAAGATCACTCGTAAGAGATTTAGCCATAAAACTCTTTCTCAACATTTAATTCATTCAAATATCTAGTGGACTCCTCAAGTTTGGCTATAAAGCTTTCTTTTTCTAATTCAAGTGCATTAACCTTTTTAAGCACAATTTTATTCACCTTCTTAATCTTAAAACTCTCCTCAAATAATTGTTTATAAGCCTCCCGAATTTCCATATCACACTCAGATCCCGAATCAGAAATTGATTGACTCACCTAGACAAATTTTTGGGTCAATGATCGCTATTATGCTCTGATACCACTTGAAAGTTACTAGTTCAACCATAAAGTCACCTAATACGTGAATAATGCGGAATTAAAACTTATCAATTCAAAGCAACAAATCACTTTTTAATTGTTCTAAATGATTAGTCAATCAAGTCAAATTATGCTATGTTGAATTGCCGCAATAATTAATAAAGCAGTGAGAAAATCTTTAACTGGGTAAAACCTCCGGGACCAAACTGGTAGTTTCCACTATAGACAATACAACTAACAGTAGGATCCAACCTAGAAAACTCACTAGATTCGCTGATCTAATTCCTACAATCTCCAAGATCTGCTGGAATGTGCTTCACTCACACATGCTCTCGATCTTCTAGAATTGTCTATCTCTTGTAGAACACCAAGCATGCCTCATTCTTGTACTCTTCCTGTGTTTTTTGTCCAACCTCTCCCAAATTTCAGCAACCTCTGAAGGTTATTGAGAAGGTACCTTCCTGATAATATCTAGGAAATGGATGTTTTGGATTATAAGAATTTCGATATTTTTTCCCAAACTCGTGGTTGATTATTTCAAGATTCAAAATGTTAGTTTCAATATTTAGATGTGTTCTTAGATCTTGAAATGATGTTATGAAGTTGTAAAATAATGATCAACCACCCTCTTAGACGTTCATAGGGTAACTCAAGTATATATATAGAAAAATGTTTAGGATTAAAAGGGATTGAAAAATCAAGTATTTGATGAAAACAGATTTCTGATCATTGAACGTCGCTCGAGTACCAAGCCAGCGATAGGCGAGCAGCAGCTAAGAATTCGTCAGTATGTTTTTCATAACTTTCTCTTCTGATGTCCGATTGAGGTGATTCGAAATGCATTAAAAAGCTAACTCAAATGGCTGTAATTCTTCTAGAAATAGCATTGTCCAAATTCCAATCTTTTCTATGTGCAAAATGCATTGCAAGTTGTGATTGAGAATTTGGAACATAACTTGTGCGGCTATTTGATACTCTTTTGGAGGATAGTATAGTCTATTTGATACTCTTTGAACATAATTGCATTCCCTTGATCATATGTGATCTTTTAGAACATCTTGGACTCTTTTAAGGACTATATTATCCTCCAAACGACTCCTTGACTTTTACAACTATTTTGTAACAATTCTATTATTTTACATAATCCTCATCTAAAGAATTGCCAATACACCTAAAAACCTAACAGAGATTATACCGGATTAATCCAATACCAAATTGTTGGAGAAAATAAAAGATTATCACCATAATATGAAGTAATTAATTACAAGAATACAAGAACAAAATAATTTTTAGAGAATGGAGATTTATATAATATGGAAAAAGAATACAAAGATTTGTATTTAGAACTTTGTCTAACTTAATCTAAATCATAATAAAGAGCCAAATATATATATGGTACAAATATGGGACATCAAAATCCTAATAGTAGAGTTATAATAGAAGTAGAATACAAGAAATTGAGTCCAAAATGAAATTGGAGGCAAAAAAACAGTGTTACGACACCACAGCATCATCTCCCGTTCTTCTTTTATGATGGGCCCAGGAGCCCAGTCTCCATCCAAATACCTTCCAAAAGATATTTTTCTTCATTCCAAAGTTTTCTTCAAAACCAACCCAAATTTCAACCCCTAACTGGGCTTCCAAATATAATGTGCACTTTATTAGAAATAGATTTTTTCTCAATGTGCACTTTATTAGAATTCTCAATTATCTTCAATAAAGAATTCAAGCCACATTCAAATTCTAATAATCTCCACATTGACACGAATTTCATTACAATGAACAAAACTTCAAAGAAAAATTATCCACCTGGAGACAAATTCCACTACAAAAAATAAACTCTTATTCATCAATGAAACACAAACGAACTACTCCATCACAATTTCAAATGAAAATATTCTCTACCTCTACTACCCCAATTAGGTGCAAAAGTGATATAATGATCACCAAACAAAGCTAAAACAAGCACTGTAACAGAATCACGACTGAATGCATAAAAGCATGATCTCAACTAGAATCAACACCCTTAACTACATTCAAACATAAACTAAATTGGTAGAATTATACTTATGTGGAATTTTATGACCACAAATAGGTTTATTACTAGTAACTGAATATAATGACACCGCCAATGATGGTGGTAATACGGATTTACCTATAACTTCTAAATTCAACTAAGTTGTATTCCTTAAAGAAGACTTCAACAGTACAGAATCCAACTTCAAATTCACTCGAGTTCTTAAAATATGCTGATTGTCTAAAAGTTTTGTATAACACTGCATGATATATAAATGGAATTTTCTATGTCTCTTTAACAAAATACGAGCTCTTTCACCAACCTTTAGAACTCCACCTTCAACAGTATACATGTACTCTTTTGAATCAAAATTACTTAAAAACATAAGATTCTCTTTAAATCTAGAACGTATCTCACTGCATGAAGTGTTCTAATCGTCCTATTAAACATTTTTATTCTCACCCGACCAATACCAGATATTCGACAAGGTGTATTATTATGGGACATCACAACACCTTTTAAAACTTATTCATATGTTCAAAACAAATCCCAATTAGAAGTCATATGAAAATTGCAAGTTGTATAAAAAATCCAAGCCTCCTCGGTTTAGAATTTTAGTCAGACATAAATAAAAGCTCTCTATCACTATAAGAATTTTCTGCAATACTCGCTTTCCCTGAAATTTTTTATTGTTGATTTGCAGTCAATTTTGATTTATTCCGCAACTAATAACAATCGCTTATCAAGTGCCATTTTTCTTATAATAATTACAAATTTTGAACTTAGATTTAGACTCGCTTCTTGAACGACCACAATCAACAATGAGGCCATCTCCATGTCCCTTAGATGCTACTAGACATCTTCTCATTTGAATATAGAGCACTATAGAGTTTTTCGATGGTGAGAGCATCGCAACTATATAAAATCGTGTCTCTAAACGACATGTATGAAGTGGGCAATGAACACAATAAAATCAATTCCAAATCTTCTTATTCGTATTTAACCTCCAAGGTCTCCAAATTAGTGACGATTTTCTTAAAAGCAATTGGTGATACTCAATAGATGTACCTTATATCATAAGATAAGAATGTAGACGTTGCTTCAAATGTAATTTGCTAGTAAAAGTCTTCATCATGCATAATTGCTCTAATTTTAACCATAATTCAGCAGCTGACTTCTCCGTCAAAACGTCCTGTAAAATATTATTTTAAATATGAAGATGTAATTGAGCTAGGGCCTTTCGATCCCTCCGGTGTTTCTCCTCCAGAGTCCAAGTTGTGGACATCTTTTCAAATCCCAATAACGCGTCATCCAAATCCATCTAAACGAATACTACTCGCTTCGTTACCTACCACAAATAGAATATTGTATTGCGATCTAATAGCAAAATATTATACTTTATTGTTGTCATCACAAAAGATCAAGTTGAGCTATTAACATGAACAAAACCTCGATCTTCCTAAGAATTTCATCACCAAAAGTTCTGATATCAGTTTGTTGTGAAAAGTAGAGATGATATCGGATTAATCTAATACCAAATTGTTGGAGAAAATAAGAGATTATAGCCATAATATGAAGTAATTGATCACAAGAATAAAATAATTTGCTGAAAATTGAGATTTTATTATAATATGAAAAAAGAATAAAAAGATTTATGTATACAACTTTATCTAAATTAGAATGAAAAGCCAACTATATATATGAAACAAATAGGGGATATCCAAATCCTAATAGTAGAGTTGTAGTTGAAGCGAAATAGCGTTTCGAAGTCGCGGTGCCACTCTCTGGGTTAGTGCCAGGGCGCTGGCTTTAGATTCCTCTTTTACACTAGTGCACCTTGTCGCCTCGACCCTACTCCCAGGCGCCCGATCTCCATCCAAATGCCTTCCAAAGATGTTTTTCTTCATCCTAAAGTGTTTTTAAGTCCAACACAAATTTCAACTCTCAATTGAGCTTCCAAGTAAAACTTTGACTAGAATTCGCCAAGTAAATTTGAATAGGATTCAACAATAGCATTCAAAATAGAATTGTTCTTAACGTACACTTTAATTAGAACTTTCAATTATTTTAATAAAGAATTTGGGTCACACCAAAATTCTAACAAAATCAATTTTTCATTGATGCCATCCAAGTTGAAGCTTTCAACCCCAAAACTTTGTTTCTGATTAGCATCTATACCATCTGTAGTGTCTACTCTTAAAACTCTACATATTGTGTGCATGTGCTCATGTGTGTTCGCCAACCATCTGTTATGCCCTAGATACAATCGATTTAGGTTGTAAACACTTTTAATATATTTAATGCATTTTTTCTGTCAAGATCTATTATTTATTTAAATTACTTTAAATAATAGAGTCCGTAAATTTAAGTCTTTACAATTTGTTAATCACGAGGAGTTGAGATTGTGAGATACAAATTACAATATGATTTAATCTTAAATTATCCGTCTGTGGCATTTATTATTTGCGATAAGTAGCTAATCTCATAAGCTACAGTGTGGTAACATTTAAATGAATATGTGAATGTTTTGTTATAGAATAAAACATTGGAGACCCGTTTGTGAGATTTCACATGGATAACTATCTGAGTGTCAGTGATTAATCTTTAATGTTTGGTAGTGGAATTGATCATTTGACTTGAGGTCATCATAGTGTCTTATATGAGGACATACATACTTTGGTGATGTTGGATGTTGTTTTGTCAAGGGTCGCTAATACAACATCGTTCGGGTATGTCAAAAATCATATAAAGGTTGTGACTGATCAATAGATAATTCGTCACTCTTAGATAGTAAGAGATTATGATCTAAATTTCATTCAATTAAGTTGATAATGAAATCTTTGGTAAATGTGAACTCATAAGTCGAAAATGAGTTTTCGACCTATATTGATTTAATAGTGGGATGAAAGATATGATCGATAATTAAGATTGACACACATCCATATCTCGTAATTGATTGGATCATATCGACGAAGGGATTATAGTTTCACGGTAAACGAACAAGTTTTGTTTTGTCATATCATGTGACATTTTTCATTACATGTATTGTCATGACACATTGCTAGATGTCAATTTGGGATGACGAATGCGAATTGATGATAAATTAAAATATGAGTATATTAATTTTTCGATTTTGATTATATCATAATAATAATTCACGTCATTAGATATCGTGATCGAAAATCTAATGGATCACACACAAAAGGAGAGCCAAAATATTGAGACTCCAATTAACTAATTAATAATCATTGTACAATTAATTAATTAAGTTGTTCATTAATAGGCATAAATCAATTAATTGGATTAATTAATTCATGAACCAAATTTGATTAATTGGATTAATTAAATACTGGACTAGGTTAAATTTAAGAGACCGGGTGAGCCCACTTGAACTTCTATTAATAGGTTGCTAGGGTTTGAAAATACATACACCTTATTATTATTATTATTATTATTATTATTATTATTATTAGCACAAGAAAAAGAAAAAAAACCATATTTCTCGTTCTTGTACCCTGTGTGAATTTTCATTGGATGTTGGACAATTGGACAGCTGTGGATTGCAGTTCGTGATTGTTCTTATTTTAGAATAAGCAAAAGAGTTTGCAAAATTTATCAAATGTATAATTTCTATCACAATTTTTATCTAAATACAAAGCAGGTCCGTGATGAGAATTGAAAAATAATTTATTTTTCGCTGTGCATGTTAAGTAAATTCCCAACACCATCCAAGAATCTGATTTGGTTACTTTTATTACACACGCACTCTTAATTTTTGCACAATCCATTGAATATTTCGTTGCATTTTTGTTCTTGAGATCTCTGCAAAAAATAAAAAAATAAAAATAATAATAATAATAATAAAATGTGAATGCAACAAAATTACGTTTCTTAAAATGCTTGGACCTCCTATCAAAATGATCTGAACTGTTTAAAGACCCAACATTCCACCACCTCACTGCCCCAGCTTGAGAACCAACCTCGTAATCCAAATTTCTGATTGATGGTACGGGGTAAGGGAATCAAATTCCTTAGAGAAATGCTAAAGGGACAGGGCTGGGGACCGACCAAAAAACAGGGGGCCTTGATTTAAATAGTTGCAATTCAGATTAAAGGTCGAGATGAAGCCACCTCGGCCCCTTGTTTTTTGGTCGGTCCCCAGCCATGTCCCTTTAGTATATCTCTATTCCTTATGTAGCTCAAAAATTTAGTACGAAAAGTAAATAAAGGTCCTAATATTCCTGTACAAGTGATTAGCATCAAACATTGCATAATTTGTTCTATGGATTATATACAGTACGCGATACATTGTTCATTATAATTCTTTGAATTTGTTCAGAGTCGATTTCATATAATAGCTGCTTTCTCTCCCACTAGCTGGTCATTTAGTAAGGGCAAGAATAAATCTCTTGGAAGGTAGCAGTTTTTATTGTGGTTCTTTTTCTGGCCTATTTTCTTTACAAACACGATCATATGGACAAGCATTGTTCGATTCTCTTTCAGGAACGAGGTACCCTACAGCGAATGCAGCAGTTTTACAGAACTTCAAGAATTTGTCAAGTTCATTTCTCCACTAGACATCATCCGAAGTGTAAATAATTATGGGCCAGATTCTCATAATGCAATGGTCTCCCAATTCCTTGCTTAGGCTACTCATAAAACAGATGAGTTCACTTAACTAGCTCATGTATTGTTCGATGTACATGGTAATTCACCTTTTGGGTGTTATGTTAAGGAACTGATTGGGGATCAAATGTGAAAATAAGATAGTATTTGATAAAATTGAGGGTGTCAAAAAATGTGTTGGATAGCTTAGACCCAAATGGCTTGGCATGGTCATGCTATTGGCCTTTCTGCCCTCACAGCTTTGGTGGATTGGTCTTCACTGCAAGGGGCTATCACTAAATGGTGGGAGGGCTGGGCGGTATTGTAAGTACTAATGCAGTGACTTCTGTAAAAGCTTGGATGCTTGATGGGTACAAAATTATGTAAAGGTAAAATTAGGCTGTGTATCCTACTAAAATAAGTATTTTGATTAATACCCTTTATTCTAATTAAACATTTTGATCAAGTAATAATTACGTCCTAATTTAAACTATTAACTAAGACTCCAACCCCGCTAAACGCTGAAGTAATAATTATGTAAAGGGAAAATTAGGCTGTGTATCCTACTAAAATAGGTATTTTGATTAATACCCTTTATTCTAATTAAACATTTTGATCAAGTAATAATTACGTCCTAATTTAAACTATTAACTAAGACTCGAACCCCGCTAAACGCTAAAGTATATGCTAGTCAAAGTTCAAATTCCAAATGCTCTCCCTTCTCTCTAGAATCACCCAAAAATGAACCAAATTTCCGGCAACTCTCGGCCGGAAAAACCGCCGGAATTGGATACCGGTCGACAGTCCCTAACATCCCCTTCAACTACCAACAAACATCATCCAATTCCATCAAGTATTTCGGCCGGAATTAATGCTCAAAGTTCACTGCCCAACAATATGAAAACGGCAAGAAACACCACCTCCGGCCACACCCATGGTCGCGGAACCCTACTGGCCTCTTCCCCACATCCAGACGAGATTATACATGGTGGCAATTCATCCATATCATCTCTCAAACATGCTGAATTTAATTCTGAAAACTGCCCAGTCGCGAAGCTCACGATTCCGCCAGCGAAGAACTTGATTTCCGGAACCGTCTGGTGCACCCATGGATGTGGACCACTTGTGATAGGTTCGCCTTCACCTGGTGCTCCTAGCCCATGTATGGGTAAACACCAATTTTACCCACAGCAGCATGAATTTGATCCAGAAATGCAAGCAGTCGCGAACTCGCTGGGTGTTTTGTTGTTTGGAGCTTTGGGTACTTGGGTTTTTGCAGATTTTCTGGGTTTTTGGTTGAAGGTGTTTGCTTCAACTTCATCGTTTGAAGGTGTATGTATTGTGTATCTATTGTTGAAGATAATAGTTCAAGGGAAGATGTTGGATTTTCTTGTGTTGACAGTTGGTGAATTCACGTGATCTTGCATGCCAAATTTTCAGCATTATTTCCTGGGTATAACTTGCAACTTTTTGCATCTCTTGGTTTGGGGACTGCCATGTCTTTTAACTTTTGTCACTTTTCTGTATTTTTCGTTTTAAATGTGTAAGGATTATGAAAGTGAAATGCAATTTGTAGTTATCATCCCACGAATCTTGTATGGGATGCTTGCATATATATGTTTTCAATGAGTAATCTTCTTGTAGTATCATAATAGTTTATCAGTTGTAAAGTTATTGTACTCTAACTAAAGAAATTGAATGGATTTGATGCATTGTTTATTTTAGAATATGAACATTTATACATTGTGATTTCTAGTAAATCAAAATTTGTAGAATGGTTTTGGTAATCAAGATTTTTAAAGAGAGAAGAACTTATTTTTGTTTTCTAGCAATTTAGATTGAATTTTGGTTGAAAATTAGAGAGAGAACTGGGGGTTGGGTGAGAAGAAGAGTTGTGAATGAATGATTTGTCACTTTTTCAAATGTTCGCAGTTTTTTTTTTAACTTTTGTCACTTTTTAGAACGCTTTGTCACTTTTTTTAAATTTATGTCACTTTTTAGTGTTTGTCACTTTTTTCTATCACATTTTTTTTATTGTTTATCACTTTTTAAAAATTTGTCACTTTTTTTAGTAACAAACATCACTTTTTAATCATCATGTGGATTGGTACTATTTTGGTATTTGTCACTTTTTTGAGTTTGTATCATTTTTTAAGAGTGTCATTTTTTTTTTTAGTTTGTGTCACTTTTTTTTAAAAAGTAAAAAAGTGACAATTTTTATAAAAAAAGTGACATTGAGTCACTTTTTCATTTTACACATTATTTTTTACTTTATAAAAACCTTTCATATGATTTTTCAAAACATCCATAATTTTAAGGGTATTTTTGTAAGTAGCCCTTATGTAAAATAGTTAGGTCGTGAGGTGGGCTGATACTATTGTTACCTTCTTTTTTTCCTTAATTTTTTTTTGTGGAAATTAGGCCTACTTCTACATTTTAATTTATCATTTTAAAAATCAAATTTCAAATTTATTCTTTTAAAAATTAGGTATACCCTATTCACCCTAAATCATTTTCTATCAAAACAAAAGGTCAAAAAACTTCTCACCTTCCTCATTCTCCCGTCACTTCTCCGATCACCACCACTTAGAGGTGACAATGGGTCGAGCCGAGCTGGCTCGGCCCGTATGCACACGAGCTCGGCTCGTGCTCGCCACGAGCTGAGCTCGTGGCTTGTTTATAACGAGCCAAGCTTCTGCCGGCTCGTTACTCGTGGTTCGAGTCGAGCTCGACCCGTGAGCTCGTGGCTCGTGGGCCAAGCCGAGCTTCGGCTCATGAGGTCGTCAATTTTTTTTTAATATAAACCTTTTTTTAAAAAAATGAAAATAAACCATTTGCCTTGGACGTGCCTATGGGGGAGCTCATTGGCTCGCCCGTGGGCGAGCCCAGCGGGCTCGACTCGCCAAGCGAGTCAGCCTGCTCAACCCGTGCTCGAGCTCATCAAATGACGAGCTTGAGCCGACTTTTCACGAGCCAACGAGCCGCTAGGCCCGTTTGCCACCACTACCACTACTGTTCATCACTTCTCTAGTCACTGCCACCGATCATCATTGTCGCTGTGTTTTTTAGATTTTGGGTGCAGCAGCACTCATCGCTGCTTCACGCAGCGCTGAGCTCAGTGACAATGGTTTTGGAGTTTTGGGATGATTTTTCCTCCGATCTACTTAGGAGGTGATTTTTGTTGGTGGATTGCAAATGGTGATGGTGGTGGTGGTGGCGACGACGGGGCGATGTAGCACAATGTTCGGTAGGTGCTGGTGGTGGTGGGTGGGGTAAAGAGCGTTTGTGACTAATTATTTGGGTAATTGTAACCAATAAAATAGTTAATTTGTGACCAGTAAATAATATGTAATCGATAAAATAGCAATATTGTAAAATTAAATAACAATTCTTGAAAAAATAACTTAATCGAGATTATTAATCTATTTAGTTAGATAATGTTTAGACCTTAGAACGTGTACGATGGAATTAAAAGTAGCAATTAAAAGCAACAACCACTTTTTCATTGTTTCTAGATGATTAGGTTAACCAAGTCAATGTTATCCTAAATTTGAATACCACAAATTGTAAATAGGAAGCAGTAAATTAAACTGATATTATCCTAAATTTGAATACCACTTTGTGCACTTTATTAATCAATAATCCACTATAAACTAAACAATTTATAATATGGTCCATACATGACCAACCCTTAGTTCCCTCTGACCTTCTTCTTGTAATCACCTTGGCCCTCTTGGAATGTGTGCTCCGCACACTAGCTCTCGACCTTTGGTATCATTTATCTCTTGTGGATATCCAAGAGCGAATCTCGATCTTTAGCCCCAAAACTCCAAGAGACTCTTCCCAAAACTCGAGCAATTCTGAAGGCTTATTGGTGAATGTGGATTTGGTGTTTAATCAATGATCTTGTGTGTTTTGATTGTGGTTTAACGTGAAGGTTTATACCTCGATCAACAAATCAAAGTTTGGATGAATTTATGGCTCAAATAATATAGTGATTGAATTTTAGAATCAATGGATGCGTTTTTATGATTCAACACACTTTTGGACGTTCATGGAGTTAAATATTTATAGTGGATAGTGTTTGGGATGAAAAGGAATATTAAATAATGTTAAAATCGAATAAGGTCGTTGGTCGAATAAATACGTTGTTCGAGCATTAGGCTAGCGCAAAGCTAGTAACTAGATTATGTTTTTGGCGCTCAAGTACCAAACCGGCGCCAAGCAAGCATTAATTGAGCAGTTGTCAGTATTTTCCTCATAATTTTCTTTCCCGATATTGAATTAAGGTAATTCAAAGTGCGTTAGAACGTTAACTCAAATGGATAAAATTCTTCTAGACATAGCTCTGTCCAAATTCTAATGTTTTCTATGCGAAAAATACATCACAACTTGTGACTTAGAATTTGGAGCATGATTTGTGCAACACTTTTACACTTCTATGCCTTCTAATTGCATTTCAATAATCATATGTGATCTTTTTGGACATCTTGGACGCCTTCAAGACCTATATTATCAATCTCAACTCTTTTGTTATAATTAGGACTCAATAACTCTTATTTTGACTGTGATTACAACTTGATAAACTGTTAATACAATTCAACGACATCATTTTGACTAAAGAAATTGTCAATTACAAATTTAGAAATTGTTAATTATATAATTTGGACTTAACATATGTTCAATGAATAAAAATTAAATTCATCAAGATAATTTTTTATATTAATTATTAAAATGTAGCTAAAATTGTTGTTCTTATTCATTTATGCTGGGGTAATTTTCGAACTTAGAACTGTTAAGAATGTACGCATAATTTTATTTTTATCTATTGCATCTAGTGTTTTTTTTATTCCAAAAAACTAACTAGAAGAGAAGAATATATAAACATAACTAATATTTTTTTTTAAATGGAAATGAAAAAATATGTAAATTATGCAGTGAAAATACTCAGTTGAATTTAATTTATGAAAGGATAGATGAATGAGAAATGAAAAAAAAAATTAATTTTTTAGATGGAAATCAAACAATAATTGAACTTTTGGAGAATAAGAAAATAATAAGAAAAATTGGCATGTATTACAATATATTGGAAGATTTGTTATTTTCAATTATGAGTATTTTGGTCTATGTAACTATTTCTAATGGAAAATATGTTTATTTTATTTTATTTTTTTTAGTAAAAGTTGTTTTTTTGTTACTATACTATAAAATGGAGCATATAAATTTTAAAATTTAGTAAATATGGTATGTAAACTGTAAATACACCCTATACAGAGTGTGTATTTTCTGAATTTTCTTTTAAGCAAATGCATAATATGTCATAATTTGTTGTAAGAAAGAAAAAGGCCATAAACTCTATAAAGACTCGAGTAAAATCATTAGAATCTAATTTTAGTTCTCTCTGGGCCACCATGTCAACTTAACGTAATGTTGCACATAAAAGAATTTGTTAGATACATTATATTGAGTATAATTAATAGAAATAAAACTTGTGTATAAATAATTCATCGATTATCACGTTTAGTAGTGCAATTGATAGGTGTATATAATTTCTACTCTTATCTAAGCCCTTAAAAGTTGATGTTTGAGATTACTTTTGTTAAACTATACTCAATATTGTGTATATATTGCTTGTTTAGGAGGAACTCGATGTTTGATAACTTTTGGAGAAAAGGAATAAAAAATGGAAGAAAATGACATGAATTGTGCATAAATTAAAAATCGATATTTGAAAGTACTTTAGTGAAACAATACTCAATATTGTGTATATATTGCTTGTTTAGGAGGAACTGGATGTTTGATAACTTTTGGAGAAGGATTATGCTAAATGTACCGAATTTTTTTATCGAATCTTTTATCTACTAATCACAATGAAGATGGGGACCACATTGTCGGAATTTTTAAATACATGCGGCCCCGCGTATTATGTGAGAGGAGGTAATCCATTATGTACAAACCATTATGTACAAATGGATTAATCCTTTGGGGGAAAAGGAATGAAAAATGGAAGAAAATGACATGAATCGTGCATAAATTAGAAGATGGGGATCAAAATGGCGTAGATTAGAAGATGGAGGGCTTCAATTGCAACTTGAAAGCTAAAGGGCTTGAATTACAATTTGAAAGGACTTGAGCTATGTGGAAAGTTAAAACGAGGACTAAATAATGTTGGTCAAAATTGAACCTTGCAATCGCAAGGCCAAAGCCCATGCAATCACAAGAGTGGAAGCTGCAGAAGAAGAGAGCAATTCACGTGTTCCACGCCATTGCAGTACACTACTATGCGATAGCAGTAAGATCTACGATGGGATTGCATGATACAAATTTAGTAGGAAAAAAATTGTTTCCTTCTCAGCTTAACCTCCTTTTGGAATGCAATTTGGCCTTTGAATTTCATCTTACACCTTGGAGAAGAGAGTTAGAAAGAAAAAAATGCAATTAATGCCAAACATTGAAGAATTGTGGTTGAGGATTGAAGATTCTAACGAAAAATTTGAGATTAATTGAAGACTCCATTGAAGGGATTCAAGGGAAGTGAAATTCATCTTGCAATTGTAATTTCTGGGTGATGAATACTCAATTATTTTCATAATTTTGTGTAGTTAGCATGCTAGACTAAGCATATTTGTGTCGGCATAATGATGTAAATTAGGGGTGGGCGCGGGTCGGTTCGGTTCGATTTTTTTCGGTTCCAGAAATTTTCGGGTATTTAGTAAATGGAACCGTCGGTTCCAAATATAATTTTGGAACCGTTCGGGTTCGGTTCGGTTCGCTTCGGTTCGGTTCTGTTCTGTTCGGTTCCGTACTATAATTAAATTTTTTAACATTTAAAATAATACTACATAAATACATCTGAAAGTAGATACTAATATTAATAACAAAAAGTAGATATAAATACCAAATTCAATCTTAACTTTTACAAATTAACGTAATCTAATTTAATAACATATAAATAATAAGTTGTCAAATACAAATACGAAAAAGTAAATATTACTAATAAAACTTCGATAATTCATATCAATAATTCATTTGCTTCAAACATTCAAGTCTACATAAAAATGAAATATAAATTAGAAGTAATAAAGATAAAATATTTTAAAGTATTGATAATACTTACCAACTATTTAATGTAATAATCAGTTGCTTGACTTTCCATACTAACTATTAAGAGACTATACAAGAAAAAATTGAAAAAAACACAACTAACAAACATAAATAAACTCTAAATTGTTCAACTAATAAGATTTAATAAGAAAAAAATTATTAATTTATTTAGAAAAAATAAAAAAAATTGATTTATCCAATATAAAAAAAAAAATTTCGGTTCTTATTCGGTTCTTCGGTTCTGGGTCTAGAACCGAGAACCGAACCAAACCATTCGGTTCTCGATTCGGATACCCGTTCGGGTATTTCATTTTGAAAAACCCGCTCGGTTCGGTTCGATTCGGTTCCGGTTCGGTTCGGTTCGATTCGGTTCGGACATTTTGCCCAGCCCTAATGTAAATAATTAGTGTTCCAATTTAATTCAAGGCTTCTTTAATTCATGATTTGGTTTAATAGATTGGTATCATGATCAAAATGCTGGTTGAATCATTGATCACCGTTCGGATGAATAAGTACCTTCTTTTTGTCGAGAGGTTCGAAATATGTTTAGCTCATCATGATTATCAACATAAGGTCCATTAGATGCTATGTACAGTTATTTACGCCTTATGCAATCTAAATTGATAATCTTTTGATTCATTTCTATATATTTGAATTTGGGATAGGAATATTTTCACGTTGTACCTAGAAATAGGCTTGACTTTGCTTGGGGTGAGTTGTTAAACATTGTTGGACTATCTATAGTCAATCTATGCACAAATTAGTTTAAAAAATCGAAGTTGAGAATTATAAAGAAGACTAACGGTGGAGTTGGATTTCTAACACGTTTTTTCACATAATACCCTTTCATCTCATTTAAATTTGCATTTAGTTCATTTTAATAGAGTAATTAGTAGTTTATAGTGTTCTTAAAAGCACGTCTATGTGCGAGGGTGAAACCTCATGTAATCCCGAGTTCCTTGAACCCGGATTGCCGTGTCATCTTTATTTGTAATTGAATTAACTGAAAATATTTGCGAAAAATAACTAATTTCTAAACATCATATTTATAACGGTTAAATATCGTCGGCAACAAAAATCATTTGATTAACTTAAAAAATTTGATTAAACTTTAAATCTCGAGTTTTTGAAATAACTAAAATGACAAAGTAAGTTAATAATATTCAAATACGTAATTTTTCAAATGTAAATAACTTCATCCATTAAATCGTTGTCACCACTGCCCATCAAACCCGACCATCTCCAAAATCTGCAAATGTCGTTAGAATAACGGAATGAGTATTTCGAAGAAATACTCAGTAGACTCATCGTCGATAATTAATTTGCAAAATAATTGATCACATAATTATGCAATATATGTACCGTGATATCATCATCATCATCATTGGCTCATTTTCTTGAAAACCATAGGCTCTTTAAAATCATAGGGCGTGTGTAGTCTCGTCTCATGTATTTAAACACATAAGTTATGCATAACATTCTCATCTTATCTCATAAGAGATACTCGTCTCATCTCATGCATTAAAGCATATAAATCATGTAAATTCACATAATACATGCAATTATAATTTAAACTAATTAATGGTGGCGAGTCTACCTCAAATTATCTCGAGTTACGTAAAAAGTGGAGCGGGAAGTAACCTCAATCTCCTAATCGTCCGTACATTTCGTCAAGAATGGCTGCTGTAAATGTGAGGAGGGGAGGGAATGGAGTGCTCTATGAATAGTAAATTTTAGGGCACGAAAACCTAGGTGTTAAGTGGGCCAAGAACTTGGGCTGTGAGGGTTTTTCCTAATTGGGCCTACGTGGATTGGACCAAGAAAAACCAAGATTGGGCTAGTAATTTGTTGGACCATAAATAATAAAACATTACATTTATAATTTTCAATTTTGGATTTAAAGATGATAAGAAATTCGATATTCGGAATTAAACTTGACTCAAATAGTTTAAATTAGTTTTACAACGGCTAGACGAACACGCTTTCATTTTAACGTTTTGGGTTAAAATTTAGTGACACGTTTTTCAAGAAAAATAATTTTATAATATTTAAAATTTCTCAGTCGCTACAACCTTACCCCCTTAAAACAATTTCGTCCTCAAAATTTAAACTTACTTGATCTATGATATCTAGATACTTAGCCAGAATCTCGTTCTCTCTTTCCCAGGTAGCTTTTTCACTATCTTGTCTACCTCACTGGACTTTGACTAAAAGAATCTCTTTGTTTCTTAAGACATAGACTTTTCTCTCCACAATGCACATAAGTGTCTCCTCATAAGACAAATTCCTCTGAATCGAAATAGTCTGAAAATTTACCACATGACTCGGGTCGTGAATATATTTTCTCAATAAAGAAACGTGAAAAACATTGTGTACGCCCGAGAGCTCGGGTGGCAATGCCAAACAATAAGCCACGTTACCTACTTTCTCTAAGATCTCAAATGGTCCGATAAAATGAGGTCTTAGCTTCCTTCTCTTTCCAAAACGGGTAGTACCTTTCATAGAAGCTACTTTCAAGAATACTTTCTCTCCAATCTCAAACTCCAAGTCTTTTCTCCTTTGATCGGCATAGCTTTTCTATCTATCTTGGGCGGCTTTGATCTATAATCTGATCTTCTCAATAGCCTCAACTATCATCTCAATCAATTCTGGACCCAAAATTCTTCTCTCACCTACTTCATCCCAATAGACTGGTGATCGACAACATCGCCCATAAAGTGCTTCATATGGTGTCATACCAATAGTAGCCTGAAAACTGTTATTGTAGGCAAACTCCACTAATGGAAAATGAATCTCCCAACTACCACTTAAGTCTAGTACACAAGCTCTAAGCATATCTTCCAGTGTCTGAATAGTGCGTTCAGACTGTCCATCTATCTGGGGATGGTATGCTGTACTAAAATTTAATTTAGTACCCATAGCGACATGTAAACTTTTCCAAAATCTCGAAGTAAATCTCGGATTTCTATCGGAGACGATGGAAACTGGTACTCCATGAAGTCGAACAATCTCTCTAACATACAACTGGGCTAACTGATCCATATTGAGAGTCATTCTGATTGGTAGAAAATGAGCTGACTTTGTAAGTCTGTCTACAATAACCCAAATAGCGTTATATCCTTTTATTGATTTTGGTAATCCTGTCACAAAATCCATGTAAATTTTCTCCCATTTCCATTCTGGTATATCCAAGGGATTTAACAACCCTGATGGTCTCTGATATTCAGCCTTGACATGCTGACACGTCATGCATCGAGAGACAAACCTTGCAATGCAACCCTTCATGCTTCTCCACCAAAAAGTATTGCGCAAATCACGATACATCTTTGTCCCTCCTGGGTGGCATGCATATGGTGCCGAATAAACTTCTGTCAAAATCTCATTCCTGATATGTTCATCCTTCGGTACACAGAGACACCCTTTGAATATAAGCGCTTTGTCAGCGGCAGTCTCGAAACCTATTCTCTTGCCAGTCCCGACTTCGGATCTGATCTTTTCCAAGAATTTATCTTCGGCTTGAGCTGTTACAATCCGACCTCTCAAGTACGGTTTCACGGTTAGATTTGCCAATCTATAAGATCCTTGGACTAATAGGGCTCGCACTTTGATTCTTAAATTCTGAAAATCTCGAATCAACTGATCCTGCGTTGTTCCCAAAGCTGATAACTGTCCAGCGTTCTTTCTGCTCAAAGCGTCTTCAACCTTATTTGCTTTACCTGGGTTGTAAATGATGGTGCAATCATAGTCTTTTACCAGCTCTAGCCATCGTCGTTGTCTCATATTTAGTTTCTTCTGAGTGAAGAAATACTTGAGACTCTTGTGATCGGCGTAGATCTCACATTTACTCCCATACAGATAGTGTCGCCAAATCTTAAGAGCGTGCACAACAGTTGCGAGTTCTAAATCATGTGTCGGGTAATTCTTCTCATGTGGCTTCAACTGTCTTGAAGCATATGCTATCACTTTGCCATTCTGCATCAATACACAACCTAAACCATGTTTGGATACATCGCTGTAAATAACGAAATCATCAAACCCATCTGGTATAGTCAGCACTGGTGCTGAGACAAGTCTGTTCTTAAGTTCCTGAAAGCTTTGTTCACACTGTCCTGTCCACTGAAACTTAACTCCTTTCCTGGTCAACTGCATCATAGGACCTGCTATTTTAGAAAAGCCCTCTATGAATCGCCGATAATATAAAGCTAATCCCAGAAAACTTCTCACATCTCCAACATTTGCAGGTGTTGGCCAATTCGTTACAGTTTCAACTTTAAAAGGATCGACCTCGATGCCTTTAGATGTAACAGTATGACCCAAGAAACCTACTCTCTTAAGCCAAAATTCACATTTCTTGAATTTGGCGTACAACTTTTCTGCTCTCAACGTTTCCAACACGATCCTCAAATGTTCTTCATGCTGTGCAAAATTTATAGAGTAGATCAGTATGTCATCGATAAAAACAATAACGAATTTATCAAGATACTAGTGGAAGACTCTGTTCATCAAGTCCATAAATATTGCAGGTACGTTCGTGAGTCCGAAAGGCATTACTGTGAACTCATAATGCCCATATCGTGTCCTGAACGCTGTTTTTGGTACGTCAGCTGGCGAAACCTTTAGCTGATGGTAACCTGATCTCAAGTCAATATTGAAAAAGATAGCTGTACCTTTCAACTAGTCGAATAAGTCATCGATCCTGGGAAGGGGATACTTATTCTTTATTGTCAACTTGTTAAGTTCTCGATAGTCGATGCACATCCACATGCTTTTATCCTTCTTCTTTACAAACAGAATAGGTGCTCCCCATGGAGATACACTTCGCCTGATGAAACCCTTCTCTAGCAATTCCTCCAACTGCAACTTCAGTTCTTGCAACTCTTTCGGCGACATACGGTACGGAGCTTTAGAAACAGGGACAGCTCCTGGTACTAAATCAATGGAAAATTTCACTTGCCTATCTAGCGGAGTACCGGGTAGATCATCTGGAAAGATATCACCGTACTCACATACTACTGGCACGGAATCCAAAGTGATCTCCTCTGTGGGTTTTTCTTGAAGACTAACCAAATAGTCATGACAATTGTCCTTGGCTAATAACTTCTCCACTTGTAAAGCCGAGATAAGGTGAGAAAGTGCCTTAATCATCGTTCCATAAAACCTGAATACTTCTTCACCATCCTTGGGAAAAATAACCTCTTTCTCGTGGCACATAATTGCAGCACGGTTGGTACTGAGCCAATCCATACCCATAATAATATCGAAGTCTTTCATTCGGATAATATTCAAGTCTGCCTCCGATACTTGACCATCAAAATCTATTTGTACTACTTTGACTATCTTATTGGTATCGATAGTTCCTCCTGACGGTAAACTAACCTCGAGGGTACTACCAGTCTCTTCTCCTATTAAGTTCAGTCTTTTTAAACATGCATAAGCTATAAATGAATGCGTGGCTCCCAAGTCTATTAGAACATATATGGGGATAATAGAAATAGATAGTATACCTGTTATCATATCATCGTACTCAAAATGGGAAGGAAATACAGTATGGAGAATAGTTTAGACATGCACATGAAAACCAGAATAGCTAGTATACCTGTGATCACGTCAGAATAGCAAATACTCTTGCCTTTCCTTCTCTGTTCTGGTCCAAGTTCGTCTTCTGATTGGAACCCTGGGCGGACGGAGCACGACAATCCGATGCAAAGTGAACCGGCTGGCCACACTTGTACCAGACCCTTTTCCAAAAAGACACTCTCATTTATGTAACCTCTGGCACTTAGGGCAGGGTGGAGTAAAATTGGTCATCTGTCTCTCTGTTGGTCCTGGATTCAGCCTCTTGTTAAATGCCTGATTCCGATTCTGATTCTGATTGCGATTTGGACCTTGCCACTTTCTCTTTCCCTGATACCTCTGCTCATTAGGATTGCCTTGGTTCCCAACTTTCACACCAGCATAGGCTACTGCTTGAGCCTTCTTCACTACCTCCCTATAATTCGGTAGCTCATGTGAACTGACAATCTGCCTGACATCAAAGCATAGACCTCTCTTAAAATGCCGTGCCTTTTGGAACTCGATCTCCACCAGATGTGGAGCATAATGTGACAGTTCCTCGAACTTCCTCTCATATTCAGTTATATCCATTTCACCCTGTACCAAACGCAGAAACTCAGTCTCCTTGTGATCTCTGAGGGTTTGTGGGAAGAATTTATCCCTGATCTCAGCTTTAAATTCGTTCCAAGTTAGAGTTGCTAGCTGCTCTTCACTCTTTGTCCGTGATGCAGATTCCCACCAAAAACCAGCTCTTCCGATTAACATAAACTCTGCACAGCCTACCTTCTTATCCTCGGGGTAAGATATGTGCCTGAAGATCTTCTTGATGGACTGGAGCCACTCTTCCACTACTAGTGGACCATCTCCGCCATTGAACGTAGGTGGGCGGTATCTCTTGAACTGTTCAATCACTGGTACTGTAGAGTTAACTAGCTGTGGAGCTTGTCTCATCTCTTGCACCGCATTAAGTAATTCCCTGATGATGTCATAACCTTCATAAAATTTAAAAGTAGTTCGTAAAGGTTGAACTAAGTGTACCAACATCGAAGAAGATAACTCAAAAAAAATGAAAATTGGATTCCAAACATCATTTCATTTAAAACTCAACTTCTTTTAATGAGGGTACACGCGTAGGAAGGCATGTATACCGAACACTTTATTTTTTTGAATACAATAAAATGTCGAGCTTACTCTAATTTCTATCTCTCTACTCTCCTTCAGTTACACATGATTCAGCGTCCGAGAACTCTCCTAGCGTTGGATCAGCGTCTTCCTCTGGTTCTTCTTCTTCTGGGTCTTCTTTGGGTTCCTCCTCGGGAACTAACCCATCTTCTCGCTCAGGTTAGGGCTCGAGTATTGGCTCATGTTTTGGCTCCCCTTCAGATGCAATCCCAAAGCAGTACTCTAAGTACATGGGCCAATATGCCACAAATCTTACGTAGAAGGTGTCATACTCTAATTCCACATTAGGGGATACTAGAGCATCTATATATATGTTTCGAGCTACTTCTGCATAGTCGCTTCGAAAGGTCGAGAGTAAGTGATGGATCGATCGGCGATTATTGGTCACGTAGCCATACTGTATGGCCCGCTCATGTACGACATTCAGCTGCTCTACGTGTTGGGCAATTGCCCAATCAAGTTCAGGCCTGAAGTGGTCATAATCTCTAATGGCTTGTTCTGCGTCACTGAGTACATTTCTACTAATGGGTGCCATGTCCTAAACCAATTATGCAAAGTCCAATTAGGCGGGGTTATTCATCTCTCTTGGTTAAAATTACGAGGATGTAAAAATTTAAAAACTCTTTCACATTATGCTCGAAGTCGTCTTTCTTTCATTCTAATTCGGATACACTTTCTTTCTCTTTCTTCTAAGTCTCATAAATCATTACAATAGGTATCCGAAATAAAATAACGATTAAACTTCGAAAACTTCTCTACCTTCGAAGTCGGCGGATCGAATGATGGCAGTGGCAACTTTCATTAATGGTAATTAAGCAATGTAGAACGTCTCTTTCAAAATTTCTCTTTTTTGAAAATTTTGTCAGTCTACAGAAACGCAAACTGGCTCTGATACCAATCTGTAACGCCCCGAGTTCCTCGAACCAGGATTGCCATGTCATCTTTATTTGTAACTGAATTAACTAAAAAGATTTGTGAAAAATAACTAACTTTTAAACATCACATTTATAACGGTAAAATATCGTCGGCAACAAAACACATTTGATTAACTTAAGAAACTTGATTAAACTTTAAATCTCGAGTTTCTGAAATAACTGAAATGACAAAGTACGTTAATAATATTCAAATACTTAATTTTTCAAATGTAAATAACTTAATCCATTAAATTGTTGCCACCACTGCCCATCAAACACGACCGTCTCCAAAATCTGCAAATGTCGTTAGAATAACGGAATGAGTATTTCAAAGAAATACTCATTAGACTCATCGCCGATAATTAATTTACAAAATAATTGATCACATAATTATGCAATATATGTACCGTGATATCATCATCATCATCATTGGCTCATTTGCTTGAAAACCATAGGCTCTCTAAAATCATAGGGCGTGGGTAGTCTCGTCTCATGCATTTAAACACATAAGTTATACATAACATTCTTATCTTATCTCATAAGAGATACTCGTCTCATCTCATGCATTAAAGCATATAGGTTATGACAAACATAACAATATCGTATATCTCATAAGAAATATTCTCATCTTATGCATTAAAGCATATAAATCACATAAATTCACATAATACATGCAATTATAATTTAAACTAATTAATGGTGGCGAGTGTACCTCAAATTATCTCGAGTCACGTAAAAAGTGGAGCAAGAAGTAACCTCAATCTCCTAATCGTCCGTACATTTCGTCAAGAATGGCTGCTGTAAATGTGAGGAGGGGAGGGAATGGAGTGTTCTATGAATAGTAAATTTTAGGGCACGAAAACCTAGGTGTTAGTGGGCCAAGAACTTGGGCTGTGAGAGTTTTTCCTAATTGGGCCTACGTGAATTGGACCAAGAAAAATCGAGATTGGGCTAGTAAAATGTTGGACCCTAAATAATAAAACATTACACTTATTATTTTTAATTTTGGATTTAAAGATAATAAGAAATTCGATATTCGGAATTAAACTTGACTCAAATAGTTTAAATTAGTTTTACAACGGCTAGACGAACATGCTTTCATTTTAACGTTTTGGGTTAAAATTTAGCGACATTTTTTTCAAGAAAAATAATTTTATAATATTTAAAATTTCTCGATCCCTACACCTCACGTCTCAATAATAGCAAAATTAAGCGATCAACTGTTAAATGACCGATTAATGCGCTACAAGTTTTTCCTTTCAAAACTGTATGATTGAGTAATTGTGTAAATTATTAAGTAAATATAGTATTTTATCATTTTAAATGTTTGCTATGTATTATTTTAAATATTAAATGATCTTTAGAATGATTAAAACTTTAAATTAATATTAAAAATAAGAAAATGCATTTTTACGTCTAGACCTCGTCTAGACTCCTAAAACTTGAAACTTGACCTCCATTTCTAGTCACGTTTTAACCTTTTAGAACACTTCTATAATGCAAAACATCTGAACATTAATTGTGTGTCTCATTCGTCTTTGATCATAAATTAACAAAATTGAACCTAAAGTCTAAATCCATTTTTAAACAATACTTGCACTCTTCTACAATGTTACTTATCAATGATCATGTATACCTGAAAGATTTTATGGACCACCAATTCACAAAGAAAATAGGCCCACAAGTCTTACAAAAAATGTGAAAAAAAATTGCACCATCGTCAGTGACGGAACCAGGATTTTGGTTCAGCACGGGCGGCCATGGATCGTCGACCGTTGTCAGCAATAAAATATTAAGAGTCTCATTTGATGCTCATTTTTTTTTTTTCTTGCAAAAAATACATTTTGGAATGGTGATCGATGGAAAATATGTGATTAAAAATAAGGAAACGTTTTGAATTTGAATGTAATATTATTTTATTGAAAAATGTGCAGTTGAAAGAAGAAAGAAAAATGTATTTTGTAAACAAAAAGAATCAAACAAGGTCTAAAATTTAAATATAACAATTATTTTGTTCAAACTAAACATATATAAATTTGTTGTAAAAATTAGCAATATTCACCAAATAATATTATGACCAAGTTTTGTATAATTCAAAGGAAGAGTATGTGTTCAAATTTTTAGAATTTCATTAAATCCGCTAAAATGTAACATATATTATTCTGGTAGATTTAGAATCAAATTCAAGAAGTGCCACAATGGTCAAGCTCTCACTATCCGAAGGAGAGGTTACTGTTTCGAATCACTTCTCCATCCCATTTAATTTTGATAAAAGGTAAAAATTAAAGTATTAAAAATATTACACAATAAAAACGGTGGGAAAGGGATTTGAAAACAGGACTTCATATATGAATATATGAGCTCTACCCAATTGAGCTAAAGAAACATTTGAAAATAAAACAAATTATTAGGTATATAATCTAAAAAGTTTATTCATTGTCAACCAAAACGAATTGTTCTCGGCGGATCCAGCACGGGCAGCTGCGGGAGCTCGTCGGGTGCTGGGTCCGCCCCTTACCATCGTCCTCTATTAAAATGGAGAATTGCCAAACCCATTTGAATCCATGTTACCTTACTTTGCAAGCTACATCACTAAATTAGTTTTTTCTTTCCAATTTTAGAAAAATAATATTTTACAACTAGTGTTTCAAAGATCAAATCAATTTGCCATTAAAAATTATTTTTAACAACTAAAGGATAAATTTGGTCGTAGAAAATAGATGGTGTACAATCGAATTTCAAATTAACGGGAAACATGCTATAACGACCAAAACTTTAGTCGTTAATCCTATATTTTCTACGACTAAATTAATATTGGTAGTTGAGAGTGGATGCCAAATCAAGAAATCCCGCCAAAATATCTATTGATATTCAACGACAACGTAATTAGTTGTTAGAAACACAAATAATATAGTAAATATTCAACCATAATTTCTGGTCGTTAATATAGTAAAGCAACAACTAATTGAATACCGTTGTTGGAAGTAGAGAAAAATTCAATAATCAATGACTAGTACTATATACGTATTCGTTAAATGTGATATTCAACGACCATATATTTTTAGTGATCAAAGTTGACAACAACCTAGTTACCAACTCTAATTTGACGCCAAAATAGTTTTCGACATTTAGCTACTATACTATTGGTTGTTGAGAATGACTATATAGCGAAAAAAAATATTTTAATTGTTTAAAATTTAAGCTAAGATAATTAACTGTAAGCATAATCATTGTCAAAAGTATTGACATTCTAGTCCTCGTTCTTTAATTTGATTAATTAAAGTCCTTTCCATATTACTAGATTTTGTGTTATATGTGAAGTTGGTTAGCTTATTCCCGTAAAGCCTAAGAGCTGAGAGAACGTTGGTTGGGTTGCTTGGATTCAGTCTATCTTGTTGCACACGATCTACAGTGGTATTATGCTTTAAATTTATTTTGTTATAGTGTCTTCTTTGTTAGGTTGGTTTAGCAGGTCTGGTAGTTCTTGAAATAGAATTAATAACTTGTCAAACAATTTTCAAAATGATGAAGAAATTGATCAAAATTCTGAAACTTCTTTGAATAATTTCAATTCAAATGAACTTTAAATCGCTCAAATTGAGCAAAGACTACATAATTGGAGTATTCATAAGGTAGAGAAAAGTGCTATCTATGAAATAAGTTTGATTTTACTCAAAATTATGTCATCAAAACTTTTGAACAAACTCTCGCTATAAAAAATAAAAATACTGAGATTACTTCACTTTCAAAATAATCTATTCAATAACATAGAAATAAATTTCAATTTTTTCATATTGGTCTTGTTCAAATTGTCCTTAAACCACTGTTTCGACTTGGTTTAAATATTCCTGTTCTTTTAACTCTTCGAGATAAAAGACATAATGAATTTGAAAATTCTTTACTCACAGTTCTAGAATCAAATCTAGAAGGTGGTCCTGTATTTTCAAATTGTTATCCAAATTTTACAGTGAGTCTCTTTGATGGAGATATCCTTAAAACTCTCAATCTTCATATACAAACTAAAAATCTTGATTTCTGCAATAGATCAAGAGCTTTTGTTGTGATATATAGAATATATTACAAATTTTTAAATACAAATCTCAATATTCGAGCACTTCGCTCATCTCCTCGTGATGAATCACTTTTGATGGAAGTGATTTCTCTTCATTCTAATACTATGGTTCCAAAGAGAATTCTTTGGAATCTTCAATCTAGAAGCATGGAATGGGATATTCTTAATGCTAATAGACCTGTTCCAATTCCAATTAATGATACCCCTAATCAAATTTTATCTTTTCCTGATGGAAGTGTTAGGATGAGTTTTAAAGAAGCTTCATCTTCAAACTCTTCCAGATTAACTAGATCCGTTTCTTCTCGATCTACTTCTAGATCTAGAAATAGATCTAAATCTGAAATTCCATTCCAATCAAGAAGATTTTCAACCTCTCACGACAAACTTAGAGATGTTGATTTTGGTCCTACTATTCCAAAACCTCAATATGCAGATGATAAGGAAGAATATCATAACCAGATTCTCCAACATCATCTGATAGGTTACCTCCTCCTACTGAAAGATTGTCAAAACAATTGAATGTTATTTCTTCAAGTATTGATAGAAGGAAATAATTTCAATATGATCAAACTCCTACTGTCAAAGCTTTAAGAAAAAACATTCGACAAATGTTTTCAAAAGAAGAACTTGAACCCTATTGGGATGAATTTTTTAACTTTACAGAAAATTTAAGTTTTTATGAATGGGTAAATTTTAAAGGTTTTGGTAAAAAGATTTCAAAATCTAAATCTATTCATACTAATCGTTCAAAAAAAACATGGAAATCTTCCTCTTCAAATGAAGTTTTTCAATCTGAATATCCTCCTCTTCAAGAAATCGTTTTTCCTCATGGTACAACAGAGGTAGTTGTATCCCCCTTTAAGCAAATTTCTGGAGAAATGGTAGAAAATGTTGCTGCTAAAATTGTTGATATAAAAAATCTTCAAGTTCAGAACAATTATACCAATATTGTTCTTAACACTATGTGTTCTCAATTATTCAGAATTGAATCAAATTCTGAAACTGAGAATAATTCAAAGGATTCTTCTTTTACTACTAATGATTTAAAGACTGTTTATCGAGATGTCAAAAACTCAAAATTCGAAGAAAAGAAACCTCTTCTTTTCAAACCCATCGAATCAAATATTTCTCCTAAATTAGGAAGAAGTTCTTTTTCCTCTGAGTCACAAGTTCTTGAGGAATTTTCAAAATTAAGCTCTTCAAAAAATATTAATATAGTTGATAATTTTGATAATCTTGAAAAATCAATTTATTGATGAAGAACCTCTTCAAATTAATAAATTAAAAAAAATTCAAAACTTCCAACGTATTATCCTAAACCTTCTCACCCTGATTTACTTTTAGAATAAAGTTCTTTTAGAAGAAAAATCACTGAAACCTATTCAGGTGACGAAGTTGTCGAATGGAATATCGATGGGTATGACTGAGTTTCAAATTATTCAAACTATGGAAAAAATGTATATTTGTATGTCTGCCTGCACAAGTAGGAATCTTGATGGATGTGCTGCTTGTACTAATCTCGTAGTTGGCTTTACTGGTCAATTAAAGGGTTGGTGGAGTAATTATCTTTCTGAAGATAACGGACAATAAATTCTTCAAGCAACAAAAATTGATAATAATAATATTGTCAATGATAGCTTTGCTACTCTTGTTTGCTCTATTATCGAACATTTTGTTGGAACCTCTACTTTACTTCAAGATAGATCATCTGAAATTCTAATGAATATTACATGTCCTCAATTACACGACTTTAGATGGTACAAGGATATTTTCCTTTCTAGAGTTATGCTTCATGAAGATTGTAATAATGAATTTTGGAAAGAAAGATTTATTTCTGGACTTCCAAAGCTTTTTGCAGAAAAAGTTCAAAATTCTATTAAATTTCAAAATAATGATACTATTCCTTATCATAGTCTCACTTTTGGAGAAATTATAATTTTTATTAATAAAGAAGGACTTGCTCTTTGTAACGATCTTAAATTTAAAGCTAAGCTCAAATCTGAAAGATTGGGAAGCGGTAGAGAACTTAGATCTTTCTGTGAGCAATATGGTTTTGAAAAAAATTATTCCTCCTTCTACAAAAAATAAACAAAAATATTTTCCTTCATTTTTAAGAAAAAGAAATTTTGAAAGGAAAGATAAATTTTTCCAAAATCCCCCTCCACAATTTCAAAAAAACTCGAATTCAAAAGAAATTTCAAAAAAGATTTCCTTCTAAATCTCAAAATTCGACCAAAGTTACCTGTTATAAATGTCATCAAACTGGTCATTATTCGAACAAATGTCCTATGAAGGGAAATATTAATAATCTTCAGATCGATGAAGATGTTAAGCTTGAACTTCTCAACTTACTTTATTCTAGTTATGATGAAACTTCCAATTCCGAATTAGAACAAGTTTATCAAAATCAAGAAGATTCTGATAATGAGTCTAATTCTTCATTCTCTTCCCGTTCTAGTCAAAGTAAAAAGATTCGTGGATGCAAAACCATAAATGTTCTTACTAAAGAGGAATAACTTATTCAAGAAATAATTGAGAAGATTGATAATTCTCAATTAAAGAAAATTTTTTCTCAACTTTTACCTTCAAAATCTATTACTTCATCTAAACCTTTTAATATGAAAGACATATTAAATATGTTTCATCAAGAATCATCCTCAAAATCTTCCGATTCTGATTTAAAATCAGAAGTTAGAGAAATAAAATCTCAAATTGCTCGTGTTGAACATCAAGTTAAAGACATCAAATTTGAAGTTGCTCTTTTTAAATCTAACAATGAGAATACTTCAAATGGTCATAATGATTCTTCCGATTCCGATTCTGATTCTAAGAAAGAATTAGAATATATTGCTCAATTTGATCATCGTGACTTTTTAATAACCCTGATCAAACTCTTCCACTTACAGAGGAAGAAAATGTCAATGTTATCAATCGTGTTCAACTTCAAAAATGGTATAGTCAAATGGATATAGTTGTTAATAAAAGTTTTAAATTAACAACTAGAGTTATTATTGATTTCGGTGTTGATCAAAATTGTATCCGTGAAAGATTAATCCCTACAAAACACTTTAAAAAAACTATTGAACGTCTTTATGGCACCAGTGGAAAGAAATTGAATATTTAATATAAACTTTCCAATGCACATGTTTGCAATTCAAATATCTATTTCAAAAATATTTTTTTTCTTGTCAAATATTTAGATCAAGAAGTAATTCTTGGTACCTATTTCATTGTCCAGATTTATCCTTTTCAAGCTTCTGAAAAAGGACTTACGACCAATATCTTTGGCCAAAATCTATTTTTTAAATTTACAAATCCTCATTCTTACAAAGATGTTAATTCTCTTAAGCAAGCATCTATTTCTCAAATTATTAACAATATAAATTTCAAAAAACAACATATTCATTTTGTTAAAGAAGAAATTAAATTTCAAAGGATTAATGATCAATTGCAAAATTCTTCAAATAAAGAAAAAATTTCTCAATTTCTTCAAAAATTCGAAATGCAGGTATGTTCTACTATTCCTAATGCATTTTGGAATAAAAAGAAGCATATTGTTTCTCTTCCATACAGTTCTGATTTTCTTGAATCAATGATTCCTACTAAGTCAAGACTTATTCAAATGAATAAGGAACTTCTTGATTACTGTACCAAAGAAATCAAAGATTTACTTGAAAAATGATTAATTCGTCCTAGTAAATCTCCTTGGAGTTGCTTTGCATTTTATGTGCTTAATCAAGCAGAAATAGAACGTGGTGCTCCAAGACTTGTAATTAATTGCAAGCCCCTCAATTCTGCTCTTCAATGGATTAGATATCATATTTCTCAAAAGAAAGATCTTTTGAAACCCCTAGGATAATCTGGCAAGTTTAAAATTTTTGCTCTCTTTTTGGTGGGATATTCTGGTATTCGCGAAGAACACACAGTAGTAGGTTTTTCTCTGTAAATCAATTTCAGGCATCGATTCTTAGTTGTTTATGGGTTGAGATGACCCAAGAAGGGGCTCTTCCCCCTCCTCGGAAGACCTATGCAGAGATTACAGGAGGAAAGCGAAATGTAGCATCTGCGAAAGAAAAATCATTTGATGATGTTGCTAGAGATCTCAAGTCCGAAGTTGTGGCGGTCAGAGGAGCGTCGGTGTTTAAGAATGAGCCATTCATACAGGTATCCCAGGAAGAAATTCAGAAATTATCACAATGGTTTAAACACAGTTTAGTGGGTAAATTTTAGCATAAAAAACTTGCTACTAATTTGATTGCACAAGCTCTGAATTCCTTTGAACTCGGAGGGGAAGTGAAGGTTGGGAATCTTGATGGAAAGCATGTCATTCTTAATTTTGAAAGAGAAGAAGACTATTGTCGAATTTTCTCAAAACCAACCTGGTACATTCTTGGCACATCCATGAGAATTTTAAAGTATACATTTGATTTCGATCCACAAAAGGAGTCACCTATAGCCCCTATTTAGATAGCGTTGCCCAATTTGCCACTGGTGTTTTATGATAAAGCAATCTTGTTCTCAATTGCGTCTGTATTAGGTACCCCTTTGAAAATTGATGAACAAACGGCAAAGAAATCTAGAACAAATCTGGCGAGAATATGTGTGGAAATGGATGTTAATGGCCCGAAACTAGATAGAATCAGAATTGGGAATGAGATGTTTGTAGTTTGGCAGAAGATTGTTTATGAAGATTTGCCTCCATATTGCTCCTTTTGTAAACATGTAGGTCATGAGATGGGGAGCTGCTATTGGAAGAAAATTACGGGCACTAATGTCAAAGTTATACAGAATGAGTATGGGCCTAGAGAAGATCAGAACAAGAACAAGGGAAAGGAAGAATGGGTTGTGATAAAAAAAAGGAGGAAAATCAGATAAACATGCTAATATGCTGGAGGGTGAAAGCTCTAAGACAAATGACTGTGAGGAAGGGGAAATAGTCACTGAGGTTCTCTGAGATGGCTAGAGAAGAAGAGAACAAGATTGATGTAGACTCAATTATAAGTAACGAGAATCAGATGGAGCAGGGAAAAGCAGGTTATTATGATTGCTTGCAAAGTTATGATGAGGAGGAAAAAGTGGGTGTGGAAATAATAAAAGAATTCCCTATGAAGGAGGTTGAGATTCAGAGCAAAATAAGCAAGCTTAGACTAAAGTTTACTGATCTGGATGAAGAAAATGTTAACAAGAGTACATATGCACATAGTTGCAATGAATTGAATTATCAGAATTCATTTGAATTATTACAAAAAGAGGAGGAAGAGGTAGAGGTGGAGGATTAGAAAAAATCAGTCGAGATTCAGAGTGCCACAGATGGAAAAGAGCTTAAGGAAAGCCAAAAGAAATCCAAGAGTAACAAGAAGAGAAGGGAGAGACCATCCAAACGTTAACCATGCAGTACAATATTGTAATTTGGAATTTAAGAGGTATATTAAACTCAATGAAGAGGCTTAGAAATTTGATTCATACCCATCACATTTCTATATTACTCATATTAGAACCAATTGTGGATAAAATCCAGGTTCAAGATTTTTGCAAAAAATTGGGTTTTGATAGTTGTTATGCTAACTCGAACGGTAAGATTTGGGGATTTTGGAAAGAAGAGATGGAAGGGCAGGTAGTGGAAGATAAAGAGCAACATTTAACTCTCAAGATTAGAAGAAATAAAATTGATAAGTATATCACAGCGGTGTATGCAAAATGTTCTGTTACACTGAGGAGAATTCTGTGGAATGAACTTACTCTGTTTTCTGATAATATGGAGTCACCGTGGCTTATTGGAGGAGATTTTAACTCCATTTTAAACAGAGGAGAAAAGGATGGGGGTAATTCACCTAATAGAAGGTCCATGGAGGACTTTAGCAACATGTTAATCAATTGTGGAGTGGATGAATTTTCAGTTAGAGGGAGTAATTTCACTCGGACAAATGGCAGGATCTGGGAAAAGTTGGACATAATTTTGGTTAATACTCAGTGGTTAAATGAATTCAATGGTTTTGAGGCTGAAATGCTAAACAGGGATACATCTGACCACTGCCCTATATTGATGAAGTGGAAGACACAACAAACTAATGTAAAGTCCTCATTCAGATTCCAAGCCATGTGGTGCTAGAATGATGATCTTCTAGATACTATAAAACGATGCTGGGAGACACCACTTAGGCCTTACTCTAGAGGTCTATTTGGATTCTATTTCAAATTGAAACGACTCAAGAACACATTAAAAAAGTGGAATAAGGATGTGTTTGGTAATATTTTTGCTGATATTACTAAAGCTGAGGAGGAGGCCCTAAAAAAAGAAATTGCTTATGATAGATCTAAATCTGCTAATGATAGAATGGAAGTAAATGAGGCATATGCTAAGCTAAACCGATTGCTCACCAAGGAGGAAGCATTCTGGAAACAAAAAGCTGGAATCAAATGGCTGAATGA
Source organism: Fraxinus americana (assembly GCA_035079005.1). Classification (NCBI taxonomy): domain Eukaryota; kingdom Viridiplantae; phylum Streptophyta; class Magnoliopsida; order Lamiales; family Oleaceae; genus Fraxinus; species Fraxinus americana. Next base: position 9,179,643 of record CM068722.1, on the reverse strand, counting down.
AGGTGATAAAAATTCTAAATTTTTTCATGCCTGGGTTAGGAAGAAATGAACTAAGAGCAACATCAATCTGATCTCCAGTAATGGGGTGGACCTGAAAGAGCCTGATGAAATTCAATCATCAGCTGTGGAATATTTTGAACAAATTTTAACCAGAGAGACTACTGGCAATGGTGACAGCATATTGGATAATATTCCTCATTTGATTACTCAGTTAGACAATGATATGCTTAATAAGATTCCTGATATTGAAGAGGTTAAAGAGGTGGTCTACAGCATTAATAAAGACAGTCTTTGCAGCCTTTGATGGCTTTTCCGACTTATTTTATCGGTATAGTTTGGGACATTATCAAACTAGACCTGCTTGATGCGGTAGTGGACTTCTTCAATGGCAGGGTTATACCTACTGGTATAACCTCAACTTCTATCACCCTTATTCCGAAAAAAACGGAAGCTAAGGAATGGAAGGACTTCAGACCAATAAGCTTGTGTAATGTGGTCAATAAAATCATAACTAAGGTTTTGTCTTCTAGACTTAACAAAGTTTTGCCTAAAATCATTTCTACAACTCAAAGTGGTTTCACCCCAGGGAGGGATATAGGAGACAATATTCTTTTGGCACAGGAATTGATTCATAATATTGACATAAAGACTAGAGGTGGCAATGTGGTTTTAAAACTGGATATGGCGAAGGCATATGATAGAGTCGATTGGGATTTTCTTTACAAGGTGTTGGAAAAGTTTGGCTTTAGTCAACTATGGACTGATAAGATCAAAAGGAGTATAAACAATTGCAGCTTCTCTATTTTAATAAATGGTGAACTTAAGGGTTATTTCAAATCATCTAGAGGACTGAGACAAGGTGACCCCATATCGCCTTCTCTATTCATCATTTTGGCTGAGTGTCTATCTAGGGGGCTGGATGTGCTATTCTCGAGTAACGTCGACCTTCAATTCAGATATGGAGGAGGAATCCCAGTTTCACACTTGGCATTTGCAGATTACATTGTTATATTTACTAATGGCCAAAGATCATCCTTGAGTAAAATTATGAGGTTCATAAGTCAGTACACTGATACATCTGGGCAGGCTATAAATTGCAATAAAAGTTCGTTTACCACTAGAAAGGAGGTCCACAGAAATGTGATCGCTGAATGCACTGGATTTCAGTTCCAACCCTTGCCAATGATATACCTGGGAGTCCATCTATATAAAGGGCATAAGAAGGCTGCCCTGTTTGAAGACTTGATCAGCAAAATAAAACGTAGAATATTAGGTTGGGAGCATAGATGGTTGTCTGCAGGAGGTAGAATTACACTCATCAAACATGTGTTGAGCTCCATGCCAATTCACTTGCTTCAAATCCTTAACCCTCCTCAATGCATCATTAACAAAATTTCTAGACTGTTCAACAGTTTCATATGGGGAGATTCTAGTCAAAGTAAGAAAATACATTGGACTTCATGGGAAAACATCTGTTATCCGGTGGAAGAAGGGGGTATAGGCTGTAAATCTCTAACAGATCTGAACCTTGCTTATGACTGCAAACTTTGGTGGAAGTTTAGAGAGCAGAGATCACTTTGGAGTCAAGTTTTATTAGCTAACTACTGTAAGACCAATCATGCTAATGCAGTTAATCATAGTACTCAGGAGTCTGGTATTTGGAGAAGGATGATTAAAGCCAGAAATATTGCTGAACCTCATATTGTTTGGAGAATTGGTGAAGGGAAAATTAATTTTAAGTATGATGCTTGGCTCAAGTCTGGGATCATTCTAGGGAGATTGACACAGGATTTGCCTCAAGACAAGCTGGTTTCGGATTTCAGAAATATAAACGAATGGGATATCGCATCTCTGAACTTCATTTTACCTGCTGAAGTTGTTAACGAAATAGTGAAGATCCCGATTACTAGAATACCTGATAAGATATTTTGGAAGCCTAACTCTACTGGGGAATTTACTATCTCATCCTGTATTAACATTTTCAGGCAAGGCAAATCCACTCAACTGGCCTTCAAACATATTTGGGATAAAAACATTCCTCAAAAAATCAGTTTTTTAGTTTGGAGGCTCTGGCATAATTGGCTTCCTGTGGATGATATTATACAGAAAAAATTTGCTATACATTTAGCCTCCAAATGTCAGTGTTGTAGTAACTCTGAAAACATTAATCATGTCTTCTCGGAGGGTCGAATTGCTAAGGAGGTATGGTCACACTTCTCCAGAGTTATGAAGGTGGAAGATTTCAGAGGCGATCACCCCAGATCTTTACTTATGCACTGGTTCTTACAGAAGAAAGCTAAGCCGGGTGAGATTAGAAATGCGATTCCACTGGTTGTCATCTGGTTTCTGTGGATGGCCAGGAACAATGCGAAGCACAAACAATGTAGTATAAGGGCAGACATGATTATCAAGCAAGTTTATATCCTGATTAATGCACTTACTAGAGCAGGCAGAATTCAGCAGACTGGGAGGATCAGGGGGATGAAACCCACAGCAGTTAAGTGGATTAAACCTGAGTTAGGTTGGTTTAAACTGAATACAGATGGGGCTAGGAAGGACAATTCCCAAACTGCAGGCGGGGGGTTATTGAGGAATAACTTGGAAAATCCAATTTGGGGATTCTATGACTATTATGGAGAAGGAACCATATTGGAGGCCGAACTCAGAGCCATGGAAACAGGGCTGAAGCTGTGTTGGTCACAGAGGTGCAGGAAAGTATGGGTTGAGACTGATTCTGAGGTGGCTGTTTCATTGATTAGGCAAAACACTGGTCCATGGGATGTTCAATACATTTTGCAATCAATTAGGTGGCTGCTGGAGAAGATGGAGACCAAAATTACTCACATTTGGAGGGAGGGAAACCAGGCTGCCGACTGGTTTGCATCCAAGGGTTATGAAGATAGGAAATTCAACTTAATTGAAGCAAATGAGTTTCGGGGAAGAATTAAAGGCATTGTGAGGCTTGATAGAATTGGCATGGAGAACATTAGATTAGTATAGTTTGATCAGAATTTATGTTTTTAGAGTGGCTGCATGATTAGTTCATTAGTTGCTTGATTAGAATCATTGTTGTATTCATGGAGGTAAGGTTGCTTGTCCCCCTCTTCTCTTTGTATTTGTTGTTTCATTAATAAATTCATATCCTACTGCTTGGATTTTCAAGCTAGGATATTTTACCAAAAAAAAAAAAAAAAGATCTTTTGAATAGATTGTTCAAAGTGGTTATATTTTCGAAATTTGATATGAAATCTGACTTTTGGCAGATACAAATCAAAGAAGATAGATATAAAACTGAATTTAATGTTCCATTCAAAAAATATGAATGGAGTGTTATGCCATGTGGTCTAAAAAATGCCCTTTCAGAATTTCAAAAAATCATGAATGATATCTTCAATCCTTATCAAAATTTTGTTATTGTTTATATTGATGATGTTTTACTTTGTTTTGAAAGTTTAGAACAACATTTCAAACATTTAAATATCTTTTTCAATATTGTTAAAAATAATGGATTAGCAGTTTCTGTTAACAAAATTGTTCTTTGTCAAACTAAAATAAGATTTTTTGGACATATAATTTTTCAAGGTACAATTACACATATTCAAAGAAATTTAGATTTTACTGATAAATTTCTTAATCAAATTCTTGATAAAACTAGTCTACAGATATTTCTTGGATGCGTTAATTATGTGTCTGATTTAGTCAAAAGTAGTAGACTATTTTGTGCACCTTTTTTCAAAAGACTACAAAAAAATCCAAAACCATAGGGTCATGAGTGTACCTTAGATGTTCAAAGTATCAAAAAAGCCATAAGAAATATTCCTTGTCTCTCAATTATTGATCCAGATGCTAGTCGTATTGTTGAGACCAATGCATCAGACTTAAGATTTGGTGGAGTCTTAAAACAGATTCCAAAAGGGTCGAATCAAGAACAATTAGTCTGTTACTATTTCGGTGTTTGGACTGGTTCTCAAAATAATTATTCAACAGTCAAAAAAGAAATTCTTTCAATTGTTCTTTGTGTTTCAAAATTTTAAGACGATTTAATCAATAAAACATTTATTTTAAAAATAGACTGTAAAGCATCCAAAGATGTTCTACAGAAAGATGTGAAAAATCTTGTGTCAAAACATATTTTTGCAAGATGGCAAGCTATTTTGTCTTGTTTTGATTTTAAAATCCTATATATACAAGGAAATAATAATGTTCTTGCAGACTTCTTCACTAGAGAGTTTCTTACAAAAAAGAGAGATATTACGAGTCAAAGTGAGAGTACCCCAAAAGAGAGATGGAAAAGTGCCAACATAGATTGGTACAACAAAGTTTTTGAGGAGATGGCTTCCTCTTCTACGAATTCTTCAAAAAACAAGAGCAAAAGTAAAAACAAAATTACTCTTCATTCCCCATCAATCACTGAATACATTCAAAATTCTAACAAAAATTCTTTAGATTCAAAATATTTATCTTCCAATACCCTGGTCTTTCTTCAAATGCATTTTCTACGCTTGGAAAAGCTCCTCAAACTCCAAAAAAACCTTCAAATTACAAAATGTCATTCAAACTAGTTCTGGAAAACTTCCAGATATCAACTCAAAACCTTTTCAATATTTCATCAAAAATAAAGTTCTTACCCTTTTCAATATTGAAACATCCTGGATTGAAAAATATTCAGATCTTACTGAATGTCTTTTAGATCTTTTTCCCCCATCTTTTTATTTTCTTCCAAATAGTCTTCAAAAACCCCAAGAATTTTACGAAACGATCCTACTCAAAATCGGATTTGCTGTGATAACTCATACTCCAAATAAACAGAATTCTCAATATATTGACTTTTCAAAAATTCCAATTTGCAAAGTGTTGACATTTGATGACTGAGGTTAACACCCTTGGAAAGAAAAGAAAATGAATCTCTCAAAAGATAAAAAAATTTCTGCTCATTTCAATTATCTTGATTATCAAGAAACTTGGTTCAATATTCTCTTTTTTAGACTAGTGAATCATTCATGGTTTATCTTTTTTTCACCAAGCATGTCAAAATACTTTCCCAAAATAATTTCAAAATTGGTTTGAATATTTTGGATTTGAAGAGAATATTCTACCTAGTCTCTATCTTCAAGGATTCAAACACTTCAAAGATAAGGCAAAATCGTTTTTACTGCCTCAAAAAAAAACTTTATTTCAATTTGCATTCAATTTTAAAGTCTCGTGAATTTTCCGTTGGGACTTTTTATTGTTCAAAATATCGACAATTCTTACAGTCCAAAAAAGATTGTTAGAAGATTCAAAATAAAATAGTGGTCCAAAATTTCATGAAACGAATTGTTGTCCTACAAATGTTAATTCTTGGATATAGCTTAAGAACAATGAAGGACTTCCAAAAATTTCAAAGAAATGTCAAGAAGCTCAATTTGATTTCCTTGCTGAGAAAAATAGGTTATTAGCTCTCCTGGCCAAATGTTCAAACCCTGAAGAAATGTCAATTGTAGCAGAAAAGATCACATCACTGGCTGAAATTGTTCAAAATCTTCAGTTCAAGATTCTTCTCAGACCAGCTCAGAAGCAGATTTCGATTTTGATCAAAATGAAGATGATTGCTATGAAATTAATTTTGACGAATCTCTTCACGATGAAATTCAGAAGACCAAATGACTAAATGAACAGAGTTATCTTGATGAATTTAGAGACTACCGAGTTCATAATTCAAGATTGATACTTTTCAAGATGTGTCAGCTCAAAGGATAATTTCAGCACACAAAAGGAATCAACAACTTTATTGAAGTAGACTTTAATAAAGAAATCATCTTCTTTATTAAATCCACTTCATTAAAAATCTTTTGTCAGTTCAAACTTTCGGCCAAAAGAAAAGATAATTGATTCTCCTACTTCTGAGAAGTAGTCGACATCTACTATTCAATCAAGGTTTCAATCAACTATTCAAGATTCTTTCAATATTTTGCAAGTAGAATTTTACAAAAAAATGGAGAAGGTATTGGAGAGAATGCATGTGCTTGGACTAATGAAATTGTATTTATTGTTCATTCAATGGCACCTCTAACTATTAGAAAAATGGAAAGAGATTGGCGATGCATCTAAGACTCCACTTTTGGATCATCTGAATGTACTTATCTTTCACTTTATATGTCACTCTTTATTATGTATATATGTCCGAGTTTTTCTCTAATAATTTTTTTAAAGGAAAGATTCGAGTTTGAGTTGAACTAGCCAATCAAAGATGTTATTGATCATTCAATGAACAAGAAGTGGAAGGACTATCGTTGTAGACTGCATAAAAAATTTGAAGGAATGGGTAATAAAGATGTTAGACTTGCAAAAAGAAACAAACATGCATCTACAGTAGGGCAAAGTGATTGGGATTTCCTTTGTGATGATTTAGCAAGTGATGAGATGAAGGTTAGTACCGTTCAATGATACTATTTTATTGCATGTTCTTCAAGGAAACTTGTGTAGAGAGTGCTACTTTACGGAAAGAGGTTCAAAGTCTTCGTTCTAGGTTGAAATCTGAGCAGATATTTTTAAGTCACATTCTAGAAGAGTTTCTTCTTCGATCTACACAACCTGATCCGTCTCCATCCGACGGTTTTTTATTTTTTATTTTTACTTTATTTTGGGTGACATGGTAATACTTATATATTTGTCTTCTATTGGGGCAATAGTCTCTCAACTCTACACTGACATGTTTTTTACGTTGAAAGCATAATTGGTTGAACTATATGTAATTTTTTGTTTTAGGTCATGATATTTCATATAATTAACATATATTTGCAGTTGATGTTGGGATATTTTAATTTATTCAATGCTAGGGAAAACTTTAGTTCTTATTATTTACAATTACTTTCCTTCACTTCATATAATTGTTTATGATTGTGGATGAGATTTGCTTGTAGTATGATGTGAATGTGTGAAAATTATGAATCCATTAATATTACTGCTGACAACCATATTTCTCGTTATTTTAATATTTCGATTATTAATAAAATTTTTTACAATCACTTCTTTCGTTGTTGAAAAGAAAAGAAACTAAATTTTAGTTGTTTCAATGATATCGTATCGACAAAAATAATTAATACGATAAATCAAGTAGTTGTTGAAAAAAAATAGGTTGTCAATATTATTTTTTTACGACCGTCTCTTTCGTTTTTGAAATGAAAGATAACTAAATTTTGGTTGTTTTCATCGTAGTTTAACAACAAAAATAGTTGATATAACAACCAAACAAGTAGTTGTAGGAAAAAGAATCGGTTGTCAATACGGAACTTTTAGGATTTGCTAAAATAATAACGGGCAAACATACTTTTAGTCGTTGAACACATTCGCGAATACCTCTTTACAAACCAAGGAAATTAAATAGAGTTAAATAGAGTTATCGAGTTAAATAGAGTTTTTTTGTCATCCCCAAATAAGGAGTAGTTTCAAGAAAATTGTGTTTCTGTCTAGGATAGATTTTAGAGAGATTATAATCCATTTTTTATCGTTGGAATCAGAGGTGGTCTCCAATTGAGTTGTGCCTTTTGACTCAATCTCAAGAAGAATGAGTTAAATATTAAAAGGGCACGTTGGTTAATAATTGTGGCTCCATGAACTCTATAACGGGCAAAATTTTACTAAAAATCTCTTCAAAATAAGACTATTGTTATGAAAAGAGAGAATAAGAGAAGAGAATAAGAGAAGGCAATAGATTTGTTGTATTATAATGAGAACCGAAACCCTATATTTATAGGGAAGGAATAGGGATACATAGGTAATTATATCTAGGGCTGCAGGGGTACAAGTGTCATTCACATTAAACCCTAATTTACTTTCTTTTTACAACACTCCCCCTTGAATGATATATTACAAAATATCTGCCTCGTTAAAACCTTGTTTGATAAAAACTCAATGGGACAAAAAAATCAAAACGAAGGAAAAGAGTACAGTTATTTTGGAGTATTAAAGATAAATGCCGCCTTATTAAAACCTTGTTAGGAAAACCCAGTAGGATAAAACCTAAACAAGGAAAAGGAGTACATCTACTCCCCTTGATGTTGATCACTGAAAATCTTTGAGTCGATATATTCCAATCCCGTGAACCAATTTATTGAATGTAGATGTTGGTAGTGTTTTTGTAAATAAATCAGTCAAATTGTCACTTGAACGAATTTGTTGAACCTCGATGTGTGTGAAAGAATTTTGGAGAAATATGCTTAGTCTTGTCACCTTTGATATAACCTCCTTTAAGTTGTGCAATGCAAGCAGCATTACCTTCATACAAAATTGTTGGACTATCTTTTGTTGAAATTAATCTGATGATGCTTGGATATGATTGGTCATGTTCCTCGACCATACACATTCTTGGCTTGTTTCATGGATTGCAATAATTTCAGAATGATTTGAGGATGTTGCTGTCAATGATTGCTTTACAGATCTCCATGATATAGCCGTTCCTCCACGTGCAAACACGTATCCTGTTTGTGATTTAGTTTTATGTGGGTCAGAGAGATAACATGCATCAACATATCCCACTAAAGTAGATCCCGAATTTTGAAAATGAAATAATCCCAAATCAATAGTACCCTTTAGGTAACGAAAAATATGTTTAACACAATTCCAATGTCTTTGTGTTGGTGTAGAGCTACATCTTGCAAGGAGATTTACAGAAAAAGCTATGTCTGATCGAGTGCAATTTGCAAGATAAGTTAATGCTCCAATTGCATTAAGATATGGTACTTCAGGACCAAGAATCCTTTCTCTATCTTCTAGTGGACGAAAATGATCATTTTTTATATCTAGTGATCGAACAACCATATGTGAAGCCAATAGATGTGCATTATCCATATAAAATTGTTTCAAAACTTTTTCTGTATGTGTAGATTGATAAACAAATAATTCTTCTGGGAAATGTTCAATCTGCAACCCGAGACAAAATTTGGTTTTCCCCAAATCTTTCATCTCAAATTCATTTTTCAAATAATCTGCAATTTTGTTGAGCTCTTCTGAAGTTCCAATTAAATTTAAGTCATCAACATAAACTGCCACAATTGCAAATCCAATATTTGTTTTCTTTATGAAAACACATGGGCAGGCGTCGTCATTTTTATAGCCTTCTTTCAACAAATATTCGCTAAGGCGATTATACCACATGCGTCTGGATTGTTTCAATCCATATAACGATCTTTGCAATTTAATTGAGAACATGGTTCTCGGGCATGTATCATTTGTTTCCTGCACTTTAAGTCCTTCAGGGATTTTCATATAGATGTCACTATCAAGTGAACCATACAAATAGGCAGTTACCACATTCATAAGGCGCATTTCGAGCTTTTGTGACACAGTCAAACTAATTAACAATCTAAAAGTGATGGTGTCCATTACGAGAGAATATATTTCCTCATAATCAATTCCTGATCTTTGTGAGAAACCTTGAGTTACGAGTCGGGCTTTGTATCTTGTAATTTCATTATTTTCATTTCTCTTTCGTACAAAAACTCATTTGTATCCAACATGGATTACATTTTCAGGTGTTCGAACTACAGGTCCAAACACTTTCCATTTCTCTAAGGAATTCAATTCCGCCTGTATGGCTTCTTTCCATTTTGACTAATCATTTCTATTTTGACAGTCTTTAATAGACAATGGTTCATGATCCTCATTTTACATAATATCAAGAGCCACGTTAAAGGCGAAAATATTGTCTATAACAACATTATTTCGCTCCCATAATTTATGAGATAATATATAATGTATTGAAATCTCATTATTTTCGGATACTTGTAATTTTTCGGGAACCATATTGTCAATATTTTATTGATCGATTTTCTCCAACATTACTTCTTCTGAAGTTTTTGGTTGGTTTTTCTCTTGTACTTTTCTTTTTCGAGGTACAGAGTCTTTTGAACCAACTGGTCGACCACGCTTCTGGCGTATTTGAGATTCATTTGCTACAGCAAATTGTCGTGCATGGACATCAATTTTTGCTGGAATATTTTCTGCCAGTATATGTGACTTTGTCACTTTTCTTGTGTCAACAAATGCATCTGGTAATTGATTTGCAATTCTTTGCAAATGAATGATTTTTTCAACCTCTTGCTCACATTGATTGCTGCGGGAATAAAAATGAGATAGAGTTGTTTCATTCCAAGAATTTTTACCTTGTTTATCAGGATGTAGTGTTTCCCCTCCCAAAATTGGGAAAATCATTTCATCAAAATGACAATCTGCAAATTGTGCAGTAAATAAATCACCTGTTAAAGGTTCGAGATACCTAATAATAGATAGTGAATCAAAACCCACATAAATTCCAAGTCTTTGTTGGGGACCAATTTTAGTCCGTTGTGGGGGTAAAATAGGGACTTGAACAGCACAACCAAAAATCCGCAGGTGAGAAATATTAGGTTCATAAACAAATGCTAGTTATAAAGGTGAATATTGATAATATGCAATTGGTCTGATACGAACCAATGTCGTAGCATGCAATATGGCATGACCCCAAACAGAAGTTGGGAGTTTTGTTTTCATAAGTAATGATCTAGCAATAAGTTATAGACGTTTAATAAATAACTTTGCTAAACCATTTTGTGTATGGACATGTGCGACCGAATGTTCAACAACAATCCCAATTGACATGCAATAATCATCGAATGCTTGTGATTTAAATTCACCAGCATTGTCAAGACGAATAGTCTTGATTGAATAATCAAGAAATTGCGCACGTAATTTTATGATTTGAGCAAATAGTCTAGCAAAAGCTACATTCCTAGTAGAAAGTAGGCAAACATGTGACCATCTAGTAGAAGAATCAATCAATACCATAAAGTAACGAAATGGTCTACATGGTGGGTGTATTGGCCCACATATATCTCCAAGGATCATTTCCAAGAGAGTTGGAGATTCAATATTGACCTTTATAATCGAAGGTCTAATGATTAAATTGTCTTGCGAACAAGCCACACATGGATAATTATTAAGTAAATGAATCTTCTGATTTTTTAAAGGATGTCCATGTGAGTTATTTATTATTCGACGCATCATTATAACTCCGGATGTCCAAGTCGATCATGCCAAAGTATAAAATTTTTTGGATCAACGAACGTCTAGTTCGTGATAATATTTGATTCGATCATTTTAATAAATGTGTAATACATGCCAGATGGGAGTGCATAAAATTTTTCTTTTATCTGCTTCAGGCCAGATACAAAAAAAGTTATGCAAAAATATTCATCATTATTTTCTTGCATCGTCCGAATGTGATGTCCATTGCAACGAATATCTTTAAAACTAAGCAAATTTTTTCTGGATTTGTTTGAATAAAGTTCATCGTCAATATATAGTTTTGTATTATTTGGTAAAATAATACAAGCTCTTCCGGAGCCTTCAACAATATTCGATGCACCTGATATCGTATTAACATTACTTTCTGCTAATGTTAAGTTCAAAAAATATTTTTTGTCTTGAAAAATAGTATGTGTAGTTGCACTATCAATCAAACAAGTATCTTGACAATTCATCGTAAATCTATAAGAAAATAAATATATTTGAATTTAAATTTAAAAGATTAAATATAATTCAGTATTATAAGATTAACGATGCATAATAAGGTTTCAAATATTTTGCGAAAAATAAGGATATAATTTAAATTGAATTTCTAAAACGAAAAGGAAATATTAGAAAGTAAAATAATCTATATCTTTCATTACGCCACCTCCAATCAAATGATTAATATTCTCATTTGGATCAGCAAAGAAATCAGAAACATCCAAATGAGTCACATCAATTGGACCATCATAATCAGCAAAATTTGTCTCCACTTTTTCCTTTCCCTTAATTGATTTTTGGTAGAGATCCACAGGGTGTTTTGCCGTACGACAGGTATTTGCCCAATGTCCTTTCATTCCACATCTGAAGCAACTTTCTTCATGTTCCTTTTTGGATGTGCTACTTTCGTTTGCTTTGTGCCTTTTGAAATTATTGTCTTGTTGGTGATAATTTTGTTGATTATTTTGTCCATGATTTATTCCACGTGCACATCCGCGTCCACGTCCAAATCCATGTCCACGTGCGCGTCCACGTCTACGTCCTTGTCTTGATATTGTATTTGCTTCAAACAATGCAGTATCATTTGCTTTAGGCAATGGTACAGAACCAGTTGGACGTAACCCGTGATTTTTCATCAACAATTCATTATTTTGTTCAGCAACAAGCAGACAATATATGAGTTCTAAGTACCTTTTGAAACCACGCTCACGATATTGTTACTGTAGGAGCACATTCGATGCATGAAAAGTGGAAAACGTTTTCTCCAACATATCTTCATCAGTGATTTTTTTTCCACACAATGTTAATTTTGAACATATTCTGAATAGTTCAGAATTGTACTCACTAACAGTTTTGAAATCTTGTAAACGAATATGCATCCACTCATAACGGGCTTTGGAGAGAACTATAGCCCTTTGATGATCAAATCTTTCAGTTAATTTTTTTCAAAGAACATGTGGATCTTTTTCAGTGAGATATTCAATTTTCAATCCATCGTGAAGATGATGACGAATGAAGATGAGTGCTTTTGCACGATCCTACAGGGATTCTTTGTTTCCTTCTTTTATTGTTTCTCCCAAACTTTTTGAGACAAGATGTATATCTGCATCGAGTACCCATGACAAATAATTTTTACCAGATATGTCAAGTGCAGCAAATTCCAGTTTCGTGATGTTTGCCATTTGATTTAACTACACAATAAAACAAAAGAAAATACAATCAGTTTCGAAGAATATGATTAAATGTCAATAGTCAATATTAATATGACATAAGTCACGTGTTTTCCTTCAGGGATAAACACTAAAATAATATGTTTTTCGAAACATAGCTACTTCGTGAGTACGTTGTATTTTAACATCGCTTCTTCAAGAGCAACATGTCAATATTCTTCTAGAATATTGAAAATTATAATTAATGCTCTTCAGGAGCAAGTAATATTCTTTTGGAATATTAATTATAATGTTGTGCTACTTCAAGAGCAACAATATGAGAAATTATTAATTTAAAATTTATATAAGAACATCTAAAAATATTTAAGATGATTAAGAATATTAATTACCGTATGGACAAGATGTGATATAAAAATTAATTACCAAATATACATTTGAAAAAATTGAAATATGAATTGATTTCGGTAAAAATTGATATGGCGGCTCATAGAAAAATGAATAATGCTAAGTGTACACAATTTTTTACACAATCTTTTACACCTCTCTCACATGGAAGGGGGCCCACATATAATAAAATAATCGTGGACCCCCCTCCATGTGAGAGAAGTGTAAAAAATTGTGTAAAAGTGTGTGTGTACATGTAGCATTACCCTAGAAAAATTGATGCAAACATAATGATTATAGACAATACAAATTCATACAGATTGAAGATGGCAGATTGTTTACTTGACAATAGTAATTCCTACAGATTGATACAAATTTATTTACTTGAAGATGGGGGCGCACAGAAAAAAAGAGAATTCAATGCATATGTATTCAATTGGCTATTACTGTAGCAAAGAAAGAAATTGAAGAAGTAAAATTCAATATCAAGAAAGCAACAACAGAGATGAATTACTTAAAATGGTGGCCACGTTATTGAAGTTAGAACTGGAGAAAGAAAAATCGAAATTCAACAACATTCAACAGAGAGAAGGAATGCATATGTATATAAAAAGATTTACATGTCACCAATTTAATTTTGGTTCATATAATAGATGATTATGTAACAAAAAAAAAATTATTACCTTCTAACAAATTCACTTTGATTTTAAGAGAATCGTGCTGATAACGTGTTATAAAAAGAGAGAATAAGATAAGTCAATAGACTTGTTGTATTATAATGAGAACCAAAACCCTATATTTATAGGGAATGAATAGGGATACATATGGTAATTATATTTAGGGCTGCAGGGGTATAAGTGTCATTCACACTAAATCCTAATATACTTTCCTTTTACAACAACTATATATATATATATATATTTTTTTTTTTTCTTTTTTTTTTTTTGAGAACAGATTTTATGAAAAATAATTCTTTTGGAGAATGTGCATTTAAAAGTAAGAAAAAGTTATGAGTCCACACGTTAAATTATCTTATTAGAAGAATCAATAGTTAAAATAAATTTAAAGAAAAATAATTTTTAAAGAATATGGATCAAATATGGACTAAAATTTAAATAATTTCTGTCCTCGAATCAAAGCAAAAAACTACCGGGCAAGAAACGACAAATATTCTCATATTTACCATTATATATAGTTCAAAATCCTTCTGGAATGGCTGACCGTTGACTGATAGTGACCAAAGCCGCGATTGCTGAACAAAATCTGTCGAGGAATTGACTGGTTGAGATTCACTGTTTTTCTGTTCTTAAAACATCAAGAAACACGTTCAGGCAATATATCGGCAGTAAAGCATTTCTCATTATACTCTTTTCGAAAATGAATTCTTTGACTTCATGCAACCATTTTCTGGTGTGGGACTGGAAATTGAAGTCAAGGCCGAGCTCCAAGCATTTTCCTTTTATACATACATGAATGCATCTTATATTTATCTTAATCCATTACTAATATTACTTAAATTTAAATTTAAATTCTAAGGAGAAGAGTGAGTATGAAAGTGATTCTGAGTCAATTATATGCTTTTCCAAAGATTGTAATTTCTTCCTTATGTTTGATGGTATTAATAAATATCCCACCAAAGAGAAACACTGAACATAGTCAAGAAATGCAATGTAGGAAGTATTCAATGAGTTTAATGAGCATGAATTCCAAGAAGTTGAGCTCCAAGCATTGATGCTTTTGCTATTACAATAAAATATATTAAATGTTAAGAAGGTAAAAGTTGCTAATATAACTTAAAGCATCGAAGAAACTCTTTATTTATAAAGATATTTTATGTTAGATAATCAAAATCTTTATGCGCTACAACAATGCTCATAAGGAATTGCATGACAATGTCACTATCACATAAACTCTAAACAAGAATCTTGAAATTGCATTTGGTCATGACATTCAACATAATGATGATAGAATGTTAACTCACAAAAATGATCAAAATACCCTAAAAATTGTCTATAAATAGGGTTACTAGCACAAACTTAAGGAGGAAGGAAAAAACAAGATGGAAAGTGAAAACCTTAAAATCCGAGCTTCCACCCTCCGAAAAGCCGCCTCAAAGAAATAACAGTGCCCTCTTGAAAATTCTAACATTCTCCAATCAATTATAATTTCAGCAAAACTAACACCGGAAACTCAATCTCCTTTCTTTTCAACCAAAAGCCCCTTAAAAGAGGAAAACCCTTGCTAAAATTTCCCCAAAAAAACCCTTATTGTTGGCATTAAAAATTACATTTTTTAAGGTTAAAAATTACACCTCATACATAAAACCCAATTCTCTACAATTTATGTTATTACTTCCTTGGGAACAAGATTCCATGTCCCATGAACCTTCTACATCTATGTGGCATTACCTTCTCCCAATGCATACACAAAATATAGAACTTCGACCACGCATATATATATATTGGAAACATTTCCCCAGTTTAGTTAAAGAAAACCAACGTGCTTTTTCTTCACCAGAAAAAACAAACCTTTGACCTTAAAATTATCCAAAATTATGTCAAAATCATTTTTAAAGCCCCTTCTCTTAGCTGAAGATGCAAAAATTTCGTAAAAAATAAGTGCAGCATTCGATGTGGTAGAGGGACCGTTCAGAAAATGACATTATCAGGCGCAGAATTTCAGTGTTTCGAACAAGCATTGCTGAATCACATAATCTACAATTATGTTGCTAGGAAATGAATACATTGCACAAACATATATCTTCAATAATCCCTTGCGTTAGGTCAAATTCAATTTTTCAGAAATGCGGTTTTTTTATATTTGGAGGTGGTGAGGATCGACATAACATTTGCCAGCTACATATTAAATCATCGCATTTAAAAGGTTAAGAACGTCGAAGAGTAGAGGAATTTATTCTTCACATACATTCAGTACATATCAATTTCACTGAGAATTTAAAATAGACAAATGATGGTAATTTTGCAAACTGTGATTGGTTTGGATTTCTGACATGGATCTTTGAAGCTTAAATAGAGCATATATCATAAGCTAGTTCTCTTAGTAAGGTCGACATTTTGAGATCGAATTTCAAACTAAGTATGAATCGCTAATAAACATTTAAGGACTCATAGTACTTCTCCAAACTTTGACATTTTAAAATAAAATTCAAAGTCTCAATTCTAATATTGCACTGTGAATATCAAGAACGGAGTAACCCTACCAAAAACTGGGCTATCTATCCCAAATTTTCACAGTAAACTTTCGAGGAATAACCATGTAAAAACCTGTCCATAAAAATTTAAAGATCGAGTGCGATCTCCAGATTTTGATAAACAAATCACAGATTAATTAGCAGCAAATTCTAATAACTTTCAGCTTTGATCAAAATTCCAAAGCTGAGAATTGTCTTCCTCGATGTCATTGTCCTTTTCTTCGTCTACAAAATGTGGTTGCATATAGTCACCTGTCTCAGGAAATAACCCAAATTCTAATTCCAGGTTCGTCCACCGGCCAGTTTCATTTGAATCTGGCATGTCCCAAAATGATGGATTCGTATAGTCCTCAGAACCCATTCCTGGATCAGAACTCTGTGGCTGTTGAGTATTATTACTACTATGACCAGTAGCATATTTGTGAGCAACGTCTTTTATTTCTTCCGGGGTGAGAGAACTGCCACCGTCAATGTTTGGTGGATCATAGGGGAAGTTGAACTTGGATTGTGGACCACGGAGGCAGAACAGGGCGGCGTCGAATGCCCTGGCAGCCTTCTCGGCCGTGTCATATGAACCTAACCAAATCCTTTCCCGGCTGTTGGGAAGCCTTATTTCCGATACATATTTCCCCCACTTCCGTTTCCTAACCCCTTTATACTTCATAGGCTCGCCTGTTTTTTCCACCGAGGGCGAAGAGGATGACGAAGGTGCCGTTTTATCCATTTTTTAGAACAAAAAAATGTGGGATCAATTGTTATTTAAACCTGCAAGCATTCAGACCTCAGTGCACAAGAAATGCTGCGAAACAAGGAATTAATGGACAAGTGCCTAATAGGGCAAAGAACTCCAAAAAGAAGCTATATATATGTAGGATCACAGTCTGTTGATTCCATTAATGTTAGCTGCTGATTGATAAATGTATTGTTACAATTAGGCAAATCTTAGCGTGTTTAACGAAAAGGAAGTCAAAATGAGCGAGGAGGAAAAGTTACTCAATACAACGCGGGGTAGGGTCAGACAGGAATCATCTATTGAAATTGAGACATCTTTTGAACTTTAAATAATTGCGGCCTCTGTTGGTACATTGCATCAGGGGTAAAAAAAAATTAATAATCTATATACATATTTAGATAACTTTAAAAAAATTAATTTTTTAAAAAGTAATTTTTATCTTATACTAAATGTAAGTAACTTAATTTTTAACTTTGATTAGTAAAAATGCTATTTATTTTAAAACTTACTTATTTACTTATATATAATACTAGTTTTTTGCCGTGTAATGCATGGGTTGTGTTGTTTTGAAGGTAATGTTAGCGTGTTTGGTGTGAAGAATTAATGATATATTTTTATCAATAAATGTAAACTATATTTATCAAAAATCATATACAAGCACACCGAGCATATACGGGCAAACAAAGATCATGTATACAAATGAGAGAAGTATACTTCGATTCAATAGAAGTTGGGTAGATGATATAATTTGCTCATGAGTTTGTCATAATAGCCACTTCAGTAAAACTTTTTCATTTTTAAATATCTACCATTTAATTTCATAACAAGAAACATCTTATTTTGCTTCTTTTTGTGAATGAGAAGATTTTAAAGTTGTGATTGATGCGCAAAGAGTAAAGGAGGAGTTTTCTAGAATGGGAGACAAAAATGACCATTATAGATTGTGGTTGTTGCGCTTGGAAACAACCAGGTTGATGAATGAGGCAATGAGAAGCTAACACACAATTCTCCACTCTATTTCATTTCTGTTCTCTCTTGGGGTCAGACATTCTGTCTTTCAGCTTATTGAATGCATGCATGTTTTCACCAAAATGGAAAAAGATTCATAGACAAAACACAATGGGGCAAAGTTTACGATAAATTGTAAATTAGAGATATTAGTCCTATAGTATAATTTAACAAGCAAATAAAATCTAGATAAAATGGAAGAATCACTTAGAATAATCGTCTAAGACATTTACAAGGTAAGCATTCAATGATTTTTAAAAAGTGCTTAATGATTGATTATTTATGCAGCTGGTAGTAGTTCTATTAATCTACGGTCTATACCATGCGGCGTGATTTCTAACATTAGAATACAAGCTTGTGATGATGAAAAATGGTAAGACACGATGTGAAGACCACAATGTTTAAGAGCAAAATAAATAAGCTCAACAACCATTTCACTCACAATATATGTTTGCTACTATTAGAAAGTTGAAAGGAATTAGTATAAAGTATTATCACCTGTTTACAAACGGGGAAAGATATCTAATTAGAAAAATTTTCATACCAAATTTTCCTCAAATAATCGTTGTTGAGAAAGTTCAGTGATTTTTTATCAATTGCCTATGGAAAAAATAGAGACAAACGAATTACAGTTATTCTTACAATTGCTCTATATATGAAAAGATAAAAATGTCACATTAACGTAATAATGTACACAACAAATATGAAAAGAAATATTCTGTGAATACGAATATTGCACTTGGTTACAATAATTATTCATCCCACCCCATCTCTACACTATTGTCGTTGTGACCGAAATTATTAATGCCACCTGAAATCGTCAAACCAGAATCACCAATAAAACTTCTATTTCCATCATACCATTGCTTGAACTTCCTCAACAACTATCAGTATTCAAGTCCATCACTATTTCTATCATTTGTACTTTCTCTTTAATGATCATCTATCGTCAGCGCCACCTAAATGTAGCTGCTAATGGTAAAACACATCTGAGGAAAAACTCAAATGAATAGAAAATAAATAATCCATTATCTGAACATCTTGCGAGACCCTAACATCAATGAAAAAAATGTAAATTCAAGTACAGCTATGGACATTGGATTTAATGAATTCATAATTACCATTGCATGGACAAAAAATAAAATTAATAATTGCAAATGGAAACTAAATATAAAAATTGATCAATTATTCAAGTCTTTGAATTATTATATATACTAATGGATTTCCTACTCAGAAATCCAACAAGAGAATCAATTAGTTTTACTGAAGAACACACACAACCAATTACTTGTATATACAAGCTAATTAAATAAGAACATACACATAGACAGTAAGTAGAGAGCTTTACCTGATTAAAATGGTGATGGATTTTATTTTTCTGTTATTGAATTGCCTCTATCCATCAACTTGGTCTGCTAAATTTTTATTTTAGCATTTGAATAAATCCGTCTCTTGGAATGCTACAATGTTATTTTTCCATAAAAGATCACATAATAATAATAATAATAATAATAATAATAATAATAATAATAATAATAATAATAATAATGTCAGAAAAGCTTAATAAAAACATGGCAATTCACAAGGTTTAAACAAACAATAAGTAGGTTATGTCTAAACCATAGGGCACCATGTATGAATGCAACATACGGGTGGTAAGGTGCAATGAAATATGCTATTTACATCTAATAGTACACAATAGTTGATGAAATAGAATATTACTTGCATGCTAATCCTACATGAGTTAGTTAAAACATACATAAAATTTAAAAGTTGAAATTATGAGAAATCTACAGATGAGACTAATTATTTCAAAAAAATAAAATAAAAAATGGCACTCAACGAAGGAAAAGATAAAACTGACATACCTGAGGTCCATACTCTTCAATTCCTGTATCGATGTTGCAGTTTTTTTCAAAAGTTTCACAAATACTCCAAAGAAACACATGAAGAACAAAATTAAAATTTAAAAATAGAGCTGGAAAAAAATCCAAAAAAACACGAGAAGAAGATGAGAAAACCATACTTTAGGTCACAAGACTCCAATTTGTGCTGAACATTTATCGTCTTGTGGAGAACAATCTGTTAGAAGCTGAGGGAAAAAAAAACGAACAGATGAACTAAAATAGATTCTACAGAATGCCTGAATAAACTGGGTTAGTTCAAAAAAAGTTGATTTAACAATACAACTAAGGAATCAACAGAAACATTTAAAAACATTCATATCTAAGAAAATTAAAAATCAAAAGAGAATCAAAGAAGAGAAATTATCTCAAATTTTATTATGTCCAAATCTAAAAGAATCAACGATTTTAGAAAAAAAATGAAAAAAACAAAGTATGAACTTATGTGGGACCGAAAGTGAGATTGAAGAGTGAAAAATCTCGGAGTAGAGTAAAGTTTCAAGCCAAGATAAAAGCACGATAGCTGGTGTTCGCAGGCAACGGGGATGTGGTGGGGTGGAGGCAGGCGACGGAGATGGGGTGGGGGTGGAAAAGAAGGATGCCAAATTTCTATGGCAACTGAAATTAAGGTTAGAGAGAAAGAGAGAGAGAGAGTTGTAGAAGTGATCAATTTTCTCTTTTTGTTAATATAGTCAACACATTCATTTGTAGGCGTAAGAATAACACGGTTTATCATGATATGTAAATCAAGTCACGGGGGTCGAGAAGACAGCGCCCCTCGTAGGGGTTCGGGGGCAACGCCCCCATCGGGGATCGACCTGCCCGGTTAGGTCGAGGGGTTCGGGGGCAACGTCCCCGACGGGGATCGACCTGATTTCCGCACAGCGTGAGGAGATCACTCCGCATTGTTTCCGCACTGCTCCGCATAATGCGGAGCACCAAAGCACATCATCTTCATTTTCATTTTTAGGCAAGGAATGACCAGTTTGTTTCAATGAAAATTTTATTAATTAATTTAGCTATTTACAATAATCAAATTATCAAACGTAAACAAAAGTAGCAGGAAGAAATGCTATATAACAAACCTTCAGGTTAGACTTCACACACCACAAATTGGAGCCGGAGACGACGAAGTATAGAGGAATGTGAAAATGATTGCCGCGATTTTTGAGAGAGTTATTACAAGAAAGAATCACTGCAATACCTTATATATGGATGAAACAAACAGGATATTTTATAGTCGATTGTACTATAGACAAACCCAGTACAATGTACTGTAGACAAACTAGTTACAATGTGAAAACAAATGAACAGTGATTCTGGCATTCCCTCTTTTAAGAGGATGAGGGATATAACTACTTCTCTACAACAATTTTGGATAACTTAATTTTTTATTACTTTAATTCTACTATATGTCTAAAACTAATTTTTACGTTTGTGACAAAAAAGAATAAATAACTTGCTTATTCTTAATTTTGATTAATGAAAATATTTATATCGATATTATTTATTCAATTATAAGTAAATTTAATTATTTAGTATTTTAATCAAACTCAATTTTTCTTTGTTATTCATCATATCAATTATAAAGAACTATAATCCGGTCTTACACACTTTATTGCATTAATTAATTTAATACTGTATGACTAGTTAAGTAAGGATTAGTTATTTGAATAAATAATCCAGGTATACTTAGTCAAAATAAACAATTATTTTGGGGATATTGAGTTGCAGACTCGTGGGTTTTTTTGGGCATAATGTGATTTTTGAGTGATGTGTGTTCTATTTTATGCGAATTGGTATTTAATTTGGTGTGATACTTCTTTTAGAGTTATGACATTTCATCACTGTGATCTGGAAATTTTGCAGATTTGTTGCAAGTGTTTTGGGATTTTTAGGCCTTTAAGGCGTATGTTATTTTTCCACACTAGTTAATGGTTCACACTGGTATTGGAGTCATGCAACGCTCGAATCCCTAGCATGAGTCGAACCTCTGTCGATAAATGTCATTATACAGTTCGTCAACAAGAGAACAGGTGAGTCCATTACATTAAAGTGAAGCTTATATTACATTTACTCCTCATTGCTTTAGGTAAATTTTGTTCTGAGCTGAAAGCAAATGAAAGTCATAATTTTTAAAGTCATGAGGATATCAAAAAGGTTGGGATGGCCATTATAAAAAGGGCAAATCTATAATATATTAAATATCATATCAAATGAAAATCATTTTTTGGACAATTATAACTTTATTATAATTCAATTATTTTAATAATATTTTACTTTTTCGTTTTTCCATATGTATTTAATTTATAAACTGTAATAAATACTATAATTAATTATCAATTAATTAAAATTCATTTAATTAATATTAATTAGAATTTCACATTCACGTTTATATCCATGTTATTAATTCTCGATTAATTAACATTCATATTTATTTAATAATACTAATTAGAATTTTACATTCAAGATTGCAGTTCATTATTCATGTCCATGTATGCTAATTAGCATCTAATTTCACTTAATTGAAAATCAAATTATATTCATTTAATACAAATAATTTAATATTCATTGTCACGTATATATTCATTGGTATTAATTCTAAATTAATTAACATTCACGTTAATTCATGTATCGTATTTGTCATTCATCTTCATTTATGCATTTAATTGTAATTCTAATACTCACATTCAAGTATGCATTCACTACCACAAAAACTGTCTTTCGCAATGTTTTTTTGAACGTTGCGAAAGACATTTTGCAACGTTTGTGCGTATATTGCAAATATCGATGTTGTCGTAGAGTAGAATGATACGGCAACGTTTTTTAGAGTTGTCGAAGATCTTTTGCAACTCTTTTTAACGTTGTGATAGACAGTTTTTTGCAACGTTTTCTGAACATTGTGAAATCAGTCTTTTGCAAGATTTTTTGCACGTTGTGAAAGATAAATTTTTCGCAACATTTTTTTACCATTGCCGTATGTCTTTTTACATTTTTTAAAAATTTTAATTTTTTTATTTGTATAGGGATTTTCATAAATCAACCATAAAACATGATAGAAGATAACAATATCAAAGAACTCCAATAATCATTATTAATTGAACTGCAAAATGTAATAATATCCGTACAAAATCTAGATCCAAAATTTTGAAGCACCTAAAAATCCTATACATTTTCAATAATAAGAAAAAAGAACTGCCACAAATCCTAAGCAGTGAACTTTGCCATCCGACATCAATACTGCTTCTTTAGAGGGAGAAAGCATATCATCTTCCAATGCTTCCTGAAACATGTAAGCAAATTCATCATGCACAGTCGTGCAATGCCATAATAATATAACTAATCAAAGGAGGACAGTTACAACTTACTCTTGGCTTTGTTTTCTTTCTGAGAATGCATTTGTAAATTCCCCAAAACCATCATCAGATTCAGCATATCCAACATCCGAATTAGGGTTCAACCCATCTTTAATATCTGTTCGTTCAATGTTTAAGTTTGTATCTGAAATAAAACTGATTGGAGCTGCTATACTTGACTGAACCTCAAATAAGTTTACTTCCTGAGAACTACTATGAAAATCACTGGAGGTGGAAACTAAATCAACTTCAGTTGAAGTGGAAAACAAATCAATAGACTGATTTGCAGTTCCAAACAAATCAATGGATCCATTGCCAATCCCAGATGAGTATGCATTTTTGTTAGAAAAGACATGCTCCTCGATGTCAACCTTCTAAACATAAATTAAATGTATAAGCTGCATTCAAGGTGGAAATATAATTTGATATATGTACATAATTTTCATGGCACAATCAAGTAATCAAATATACTTTATTAAGCTGTGATATAAATCCATTCCTCTTACACTAAAAGCAAATGTTGTTTGCAATCCATGTAGGCAGTTTATCTTCAGATAACTCCAAAACATGACAGTATATTTAAAGAACTTAAAATCTGAGGACAATAAGCAATACCCGTATGCAATTCTTGGCCTACCATTCATTGAATTTGAAATCTTGGCCAAAAAGTTCCAAAACCATACCATTTGCAATGGAATCAACCCTGGTACTGGAATTCGTACCAGATTCATTTTCATGCCTCTGATCACTGAAACTTTTCATACCATTGACATTAGAATTCAAATTCATCCCACTAAGATCTAGGTTCCACTCACTAAATCCCGAACTTACGGCATTCAATTTCGAGCTGGAATATAATCCATTTTCAACCTTCACCTCCTTACTCTTATTATCCAAAATCAAATCATTCTCATTGGAATCAACTCTGGGGCTGGAACTCGTGCCATTTTCATACTTGACCCGGGGGGTTTAATTATACAGATTGGCAATACTGTCATTAACCCCAAAAATATTAGTATTACAAGCACTTTTCAAATCCGATCCATTACTACCAAAATTGGAATTGAGATTAACCCCAGCCCCATGATATTCCTCCTCTATATCCCCAAATAAGGAAAGTGGCAATGCGCCACTCGGTTTTACCCACCGAGTTGGTGGCACCAATTTGGCATTGCTTCATTGATTAGCAGAGACCTCGAATGAGTCAAAAGACTTGGAGGGTTCTGATTAGATGGAGGAGAATTGCACGGGAATTGGATGAAATTGTCCCATTCATCATCGTCGGTGGACCACCAAGACCAATCCTACACAAAAATCAAACAATTAATCAAAAAACCCACTAGTCTATGGAGGAATGAGGCTCCATAGGTGGTGGGTTAGAGAAGAATTAATGGAGGGAGGCGTGAATAAGCTTAGGGTTTAGGTTATTCTGGGTTTTTATCAGCACGTGTATAATTTAACAAATGCAAAAGTTTTTGCAACGTTTGACACGTTAATAAGCTTAGGGTTTAGGTTATTCTGGGTTTTTATCAGCACGTGTATAATTTAACAAATGCAAAAGTTTTTGCAACGTTTGTCAAACGTTGCAGAAAGTGACTTTTCGCAACGTTCAATAAACGTTGCACTTTTCGCAACGTTCAAAAAACGTTGCAAAAAGTGAGACATTTCGTAACGTTCAAAAAACGCTGCAAAAGTAAAATACTTCGCAACCTTTAATAAACGTTGCAAAAGTAGACTTTTCGAAACGTTTGATAAATGTTACGAAAAATAAAACTTTTCGCAACACTCAATAAACGTTGCAAAAAGGGGGTCTATCGCAACGTTCTTTTAAAAAATGTTGTCAAAACTCATTTATATTAACCAATAGCAACATTCACTTATTAAAATGTTACGATAGACCTATTTAGCAACATTTTATTAGTAAGCGTTGCCTCTTTAGTGTTGCAAATGATTATTTTTGGTGTAATGATTTCACTATTTTACGTGCAAGTACAAAATTAACATTTATTTTTAAGGTCTTGCATTTCTTTCATATTTAGAACAAATGGGTAAATGAAGGGTCAAATATTACTTTCATGGCACTTATAAAATATTTCAGAATAACGTACAACGCACTTTCAACTTTGAATAACACCATCAAATTTATCTAGAATTATATCAACTTCTAGTATCATTCCCCAGTCCTCGGCCTCTGGCAAATGACATACCATTTGACAATAGAAAGATCACGAGGCTCTTTGAAGAGCTAGGAATCAATAAACTCTTTTCCATGCCACACCACCCCAAGCCAACGGTCAGGGTCCTTCAACAAAATCATCAAGTATAGCCTCAAACATAAACTCGATGCTTCCAAGGAGCAATGTTTTGATGAGCTTTCCCATATATGTTGTGGGCCATAAGGATGACTAGTAGAGTTGCCACGATAGAGACTATGTTCAATAGCTTAGAAGGCCAAAGTTATGAGTCCAAATGAAGGGTCTTCCATCTTCGTGTTGTCTCCACTTTGTGAGGTCACCAATGATGAATTGATCAAGCGAAGTTGGATTTCCTTGATAGGCGCTGAGATAAATCTTAAATTAAGTCAGCGGTGTATTAGAGGAAGATGATCCAATACTACAATTCTAAAGTGAAGAAGATGTCATTCCGCTTAGGATACTTGGTCTTGAGAAAAGTCTTTTAATCTTCTAAGGATCTTGGTGTCGGAGCCTTGGACTCATATTGTGTTATTCTAGAGGTACATCCTGGAACTTATAAAAGACTTGCTTGGCAAGGAACAACTCCTTCATTGGAATGTGGAGCACCAACGCAAGTATTATCAAAAAGCTATATTTGCACGTAATTTTGGCCTTTCTCGATATGTAAATATTATTTGCAATTAAATAAAGACTGCTTTGAGACTGAGGGCTACATATTTGTGGTATTTTTCATATTGATTAGTGTATTTTATGCACTTATCTAAATCATTAAATGAGATCAATTGTTAATAATTTTGATAACGTATGACTTAATTATATGTTAATTATATTTGTTGGGTTGAACTCAATGCAAATTAGTGAATTTAATATAAAAGAACGAGAAACAGGAGAAAATGCAAGAAAATCAAAGTTTAGAGACAAAAGTACAAATATTCATTGATTCGGACCACAAAATGATAATTGAAAATCACAAAGGATCAATTGAAACAAAATAGATTTACAGCCAAAAAAGTTATATACTCTAGATTTTTAGTTTCAGATTGAAACACATTTTTCAGAAAGTAAACGTTCTAATTGGAGAAATGATACATAAAAGAATTGTAACTCTTGGAGTTGGATTTCCAACGCATTTTGAATCATTTCAATCGAATATTTAAAGAGAAAATTATGAGCAAAATACTAATGATTGCTTGGAGACAACAAGCCCCCGAGACTCTATCAAAATTTGATACTCGTTGGGGACGACGCCTTCTTTTCTATGAACAGTCTACCACTGAATGATGAACTTTCAAGTTCTACTACCAACTCCAAATAGGTAAAATTAATAGCTGAGTATTCGAGTTGAAATGGGAGTCCAAAACACTACCAACTCCAAATAAGACTACCAATTAAATTCTCGAAAAATTCAGATCACACCTAAATTCTAACAAATCTCCACTTGGACACAAATTTCAGAACTAAAACGTAAATCTTCATTCTAACAAAATACTCCAAATTAAACATTCCACCAAATTACTCCACCTTTTCAACAAAGCCCTTGGGCAAATTCAACAACTGGAACTAAATCCAAGCACTACTTACCAGTAGAATTACCTTGGACACTAAACTGGCTCGATTCATCACGAACACAAAATCATCAAGTTCACAATCAACTATATCTGAGTTAACAAATTTGCTCAAATTATCTTCATGAACAACACGATCATCAAGATCACAACTAACTCCACCTAAGCTACTAGCAGGTTTTTCAATACCAAACTTGCTCAAATTATCATCACGAGCAACTCGATCACAACCAGCTCCATTTGAATCAACGCTTATCAAACCATAAACAATCAAATTAGCCTAATTGAACCTCTCCTGAGATCTAATATCTCTTTTTTTCAGTTTAATGATAGTTGCATCAAATGTGATCATCAAATCTTCTAAAACATATATTTGGGGCCTTTTCTACCCCTTTATCACAACTCAATCCTTACATTGCTTCTTCTCCATCTGCCATTAAAAAAAACCTTGTTGAGATCCAAAAGCGGAATATCAACTTTCATACTTACCATCCCCAAACAATCAAATCTTGTTATGAGTTTATCAAACTTTGCACTAATACAAAACCAAATTGACTCTCCTAGGAACTGTTGAAACATAGCTCTGATACTAGTTATAAATTGAGTAAATTGTTGTGAATATTAAAAATGAGAAAATGGACAAGATGAAAATAACAATCATAAGAATATAAAATTTACATGGAAATCCAAGATGAGAAAAAACTACGGAAGATGCGGAGGATTCACTGTAAGCAAAGTAAGAAGTTACAATATATTAGATGGATCTCATAAGACTCTCTCCTAGATATCTCTATCAGCGAGTCTTTTTCTATGAATCTAGATCCACCTGGATCATTCTTTGAGTGGATCAAATAATTATGTGTAATACACCACATATTTCTAACACAAGAATTCCTAATATACTACAAGAATAAATACCAACAAGAGTCTAACACAAGGTGAAGTCATATTACAATAGTAAAATCAATAACAGAGTATTTGAGTTAAAATAAGAATTCAAAACACTACCAACTCCAAATAGACCCAATTAAATTTCCAACAGAATTCGGGTCACACCCAAATTCTAAAAATAGGTTTAGAACGCGACAAAATTAATTTATGTGATATAGATTTTAGGAATAATCATTTATCACTTATGCAATCAAACAGATAATTTAAAATTTAATACGTTCTAATAGTTTGAATTTAGACTAAGAATTGACTTGGATCATGATTAGAATAGAGTTAATTTATCTTGGAAATGAAAGTTAAATATCTTGGCTTTATGAATACAACTAAATTATATAATTGAAAATTGAAATAGATAACAATTAATATACAGATTCAAATACCAATATCATCGTCCATAATTTGATTTACATATTTCTTAGTATAATTTAGAATAAAATAAAATCAAAATCTCATTTGTATCACATAATATGAATTCAATACAGAAGTAGTGCACTTGAATTAGACTTTATTTCTTGTAGGACGATATTGTTAACTCATAAAATCTGTTCATTGTCTTCGCTAGATCACATCTCAACGGCCTCGGCAAGAGAACCTCTGATGTCAACATCCAGCAAAATTTCCTGCAATAGGGAGCTATCCTCCTATTAAAAGGACCCACATTCTTAATCTATACCCTCCATAACTTTGGCATATGGGAGCTACCCCATCTATTATAAAGGGGTACCATCCTTAACCTATAGCCTCTATTAGATGACTTCAGCATAGTGGAGCTACCCACCTATTATGAAGGAGCTACCATCCTCAACAACCTACAACTTATTAAGTCATGATAAAGGAGTCACTCATCTCAAGAAAAGGGGAGCTATCCTCCATAAGCTATGAACTGAGATAGGGAGGCGAGAAACTTCTAAGAAGCGTTACCTCATAACCACCTGAGGCATTCTACGCTCAAAGCCAGTTAATATCATCTCAATCCACCACCTCACCTAGTTTCACGGGTTACCTTTCTTCTTAGCACATAAAGGGACACCGTGCGGCAATAGTCTGCTTTACTAGACCACCTTCCACCTTCTCTCGATCGTTTCGGGACAATTTGATTATAATTTAAAGAAAGCTTGCAACATAAAATTGAAATGCATTGAACATAACTTGATCATTAATTGCTTGAAAGTTAGAAATTATAATAGATGAAAGCAGGAAATTAAAATTGCTAATGCAGGGAGCGAACACTAGAAAGCTTGAAAGATGTTTGAAAGACTAATACCCCCTATAATAGACATATCAACAAAAACCCAACTAACGGGAGTAGACGTTTAAATACTAAAGAATCATACTCAACTTTTTAATTTATATCTATTTTACAATTTAAATAAACTATTACAATGTGCTGTCGAAGTTTGGCAAACTGCAGCTGCGATAGGATCACAAGGCTTAAGTAAAGCTGCGGTCTGTGACATTCTCCCTCTTTTGTTTTGGCAATGTTCTCGGGGCCCTTAATGAATGATATGTTTGATGGTTTCAAGGTTTCAAGGTCTTTTCCATTTGTCATTTATTCTCCTTGTTGTTCCATCCGCTCCTTTTGACCAAGTACTCTTAAAGATAGTTCCTAGAAGCTCGAGTAGTTTGATGGCCAAGAATCTCTTTAGTATGAGGAAGTAACGGTTGATGGCCAGTAGTAATCTTGAAAGAATTCTTATTGGGAGAAGAGCTCTTTTGGGAATTGAAACACATCTGAGCCGCATCCAGAAATTTTACCCTAATTTTCTGCAAAGCATAGATAAAGTGCTGAAAATAGTCTTCCAACGTAGCATTGAAGCGCTCCATCTGTCTGTTAGATTGTGGATGAAAACTCAAATTCATGCTCAAAGTTGAACCAAGAAGTTTGAACAGCTCGGTCCAAAATATGACAGTAAATCGAGAATCTCGATAACTGACAATGTTCTTATGTAGTCCCCAATATTTAACAATACGTTTGAAAAAGAGTCGAGTTGTCTCTAATACATCCTTGAGTGCTGCGATGAAAGTTTCATTTTTAGATAAGCTGTCTACCACGACAATGATAGTGCCAAAATTTCCAACTTTTGGCAATCCACCAATATACTCCATCGACATGCTCTCGAATGGTCTGTTTGGGACAGAAAGGGGCTCCAATAAGCCTGCCTTTTTATGATGATCCGTCATATCTTGTCGACAACCAAGACAGTTTTCACATAACCTGCATTGTTGTCCCTCCTTTGAGGCCAGTAGTTTGCACGTTGCAGTAGTACAGAAGTGCGATCCACGATAGTCCTACTTCTGAACATTTCTCCCAATTTTTTTCGAAACTCTTCAAGCTCCGGCTGAGACATGCGGTATGGTGCCCTGGTGGGAGGTTTGGCACCCGAAACAAGTTTAATCTCACAATCAATTACCCTCCTTGGTGGCAATTTCTTTGGTAACTTATTCGGCTTGATGTCCTCAAATTCCTTAACAAGCCTTCTGACAAGTTTTGGAATTGTACCAGTAGCCTCTTCGATCTCTTCTAATCGAAGAGTGCACAAAAATGAGGGTTCAATCCTCTTTATTACTATATTGCATGGCCGAAATACCCTTCTCGCTTGTTTTCCCAACTTGTGTGGGGATTAACGCATGGCTTACTACCCATCATTACTAACGAGTCGGAATGCGGTAACACCGATGTTCTCGTATCCCGAAGAAATTCCAATCCCAAAATGAGCTTGAAATCATCCATCTGAATTGCCGACAAATTCGTCCTTCCCTCGACCGGACCTACTTTGATCGACACAGATTTCGCTACTCCCGCTATTGGTTGAGCAGCGAAGTTGATTGCTTTAACCTTTCCCTACCTTCTCCTAGAGCAAGTCCGAGCCGCTTAGGGATGGGCCTCGTAACCCGTTTAAGGCGGGGCAGGACGGGGTGGGGTGGGGGTAGGTCCATTCCCCGTTTAAATTTTTTTTTTTTTTAGTTTTTGATAATTTATTTTTGTTGCCCATATTCATTAGATTTAGACAAATAATTTTAGTTGCTATTTTCTATTACAACTAATGAAAATTTTCATTTAAAATATTGAATCTAAAAAAAAAAAAATTTAACGGGGCGGGGCCCTCGGGTATCGGGTTTGTTGCGTTTTTTTGCCATCCCTAGAGCCGCTCTACTTTGGTACTTGCGAGGTAGCTGTGGGTAGCACCGGTATCTATCATAGCCCTGATTAGCTTTCCATTGATCTTCACATCAATGTACATCCGGCCTTTCGCCCTACAAGTGCGAGTCTTTGATTCTTCCATCTTCGGCTCTTTCGAGGAACCATCTTCCATTTTAGTAACTCGATACGATAGTGTATTGCACAGATGTGAGAATACACCAACTACATCCTCACCATCTTCAGAGTCGGTCTCGCCATGACAGCTAGCTTGTGGGGTATCTTGCTTTGAATTGGTTCCGCCACTTGCTAATAGGCAATATGCATTCACCATCCATTTCTGAGGACACTCTGCCATTCGATGTGGTCCTTTACGTAAAAAGCATTTCAATTTGGGAGTGGCATCAAATCTGCACTCCGTTGTTTTTCATTGTTTACTCTGACGGTTGCCTTGGTAGGCTCCTCCTCAATTCTGAGAGTAATGCTCTCCCCCATTTGAGTTCGAGTTGTGATAAGTGTGTTTTTACATACTTATTTTACTGTCAAAACATGAGCAATTGTTGATTAAAATGTTCGAATATAGCTTAATTCTATACAATTTATGTTTTGTAGGACAAAGTGATGAATGTAGCGAAATTGAGGTGAACCAAGTGGAAAATGACCAAAATGGTAGAAAGTGAAAGTTCAGGGACTAAGGTGCAAATACTACAAACTTGTTTCCAACCTTGTGATGAAGATTCAAGAGTTTTAGAGATCAATTGGATGAAGAAATGAGTCAAATGGGTGAAAGATAGCCAAAACATCATCAAATATCAACTTTCAAGCTGAAAAGTTTCACACCGGTTTTCAGCCTCGGATTGGGACGGATTTTTGACATAGAAAACGATCGAATTTGGCTCAAGGGCCGCTTCCATGGCGCTTAGGCGCCGCGCCGCGCAAAGTAGGGTTTGTTTAATATTTGGGCCGTGAGAAGTCTAAAAAGAGGACCCCAAAAACATTCCATTCATCATCATTCTTCATTCTACACCATTCTTTCATTGATTTTGGCTCAAGAAACCTATGAAGAACTAAACTAAAGGTGAAGCAAGGGAGGAACTCAATTGGATTCGGGAATTTCAACATCATTTATTCATGCTCTTTGGTATTTATTTGCTAAACATTTCTAGATCTAGATTTTCATATTTATGAATTAATTTTGAAATTGATTTAACATGTATTAAGTTTTTTCATAGAATCAATCTTGTTTTTTCTATCGAACAATTGAACTATGTGTTGAATTTTTATTTCATTAAATCTAATGGTGTGATTATTTACTTTCTTATGCTACATGTATATGAACGATTTATAATCTGATTTCAATAGATGATTGTGATAATTGTTAAGGAGATCTAGAATTTAGGATGTGTTTTTCATTGTTTAAATAATTCTAGGGTTTATGTTTTCCCGTATTTTGAATTAGATTTGAGTTAGATTTAACATTTATTCAGATTTTCATGGATTTAATCATGTTTCTTTCATTGAATAATTAAAATACTTGTTCAAGTTTGATTTTCAAATCAATTATTGGTGTGATTTAATTACTGCTATATGTTAGAGATATATAGTCGCTCTTTAAGTCTGATTTCAATAAATTGATGTATGATTATGTTTTGGGAAACATAAATTCTAGGATTACATGTGCAATTAAATTGGTTTGTTTCGTTTAAATCATCCGATTAGAAAGTTAGGACAAAAACTTCTAATTGAGTAGAGAATGCATGAATTGTTGATGTTGATTGATCCAATCTAATTGAGGGAACCCCGAAACTTCACTATTTTACATATTATATTAAATTTCATCATTATTTCCGGTGACATTTACATTTGAATGCAATAAACAAATTCCTTCATCAAATTCACGAGAACCCAAAGTTATTGAACCCCTTGAATCACTTTTCCATCTCCCTGTGGATACGACACCCCAAAGCTATACTACAAAACCGCGTAACACTTTGGGCGTAATCAAATTTTGGCGCCGTTGCCGGGGAAGCGGTACAACAAATTGAGGGATTCGATTGCAAAAGGGTGACTTCGTTCCTTTTTCAATCTTTCATTTCAATTTATTATTTTCTTCAGTATTTTGCATTTTAATTTTGTTTTACTCGTGTTTTATGAGCAGGTATCGAGACGAGCGAGGAAGATTTGTGGAAACACCTCTCATAGAGTTTGAATATCTCTTTAACCCTATCTTTGATTCTACATCTATTGACACGAACACCACATCACATAATACAATGTCTGACAGTGAGCATGATGCACCTTTTAGGACTTTACATGATTATTTGCATCCCACACGTACATCTACACCTTCATGCATTATGTTTCCACCTAACATGCCACGTGTAGATTTTAAACCGGGAATGATTCAACTTCTTCCAAACTTTCATGGGCTTGAAAATGAAAACCCGTATGTGCATGTTAGGGAATTCGAGGAGGTTGTAGCTACCTTCCGCAATCAACACGGTACACTGGATGCAATTAGGCTCAAATTCTTTCCATTTTCCCTTAAGGAAAAGGCTAAGAGCTGGTTGTATTCATTGAGACCACATTCGATTGGGACTTGGGCTGAAATGACTCAAGCGTTCTTTGGCAAATACTTTCCCCACCACAAAACTACTGCTTTGAAAAAACAGATCTCTTCTTTTATCCAAAAGGAGAGTGAAACTTTATATCAAGCGTGGGAAAGGTACAAAGAATTGCAAGCTCTCTGTCCGCACCATTGTTATGAGAGTTGGCGCATCGTGAGCTATTTCTATGAAGGGTTAACATCTAGAGAGCGTCAGTTTATTGAAATGATGTGTAATGGTGATTTCCTACAAAAAGATCCAGATGAGGCTATAGGATATTTAGATGACTTAGCTGAGAAAGCCCACACTTGGACTGGCCCTAGTGCCACTGATAGCACCAATAGGTCACGAACCGTAGGAAATCCTTCTAGTGCAGGCATCTATCATCTTAGGGAAGAAGACAATCTTAGAGCTAAGGTAGAAGCCCTGACTAGAGAAATTGAGAACCTACGCACTAGTAGTTCAAAGCCCACATCTACTGTTGCTCGTGTTGAGTCTTCTGGACCGTGTGGTGTGTGTGGTGGACTTGATCACCCAGTGCAAGAGTGTTTAGCTTTAGCTGAGATGAGGGGGGTTTATGATGAACACTGTAATGCTTTAGGTGTATACAAAAAGCCTTATGCCCCATATTCTGAGACTTACAATCAGGGGTGGCGGAATCATCCTAATTTCAGTTGGAAATCTGATAATCAGCAACCTACTCAGCCACCTAGAGTTTTCAATACACCATCACATCAACCTTCAACTTTTAGGAATTCCTTAGAGGACACCCTACATGCTTTTATGGAGGCTCAGGGGAAAACAAATCAAAAGTTTGAAACCATGATCAATCAAGTTGTCGAGGAGAGTAAAGAAATGAAAAGCCATATAACCAAATTGACTAATGCCTTAGCAATAGGGGAACGTGGGAAATTTCCAGCTCAACCTCAGCCTAACCCTAAGGGACAACATATGGCTCACACTTCAGGTGTAGAAAACAACCTTAAAAAGATAAATGCTATCACCACTCGATCTGGGAAGGTTGTAGAACCAATCATTAAGCCTAGGGAAGCAGAAGAAAATGAGAAAGACTCTAGTAATCATGAAGAGAGTGAGCCCAGTGATAAGGTAGTGGAAAACCTAGCTAGAGCACCATTTCCTCAAGCTCTAAAGCCTAATGTGAAAGCTAATAGCCAACATGATGAGATCTTAGAACACCTTAGGCAGGTAAAAATCAACCTACCTCTTTTGCATGTGATTTCTCGAATTCCTACATATGCAAAAGTCCTCAAAGACTTGTGCACTTTGAAAAGGAAGCATCATGTCAAGAAAACTGCTTTCTTGACCGAGCAAGTGAGTGCAGTGATTGAACAAAGAGTCCCACCGAAATATAAGGACCCTGGTTGTCCAACAATTTCTTGCATCATTGGGAGTTGTGAGTTTGCACAAGCCCTTCTTGACTTAGGAGCTAGTGTTAACCTTATGCCTTATGCCATTTATCTACTGCTAGGCCTAGGTGAGATTAAACCTACAACCGTAGTTTTACAATTGGCTGATAGATCCACTATAAAACCTAGAGGAGTAGTTGAGGATGTTTTGGTGCAAATAGACAAGTTTTACTATCCTGTTGACTTCCTAGTCCTAGATTTGAAAGTTGATGTGAATGTGAACTCCAAAATACCTATTATTCTTGGTAGACCCTTTCTTGCTACGGCTAATGCTCTTATCAATTGCAGGAATGGTCTAATGAAGCTATCTTTTGGAAATATGACTCTTGAAGTCAATATTTTTCACATCACTAAGCAGCTTTTAGAAGATGATGAGTGTCATCAAACGTACATGGTTGATGCACTCACTCAGGAAGATGCAACTGCAACCATTGATTTCAATCCTTTAAATTCATTTCTTACAAATTCTGAAATTCCTGCACATTGCCATAATGAAGAATATGCTAATATTTGTGCTGTTTTTGCTAAATTTCAGGGTTATGGGACATCACCATGGCAACCAAAGTTTGAAGAACTACCAGCTAGAACTGGAGGGCAGCAACCATCAAGTATTGAGAGTCCAATGCCGGAGCTGAAACCACTACCCCCAGGACTGAAACATGTGTTCCTTGGACCAGGTGATACTTTTCCTGTGATTATTTCTTCAGAATTAAATGATTCTCAAGGTAAACGACTTTTAAACATTACGAATGAGCACAAATCTGCAATAGGATGGACTATAGCTGACATCAAGGGTATTAGTCCCCTAATTTGCTCACATAGGATTCACCTAGAGGAGGGAACTAATCCTAAAAGAGACCCACAACGTAGGCTGAACCCCACAATGAAAGAGGTAGTGAAAAATGAAGTGTTGAAATTGTTAGATGCAGGAATCATTTATCCTATTGCCGATAGTAAATGGGTTAGTCCTACATGTAGTCCCTAAGAAGTCGGGAGTCACAAGTGGTTAAAAATGAACTTGGTGAAATGGTCCCTACAAAAGCTGATCGGATGGCGCATGTGTATTGATTATAGGAAGTTGAATGCCGCGACTCAGAAGGACCATTTTCCCCTCTCATTTCTGGACCAAATTCTTGAGCGTGTGGCTGGCCACCCTTTTTACTGTTTCTTGGATGGTTATTCTGGTTACTATCAGATTGAGATAGCTTTGGAGGACCAGGAAAAGACCACTTTTACTTGTCCTTTTGGTACCTATGCATTTCGTAGGATGCCATTTGGATTATGTAACGCTCCTGCTACTTTTCAACGATGCATGATGAGTATGTTTAGTGATATGGTAGAAAACTGTATGGAAGTCTTTATGGATGACCTAACTGTTTTTGGTACTTCTTTTGATGCATGCTTGTTAAACTTGGAGAAAGTTTTAACTAGATGTGAGGAGAAAGGCTTGGTTTTGAATTGGGAGAAATGTCATTTTATGGTTTCTTCAGGTATTGTCCTAGGTCATGTTATTTCATCTAAGGGGATAGAGGTTGACAAATCTAAGATCGAATTGATCTCCAAACTGCCCACACCTAAGACAACCAAAGATATCAGATCTTTCCTTGGCCACGCAGGTTTCGATAGAAGGTTTATACAAAATTTTTCATCCATATCCAGACCTTTATGTAATCTCTTAGCCAAGGATGCTACATTTGATTGGACCCCAGCTTGCCAAGAGGCGTTTAAAACTTTGACCAACAAGCTAACTTCAGCACCCATAATGCAATCACCTGATTGGTCATTACCATTTGAAATTATGTGTGATGCTAGCGATTATGCGGTAGGTGCTGTCCTTGGGCAACGAAGGGAGGGTAAACCTTTTGTCATTTACTATGCTAGTAGGACCTTAAATAGTGCTCAAATGAATTACTCCACAACTGAGAAGGAACTATTAGCTGTAGTCTTTGCTTTAGATAAGTTTCGATCCTATTTGATTGGTTCTCCTATCACAATCTTCACAGACCATTCTGCTCTTAAGTACCTTCTTTCCAAGAAGGATGCTAAGGCACGACTGATTAGGTGGATTTTACTTCTACAGGAATTTGACATTGCTATTAAAGATAAAAAGGGGGTAGAAAATGTGGTAGCAGACCATTTATCTAGGTTAACTTTTCAGGACAATGTGAATCAATTGCCCATTAGAGATGACTTTCCAGATGAACACTTGTTTTCTGTTTCCTCTTTACCCTGGTTTGCTCATATTGTCAACTACCTAGCTATAGGTGAAATCCCAGGAGAGTGGAGTGCACAGGATAAGAGAAAGTTTTTAGTTGAGGTGCGTAAGTTTTATTGGGATGACCCATGCCTATTCAAATACTGCCCTGATCAGATTTTGAGGCATTGTGTGCTTAATGAGGAGATACCTAGCATATTAGACTTTTGTCATTCACAGGCTTGTGGTGGTCATTTTTCCATGAAAAAGACTGCTGCAAAAATTTTGCAATGTGATTTTTATTGGCCTACTTTATTCAAAGACACTAACATTTACTGTAAATCCTGTGAGAAGTGTCAAAAGCTTGGTGCTTTGTCTCGACGCAACATGATGCCATTAAACCCCATTTTAGTGATAGAAGTCTTTGATTGTTGGGGTATTGATTTTATGGGCCCCTTTCCACCTTCCTTTGGGTATATGTATATCATTGTTGCTGTGGATTATGTGTCTAAATGGGTCGAAGCAGCAGCTTGTCGAGCCAATGACAACAAAACAGTTGTGAAATTCCTTAAGGAAAATGTGTTATCTAGGTTTGGGACACCAAGGGCTATCATTAGTGATAGGGGTACACATTTCTGTAACCGTTCGTTTGAGGCTCTAATGAAAAAGTACGGGGTCATTCATAAAATATCAACTGCTTATCATCCCCAGACCAGTGGACAGGTTGAATTAGCCAATAGGGAAATCAAGCAAATTTTGGAGAAAACTGTAAACCCTAATCGTAAGGATTGGTCGCTGAGATTGAATGACGCACTTTGGGCCTACCGAACTGCTTTTAAGACCACTTTAGGCATGTCACCGTATAGACTTGTCTTTGGAAAACCTTGTCATTTGCCGGTAGAGCTGGAGCACCGAGCCTTTTGGGCTATCAAACACTTTAACTTTGATCTAGATGAAGGTAGTAAACTTAGGAAGTTTCAATTAACTGAGTTGGAGGAGTTGAGAAATGATGCTTACGAGAATGCTAAACTTTACAAAGCAAAAATGAAAACATTTCATGATAGACACATTCTTCGAAAAACATTTGAACCAAATCAGAAAGTTTACTTGTATGATTCTCGACTCCATAAACATCCAGGGAAACTTCGTTCTAGGTGGTCTGGTCCTTTTGTGGTGAAACATGTCTTTAACCATGGGGTAATTGGAATCGAGGACCCTAAAGATGGTAGGGTATTTAAAGTGAATGGACAGCGTTTAAAGATAGCATATGAGCAACAGGTGCCTGCAGAGGAAGAAATTCCTCTTGCAGACCCAATTTACCATCATTGACACCTTTCATGTCCGTCCATCACTTTACTTTTCTGTATTTTCGGTTTTTAATTCCTCTTTTTAGTTTGTTTTGCATTATGTTAGGTTTTTTTCATTTCTTGCATTACCATTTCCATTGAGTACTTTCAGGTTTCTATTTTTCCTTTTTTCTCTTTCTCGGCTGTTGTGCATTTACTACAATACTCAGGTGATATATTTCCCTCTCTTCCATTGGAACTATTGTTTTTACATTGAGGACAATGTTTTAATTAAGTTTGGGGGTGGAGCATGAGTATTTCATTCATCGTTTTAACTGCAATTTTTGAATGTTTGTGTGTTTTTAAAAAAAACAAAAAACAAAAAAAAAAAAAAAAACAAAAAAATTATTTCTAGTTTTCATCTTTTAGCATTAGACTTTAATTCTTGCTTTGTGTGCTTGTGTGGGTTTAATGATTATGCCAGCTATGATGTGACTATTGGAATATGTGTCAGTTATGAAATGATGAAAATGGTGTGTTATCGGATTAGTTTATACTTGTTTATGTACAACTTGACATTTTCTATGCACGACACTTATGTTAGCATTTTGAGTTAGTGACGCGGTTCAATATGTAGAGGATAGTGGAACTTAATGATACAACCAAATAACCTCTAGTGTCATATTCCATAAATCCAATTATAGGTCAGTTTGGAGATGATTGAACTGTTACAGGGAAACACTGAGATGAATAGGGATTCCATGCATGAAAATCTTGTGTGGATTGTCTGAAACCTATTGAGATGAAAACGAGGTGAAAGTTTTAAGTTAGAGGCTTGTTTTAGAAGCTGGATGTCTGAAAGAAAAGGGGGCATTGCACTAATCTTTGGATACATAAAAGTATCTTTTCGAGCCTGTATAACTCGGGTGATTAAGCCTGTGAAGGTGATTTAAAACCTGGTGCCCTATGGTCATCTGACTTGGGAGTTATCGGCCTAAAGCTCGCTACATGGGTTATACAGAAAGCAAATGACAAGATACTAAAAAAAAAAAAAAAAAAAAGATATGAAAAAAATATGAAAAAGAAAAAAATTCCTTTCAAATACATTGATTATGCCCCAGGCATCCCGTTGACAAAACTTTACCTTTGATGAGAAGCAAGCAACTTAGTCTAGTCTCAATGGTAGAAGCAATCAAAAATATAGGAGAATCTCGATTTGTTGAAGTGTGAACTTGTAAGAGTAAAGTCTATCCAAACTATGAAAGAGTAAGGAATAGAATTGAAAAGTTGAACCTAGGATGCATCCCGGGAAAAATGAGTGAAAATCATAAGTTTGGGGGTGTGTGAATCTCTCGAGCGAGGAAATGATATATTGGACTACTTTGGGACAAATCTTGAACCAATCACAAATCTTAAGATGTTGACATGAGTTTTCACACACACACGTCAGGTTATGCATGTAACAGGTGGAGACTGATTTAATTTTTACACCGTTGTAATTATTCACTTGTTTGATTACCGAATTCCAAACCTGAGACACGGCATATTGTTAAACCATGTTGTTTCTAGAGTTAAGTTATGTTATTGTTTGAGGACAAACAATAGTTCAAGTTTGGGGGAGTTTGATAAGTGTGTTTTTACATACTTATTTTACTGTCAAAACATGAGCAATTGTTGATTAAAATGTTCGAATATAGCTTAATTCTATGCAATTTATGTTTTGTAGGACAAAGTGATGAATGTAGCGAAATTGAGGTGAACCAAGTGGAAAATGACCAAAATGGTAGAAAGTGAAAGTTCAGGGACTAAGGTGCAAATACTACAAACTTGTTTCCAACCTTGTGATGAAGATTCAAGAGTTTTAGAGATCAATTGGATGAAGAAATGAGTCAAATGGGTGAAAGATAGCCAAAACATCATCAAATATCAACTTTCAAGCTGAAAAGTTTCACACCGGTTTTCAGCCTCGGATTGGGACTGATTTTTGACATAGAAAACGATCGAATTTGAAGATGGTCTCTGAATCAAAGTTGTACCTCTTTGAGTTAGCTTTTCAACGCATCTTGAATTACCTCAATCGGAGATCGGAAGAGAAAGTTATGACAAAAATACTGAAAAAGGCGCAGAATTCAGAACAGCGACACAGCGCCCAAGCACCACAACCTAGCGCTCAGGCGCCATTTTACCTAAAATTTGACAGAATTCAAGCGCTCAAGCGCCGCTTCCAAGGCGCTTAGGCGCCGCGCCGCGCAAAGTAGGGTTTGTTTAATAATTGGGCCGTGAGAAGTCTAAAAAGAGGACCCCAAAAACATTCCATTCATCATCATTCTTCATTGTACACCATTCTTTCATTGATTTTGGCTCAAGAAACCTATGAAGAACTAAACTAAAGGTGAAGCAAGGGAGGAACTCAATTGGATTCGGGGATTTCAACATCATTTATTCATGCTCTTTGATATTTATTTGCTAAACATTTCTAGATCTAGATTTTCATATTTATGAATTAATTTTGAAATTGATTTAACATGTATTAAGTTTTTTCATAGAATCAATCTTGTTTTTTCTATCGAACAATTGAACTATGTGTTGAATTTTTATTTCATTAAATCTAATGGTGTGATTATTTACTTTCTTATGCTACATGTATATGAACGATTTATAATCTGATTTCAATAGATGATTGTGATAATTGTTGAGGAGATCTAGAATTTAGGATGTGTTTTTCATTGTTTAAATAATTCTAGGGTTTATGTTTTCCCGTATTTTGAATTAGATTTGAGTTAGATTTAACATTTATTCAGATTTTCATGGATTTAATCATGTTTCTTCCATTGAATAATTAAAATACTTGTTCAAGTTTGATTTTCAAATCAATTATTGGTGTGATTTAATTACTGCTATATGTTAGAGATATATAGTCGCTCTTTAAGTCTGATTTCAATAAATTGATGTATGATTATGTTTTGGGAAACATAAATTCTAGGATTACATGTGCAATTAAATTGGTTTGTTTCGTTTAAATCATCCGATTAGAAAGTTAGGACAAAAACTTCTAATTGAGTAGAGAATGCATGAATTGTTGATGTTGATTGATCCAATCTAATTGAGGGAACCCCGAAACTTCACTATTTTACATATTATATTAAATTTCATCATTATTTCCGGTGACATTTACATTTGAATGCAATAAACAAATTCCCTTCATCAAATTCACGAGAACCCAAAGTTATTGAACCCCTTGAATCACTTTTCCATCTCCCTGTGGATACGACACCCCAAAGCTATACTACAACACCGCGTAACACTTTGGGCGTAATCAAGTTGTGTCTATAAGGTCTATTTCCACCTCTAACAAACTGACTATTTCCCGAAAGTCGATCCTCTCTCAATTTCGGTTGATAGTCACTTAAACATTCGGCAGCTCCCATAGCCGCGCTTAAATCAGTGACCTTCTGTCTCTGAAGTTCCATGCGTGTCCATGGTTCCAACTCTTCCATGAAGGTGAATAGCTTATCATTTTCCGACATATCTCGAATATTCAGCATATGTCCTGAAAGGCTTTCACATACTCCTTAATGGAGCTTGTGTGTTTCAATTCTCGTAAGGCTCGATGTGCATCATATTCCACATTCTCTGGAAAAAATTAAGATATGATTGCTTCCTTGAGAAGATCCCAAGAATCTATTCGGACCCAGTTGGCCTGAATATCAGCATACTTCATCCGCTACCATAGCTTTGCATCTCCACCAAGATACATGGTAGCTGTCGTAATCTTTCTCACTTCGTCTTGAATCGAAGCCGTAAGAAAATATTGTTTCATATCGAACAATAAGTTCTCAGCTTCTGTAGCATCTGTGAACCTCCATACGTACAAGGATCTGAAATTCTGAGCCTATGCACGGGCTCTTGTGCGGGGGTTTGCCCATTGCCAACCTCACGTTGAAAGCTCAAGAAGCATTAGTAATTGAGCTCTCAACGCTCTCATCTCATCTTGCAAATCAGTATGATAGCAACAGTTTCAGTCATTGCTGCGCAAGCCTTTTGGCTTTCATCCAGCTGGATGTATAATTCCAGAATTTTCGTATCTGCCACCTCAACTGTTTGCTCGAGGCCGTCTACGGCATAGTACAACCTAATAGTTTCCAACTCAAGCACATCCACGCGCTGTTTCGTATTCCTCTTTTGAACATCTACCACCTCTATGGTGTTTGATGAATCTGGATCCATGGCTTTCTTATCGAGGGTCTTGAGCCACAACTTTGATACCAACTTTCACGGGTTACCTTTCTTCTTAGCACAGAAAGGGACACCGTGCGGCAGTAGTGTGCTCCACTAGACCACTTTCCGCCTTCTCTCGGTCGTTTCGGGACGAAAGACAATTTGATTACAATTTAAAGAAAGTTTACAACATAAAATTGAAATGCATTGAACATAACTTGATCATTGATTGCTTGAAAGTTAGAAATTACAATTTCTAGTGTAGGGGGCGAACACTGGAAAGTTTGAAAGATTTTTGAAAAACTAATACCTCCTATAATAGACTTGACAACAAAAATCCAATTGACGGGAGTAGACGTTTAAATGCTGAAGAATCATACTAAATTTTTCTAATTTCTATCTATTTTACAATTTAAATAAACTATTACAATGTGCAGTAAAAATTGGGCAAACTGCGACTGCGATACGGTCACGGGATTAAATAAACCTGCGGTCTATGACACCTAATCAAACACTGAGGCCAATCCACTAAGCAAAATTTTATTGAATCCTTGAGTAGATGATCTAATAGGTGCCCACTCATACTAGAAAGGCGATTTTACTTGAATTTATTAGAAAAATTGGTTCTACCTAACCTCACAGACGAGGCATCATCACTTGCCTTTGTTTAAAAACATATTCAAGAATGCTTCGACACACAGAGATGCAATGCTTGTCTTACTTTGTTCAAGTTATTTTGCTGCTTATACGAAATGAGTTGAGAAAATTAATATTGTCGAGGCGCCAACACTTGTACAAAGAGTAACAACACAAATAGAATGCAAAGTACACAAAATAAGTTCAGAGAACAAATAAGTTTTCATTAATACTTAAGAAATTTTAAAAATTACAAGGTTTAGAAGGGAAGAATAGCCTCTCTAAGTCATTTTTGGAGGGATCGACCTGAGAAGGGACTTCAAAATCCAGCTTCGACGCCCTGGTTCTCCATTTAAGTTCTTCCGAGCCTATACGACATAGTGTCTTTGATATTCGGGATGTCCCATACATTAAACCGATGGCAATTTCAATCTCCCCTTGAGGTGGCAAATCAAGAAGATCATCTAGTATAATTGGAACTAATTGCTTAATGGAAAATAATTGGAACTAATTGCTTAATGGAAAAATCTATCTCCAGTGGAAGGAATCAAAGTATAAAATAAGAAATTTGATTGTTTTCCAATAAATGCTTGTTTATAGTCCTGCCCGACTTTTTGCAACGAGGTTTTCATGGCACTTTGAATAGGGATTTGCAGGCCTTGCTTTGTTCGCCTGCGTTGAATTTGAACCATGTTTTAAATATCCTCTAAATTTTTACACCGTCCTTCGAAAATCATGACTTGTCTATAACAGCTGCCACATTTCTCTTTTTTGAAATTATTGTCATAGAATTAACATAACCTAACTGCAAATAGATGTCCTAAAATTGGTTATGAGCACTTTT
Organism: Fraxinus americana; assembly: GCA_035079005.1. NCBI lineage: Eukaryota > Viridiplantae > Streptophyta > Magnoliopsida > Lamiales > Oleaceae > Fraxinus > Fraxinus americana. The sequence goes on along the minus strand of CM068722.1, from coordinate 9,135,291 downwards.
CTATACAAAATATTATCACTTCTTATCATTCTAATGCAATATTACGTCCAGTCATCTCTTCCTTTCTCCCCTTGATTGCTTATGATTTTTCTACCGCTAAAAAATTATTCTAAGCCTCATTTGAAAAGCAAACCAATAATGACCTTAAGGAGAATTATTAGTACAAGGAGAGACAATTTTCCATTTTTTTTCATTAGTATTGAGGTTAGTTTTCTTTTAATTATTTTATTAGCATTGATTCTTATAATTCATTGTTTGTCAATTTACTGGGTGTCCTCGACTAAGATTTTAATGAATTTCTTGGATTTGAATATATTTCCACAAATTTCATAAGAATCTCATCAAATATGATGAAATCTCAAAGATTTGTTATATATGTTTTTAAGTTTGAAATCCATCCAAATCTTTTAAAATCCCTCTATCAGCGAAATTTTTATAAATCCACTAGTTATTGAGAATACTTAAATTTTAAAATATTTCATTGAATTTTATTAAAATCTCAATTAGGGACACCTAAATTTTAATATGTTTCATTAAAATCAATTAAAGTCTCAATTGAGGACACTTAAATTTAAAAGGATTTTTAAAATTCATCACAATCTCAATGTTGTTGACTCGCTGATTTATATAAAAGTAAGCTTCGGAATAGAATTTTGTTGAACGTATCTCTGCATATCGTGTATTATTTTAAATTTTTCATAAAGAGATAAAATCCTTGGAATTTTACGCTTTGTTTGAGTCCCATTTTTTTGTGTAAAACGAATTTTGCAATAGTGATTTAATGAGAATGTGTTGTTAAGAAGTATGAAAAAATTTTGAATTTATATATAAATTATTTTATTGAAAGAATATATGATTGAAAATAAGTTTAAAGAAAAATGAACTTTTAGAAAATTGGGGTTAAACAAAGGCTTAGTTAACCATTTTAAATTTAGAATTATGCTAAGTATATTTTAGGTGTTTTAAGAGTCTTTTCTAACAAAGAGTATGAATGTGTATGATATATTTGATATATTTAATTGATGTGACATTATTAAACCCATGTTTGTGCTACATTAAAATTTGTTTTCAAGAAAAATGTATTTTGAAATAGTGATTTTTTTGGATAACCAGTCATTTAAAAATAATGCCCCTATTTGGACTCCATTTTAATTTTAATGTATTATTATTTATTCTTTACAAGCACATATTCAATAAAATAATATTACACGTAAATTTTAGAATTTTCTCACTTTGCTAAAATAGTGCATGAAGTAAAATAAAATAAAATTAGGTTATGACTCGATATTTAAGGACATGTCTAAGTGATTACAAATAAATAAATAAATGACAAGTACATGAATGTTACTTAGCCCCTGTTTGTTTCATATTAGTAGGAAAAGAAATTGACCATTAGTACAGTGGAATAGCAGTCATATTTGACCAGTTTGTGTGTTGGTGGGATCCACTTTGTTTGAAAAAAAGGGTACAAATTTTCATTTTCTTGCTTAAATAGTGAAACAAACAGGGGCTTAGTTAATAAGTTAATATTTGTCTCACATTCTTTTAAAACTCTTTTTTTTTTTACATATTCATTTTTAACTGCGCATTCACACAGTAAAATATTATATACGTAAATTCAAAATTTTTCCTACTTTTTAACCACACATTCTCTAAAAACTCACTATTTAAATCAATGTTTTTCCAAAAAAAAATGGCCATCAAACATGAACTTAATGATAATGGCCTAAAACTTTTGGCACGTTGATTTCATGGGTGACTAGGTGTAAGTGTTATGCCCTAGGTCCAATCAACTTTGGACATAAACACTTTAAATATATATATAATTAATGCATATGTATGGCAATATCTATTATTTAATTGAATTAATATTCTAATAAATTAAATAATAGAATCCGTAAATTCAAGTTTTGGTGATTTGTTAATCACAAGGAGTTGTGATTGTGAGATACAAATTACATATGACTGAATCTTAAATCGTCTATGGTCGAAGTAATAACGAGATACGGATATCGTTATTACGGATAGACTATCGCGTGTAGCATTTTTACTTGTGAAGTAAGTAGCTGATCTCACAAGCTAAAGTGTGGTGACACTTGAATGAACACGTGGATGTTTTGTTATAGAACAAAACATTGGAGACCCGCTGAGAGATTCCACATGGATAACTATCTGAGTGTTAGTGGTTAATCTCTAACGTTCAGTAGTGGAATTGGTCCTTTGATTTGATGTCATCATGGTACCTTATATGAGGACAGTCATACTTTGGTGGTGTTGGATGTTGCTCTACCAAGGGTCGCTAATATAACATCGTTCGGATATGTCAAGAATCATATGAAAGTTGTGAATGACCAATAGAGGATTCGTCATTCTTAAATAGTAAGAGATTATGATCTACATTTTATCCAGTTAAGTTGATAATGAAATCATTGGCCAAGGCGAACTCATAAGTCAGAAAAGAGTTTTCGACATACATTGACTTAACAGTGGGATAAAAGATATGATCGATACTTGAGATTGATACATATCCATATCTCATAATTGATCGGATCATATTGACAAAAGGATTATAATTTTACGGTAAACGAACAAATTTGGTTTTGTCATACTACGTGATATTTTCCGTCACATGTATTGCCCTGATACATTGCTAGATGTCAATCTGGGACAACGAAAGTGAATTAGTGATAAATTAAAAGGGGCGTTTTAATTTATCGATTTTGATTAGATCAAAATAATAATTCACGTCGTTAGGTATCGTGATTAGGAACCTAATGGATCACACACAAAAGAGAATCAGAAGAATGAGATTTACCAATTAATTAATTGACAAGTGTTTGATAATTAATTAATTGGGTTGTTTATTAATAGGCCCGAATTAATTAATTGGATTAATTAATTCATGGACCGGGTTTAATTAATTTGATTAATAAAATATCGGATCGGGTTTAGTTTCAAGAGGGGTCAAGCCCACTTGGGCTTATATTAATATGATACTAGGGTTTGAAAATTGTAGAGATTTTATTATTCTTGCTAGCACAAGAAAAGAAACCCTAGCCACCATTCTTATTCTCTGTGTGGATCACTATTGGAGGTTGGACAATTGGACAGCTTGGATTGTAGATCGTGATCATTGGAGTTCGTGAATCAGCAAAGGGTTTTGCAGAATTAATCAAAGGTATAATTCTAATCACAATTTCTATCTAAACACATTGCAGATCCTCATTTAGGAATTGAAAATTGTTTTATTTCCGCTGTGCATGATTAAGTAAATTCCCAACAGTGGTATCAGAGCCTACTTTGTATTTGTTAGATTTGTTTTGTATTATGGAACAATCAAAAGTTGATTGTTATTATTTTTCTCGTTTCTAGCTTTTAAAGAAAATTAATTTCCGGTTCTAAATTTGATTTGGAAACGAAAATTAATTTTGATTCAAAAAAAAAAAAAGAATCGGGTGTGAACAGGGTCGGCGTCGGACCCAGCGAATAGCGATAGTTGCGATTGCTGCCAACAAGAATGGTAACGCCATTGCGTTTTGGCAAAGCTGTTGCCGCAGCAGCTAGCGAACGCTGACAGTCATCGTCGCCGCCTGTCGTGTTCCTCTTATGCGGCGCCGTTGCCAGCGCCGCTAATTTAAAAAAAAAAAAGTTTTTTTTTAGGGTTTTTCAGAAATCGGGTGGAGGGGAGGCCTCTCCTGCAATTTGTGAAATTGCAAGCCCTCGCCTGCAATTATGAGAAAATGGTATATTTGCAATTTTTTAAATGAAGGACCTGTCTGCAATTAAGTTAATTGAAGGGCTTTCTTTTAATTTTAAATCTGGGTCAAGTTGCAATTTTCAAGAAGGGAGTTTTTGAATATTAAAATGGTTTTAGATTTTATTTTCAAATGGGTTTGACCTAAAATATCAATTTTGACCCGTTTAAAATTTTTTTTAAAATTGACGACTTTTATATTTTTGTTAAAATTGGATTTTAGCTTAAATATTAAACATTGACCCTGAATTGAATTTTATTTTATTTAGGAGTTTTATCCTAAATTAAAATGTTAATTCATTTTAAATTAGAGTTAGACTTTAATTTAATATTTAATTAAATTTTGATTTTAATTAAATTATCAACCCTAGTATGTTGTTGAAATTAGAGTTGGACTCTAATATGACATTTAATTGAAATTTGATTTTAATTAAATTGTCTCACCCTAAATTTTTCTTGAAATTAGAGTTTGACTTTAATTTGGTATTTAATTAAGATTTGATTTTAATTAAATAAGTTCGCCCTAATATTTTGGAATTAGAGTTTGACTCTTATTTTGTATTTAATTAAAATTTGATTTTAATTAAATTCAACCATATTAATTTGACACTTAATTAAAATTTGATTTTTAAGTAAATTGTCTTGCCCTAAAATTTTATTGGAATTAGAGTTGGACTTTAATTTGGTATTTAATTAAAATTTGATTTTAATTAAATAGTCCCGCCCTATAATTGTAGAATTAGAGTTGGACTCTAATTTGATATTTAATTAAAATTTGATTTTAATTAAATAAATCCGCTAATTAAATTAATTAATTATTTATTTAATTGTTCCAATCCATTTGTCTAAATTAATTTAGACGACTTGAATTGCTAGAAACTTGAAACATATTTGCATATAATATTAGATATTATATAGGAAAGCATTTATTTGATGAATGTTTAATTAGTGGATGATTATGGACTCGACCATGTGGATGTGTTGAATGGTTAGTTTTATTCTTGTTGTTTTATGGGCCTGCGAGCTCTTATCTATTTTGGACCTGCGAGTCCGTTTTTACTATTATGGGCTTGATCGTCCAATATTATTTAGGCATGTGTGCTAACTAGTATAGGATACAAGTTGCAGCTGGACTAATTGAAGATACAAGAAGAGGAGGAGACCATAGAGATGGAGCATTTATGAATCAATGCTATACCCCCTAAGAACTGACCGATTAGTCTTTCTTATGGCTCGGAAAGACTAGATAGTATAAGTCCATAATCGTCCACACTATTATATATATGTTTATTTGCATGTTAGATGTATAATAAAATATATATAATTATTACGATGAGACCTTTTGCATGTAAAACCCCTCGTTAAAAAAAATATTAAGTCAATTTGTTATTTGCCTTCCATCATTATAGTGAAAAACGAGAATCTTAAATCGATTTTAGCTTGTTGAGTACACTCAAGGCTGGCCTATTAGGGATATGTTTGACACTATGAAATATTAGATATTTCTGAATGATGGGTTTGACTTAACTAATATTTATCTTTTGTTGAGTATACTCAAGAAGATAAATTTTAGAGGCATGTTAAAATATTAAGTCATATTTATATTCGCCTTCCTTCATTATAGTAAAAAACGAGAGTCCTAAATCGATCTTAGTTTGTTGAGTACACTCAAGACTAGTCTATTAGGGATATTTTTGACACTATGAAATATTAGATATTTCTGAATGATGGGTTTGACTTAACTAATATTTATCTCTTGTTGAGTACACTCAAGGAGATAAATTTTAGAGGTATGTTAAGCTAACACATAAGATGTGTGAAGACAAAGAGTTGTCAGCTTAATGATCGGCAGTTGTATGGAGATACAATTGATAATAGTATCTACCCAAATGTTTTATTAGGGCCTGTTGAGTACACTCAAGATTTTAATATAACAAATGGGATTCCAGCACACTGGGAATCAAGTATGGATTCCATAAATTTATGTGAGAGGGTCATAAATTTGAGTTAAACAGTGAAAGCAAATTTAATTTAATAAAAACCATGTTAAATTAATTCATGCATTATATATATTATTTCTTTACTTTCGTTATTTACATTTATTGAATCATGAGTAACCACATATATTTGAGAGGCATATTGTATGCCAACAACTAAAGCAAATAAGGACAATACCAAATCTGATGATCCTTATTATCATTTTAGAATGGTAGATCATTGGAAATGAAATTGCAAGACTTATATCCACTTCATTAGTTTCATGGGTATTAGATACTAGATATGAATCTCATATTTGTATAAATATGCAGAAACTAAATAAAAGTAGATCGCTGCAGAATGGAGAAGTTGACCTACAAGTTGAAAATGAGCAAAAGTTGTTGCATTGCCTGTAGAAGAATATTTCTTGCCATTGCCTTTAGGCTCAATATTAGAATTAGAGAAATGTTAATTTTTGTTCTCACCATTACCAAGGGCATTAAATAAATTTCATATTTTGACATGAATTATTTTAATGTTAAGAACAATTGTTGTTCCTTTTTATTTTGATAAGATCTTTATGATTATGGTAAATTACAAAATGACATTTATATTCTAAACATTGAGTGTTCTATAATGATTATAGAAATTGAAAGGCATAAAAATGATAATCTGAATAACACATATATCTGGCATTACAGAGTTGATCACATAAATGAGAATGCAATTCCAAACATACATGGAGATGTATATTTGGGTCAAATGATTTTGAGTCATTTGACAAATGCGAATCATGCCTGTTAGGCACAGTGACCGAACCTCCTTTTACTTGAAAAGGAAAAAGGTATGCACAATTATTAGGTCTAATACATAGTGATGTATGTAGACCCATATCAATTAATGTCAGGTGAAATTTATCTTATCTCATCACATTTACTAATAACCATTTCAGAAATGATTATGTATATTTGATGAAATTCAAGCATGAAACTCTTGAAATGTTCAGGAGATTCAAGCTAGAAATAGAGAAACAAATAGGTAAATATATGCTTATACTAAGACTTGTTCAAGGTAAAGAATATTTAAAATGGAGAATTTTAGATTATCTAAAAGAGAATTAGATTCTCATGCAGTGGATTCCTCCACATACATTACAACATAATGGTGCATCTGAAATGAGGAATCGTACACTATTAGATATAGTGCAATTGAGAACAAGCCATGCAAGTATTCAAAAATCGTTTTGAGATCATGCACTGATTTCCACGTGCTGCACACTAAATCGTGTCTCATCTATATCAGTTGACAAAACTTCATACGAGTTATGGAAAGATCCAACTTATCTCATATGAAAGTTTGGGCTATAATGCTTGTGTGAAGCATATTGGATCGGATAAGTTTGAGACTAGATCCGATAAATATATATTTGTGGATATCCAAGAGATAATTGGATATCAATTCTATAATCTCGTTGAGAAGAAGATGTTCATCTCAAGACATGTCATACTCCTAGAGAAAGTGTTTATTCTAAAAGAGACAGTGGGAGCAGAATAAATCTTGAAGGAGTTCAAGAGTCCACGGATATAATTGACCAAATAGATGAACCTGAGTCTTATCCCACACCTGTTGAGGGACATACTCTTGATCAGGAAGTGGAGATTTCTTAGGACACGTTAGCTCCGTGTAAATCTTGTAGGATCATTTGACCTCCTAGAAGGTGCGAATCCATGATTACTAATCAAGGATAATGAACCTACTAATTACGCAGAAATAAAGTCAAGTGTTGACTTAAAGAGATGGACTTGTTGTATATAACCAAGGTTTGACCTTGGTCGACTTGCCTAATGGATTAGAACCCATAGGTTGTAAATGAGTTTACAAGAAAATGTCAATATGGATTGAAACAAGTCTCTTGGAGCTGGAATCTTCGATTTGATGCAAAAAGTCAAAATGTTTGATTTTATAAAAAAATGAAGACGAATTGTGCGTTTACAAGAAGATAGTGGGAGCATTGTCATATGTATAAGACATATTATAGGAAACGACGTCTCTATATTTCAATTGTTGAAATTATGGTTGTTAAGTAATTTCTCTGTGATAGATATGATAAAAGCAAGTTGATCTATAAAGATAGATCTAAAAGATTGCTTAACTCATCCCAATCTATACAGATAAAATCTCGAGAAGATTTTATATGGAGAAAATGAACTAATAGTTCATGGATACACTAATGCTAACTTCTAGTCAGACTAGAATAATTGTATATCTCAAATAAGACATTGGTTTACTCTTAAGAGGTGTGTTGGAAATGTTCCAAATCTAAAATAACCGTTGATTCAATAATAGAAACCTTATACATCATTGTTTTAGAAAGCAACAAAAGTTGTGATCTGGATCAGGAAGTTCATTAATGAACTTGGAGTAGTTTCTAACATTGTTGATCATATGCTTATGCATTGTGATAACAATGGAGCCATCGTGGAAGTAAAGGAACTAAGGTCTCATCAATGATCCAAACATATGTTAAGGCAGTGTTATCTCATTGGAAAGATAATACAATGAAATGACGTAAATAAAGAACGAATTCCCACAAGTTATTAAATTGCAGATCCACTGACAAAGAGTTGTCGCAGCATAAACATGATCGTCATGTAGACTCTTATGGTATAAGATACATAAGTGATTGGATCTAGTGCAAGTGGGAGTTTGTAAGTGTTATACCCTAGGTCCAATCAACTTTGGACATAAGCACTTTAAATATATATATATATATATATATATATATATATATATATATATATATATATATATATATATAATCAATGCATATGTATGGCAATATCTATTATTTAATTGAATTAATATTCTAATAAATTAAATAATAGAATCCGTAGATTCAAGTTTTGGTGATTTGTGATTGTGAGATACAAATTACATATGACTGAATCTTAAATCGTCCGTGGTCGAAGTAATAACGAGATACGGATATCGTTATTACGGATAGACTATCGCGTGTAGCATTTTTACTTGTGAAGTAAGTAGCTGATCTCACAAGTTAAAGTGTGGTGACACTTGAATGAACACGTGGATATTTTGTTATAGAACAAAACATTGGAGACCCGCTGAGAGATTCCGCATGGATAACTATCTAAGTGTTAGTGGTTAATCTCTAACGTTCAGTAGTGGAATTGGTCATTTGACTTGAGGTCATCATGGTACCTTATATGAGGACAGTCATACTTTGGTGGTGTGGATGTTGCTCTGTCAAGGCTCGCTAATACAACATCGTTCGGGTATGTCAAGAATCATATGAAAGTTGTGAATGACCAATAGAGGATTCGTCACTCTTAGTTAGTAAGAGATTATGATCTACATTTTATCCAGTTAAGTTGATAATGAAATCCTTGGCTAAGGTGAACTCATAAGTCGGAAAAGAGTTTTCGACATACATTGACTTAATAGTGGAATAAAAGATATGATCGATAATTGAGATTGACACATATCCATATCTCATAATTGATCGGATCATATTGACGAAAAGATTATAATTTCACGGTAAATGAACAAGTTTGGTTTTGTCATACTACGTGATATTTTTCGTCACATGTATTGCCCTCATACATTGCTAGATGTCAATCTGGGACAACGAAAGTGAATTAGTGATAAATTAAAAGGTGCGTTTTAATTTATCGATTTTGATTAGATCAAAATAATAATTCACGTCGTTAGGTATCGTGATTGGGAACCTAATGGATCACACACAAAAGAGAATCAGAAGAATGAGATTTACCAATTAATTAATTGACAAGTGTTTGATAATTAATTAATTGGGCTGTTTATTAATAGACCCGAATTAATTAATTGGATTAATTAATTTATGGATCGGGTTTAATTAATTTGATTAATAAAATATCGGATCGGATTTAGTTTCGAGAGGGGCCAAGCCCACTTGGGCTTATATTAATATGATACTAGGGTTTGAAAACTGTAGAGATTTTATTATTATTGCTAGCACAAGAAAAGAAACTCTAGCCACCATTCTTGTTCTCTGTGTGGATCACCATTGGAGGCTGGACAATTGGACAGCTTGGATTGCAGATCGTAATCATTGGAGTTCGTGAATCAGCAAAGGGTTTTGCAGAATTCATCAAAGGTATAATTCTAATCACAGTTTCTATCTAAACACATTGCAGATCCTCGTTTGAGAATTGAAAATTGTTTTATTTCCGCTGTGCATGATTAAGTAAATTCCCAACACCAGGTACATGTTTACTTGTCATTCGAAAACTAAATTGCTAAGGATTCTAGCAAGTAAACATTTCATTTGCTAAGCATTCTAGTAAATAAACATTTCTTGTCATTCTAAGTTGCAATATTCAATATATAGATATGTTACATAAATTGCTATTACGTGAATAACAATATATTCTATTGTTATTAAGCAAAATGGACAAATGAGATAGAAGAAACTAAAAAATCAATTACTAAATGAGAGGCGTCATTAAATGAGATAGAAGAATCAGTATAGCTATTCTTGTTTCGGCTTATTTATTTGCTCACATCGAGGTAGGGATGTCAATGTGGCTAGTCAATTCGAACGGGCCGTGGCTCGATTCGGGAAAAGCCCGAGTCAGGCAGGCTCATGGCTAGGGCCCAACCCCATTTTGGGGTGTCGCCCCGAACCCGAACCCGAGCCAATCCATGTGACAGGCCATTTTTAGACAATGAAAAGCTGAGTCGAGCCCAGCCGAGTTTTGAAAAATAAAATTGGTTTAAAAAAATTAAATTAAATTAAATTAAATAATTGCAACTGCCTGCAACTGGCAGCTGTCACAAATAAATATTAAAAAAATCAAACCGGATCGGATCGGCTCGGCTCATAAAGGCCTGAGCCGAAAGTTTGGATCGAACCTAAATTTTTTGGCCGAACAAAAGCTCGGTTCGGACAAAAACAAGCTCGAACCATTTTTACTCAAGTTGAGTCCGAGCTTCGAGTTTCGAATCGTGGCTCCACTCGTTAACACCCCTACATCAAAGACATTGTGGGCTTCAAATTTGGGGTTGTAACTTTGTTATTTTTCTTTGTTAGTCTATATGTGATTTTATTTTCTTTTATAGATTTCAAAAAACCATATGCTAAAAAAGGAAGAGGTTCATTGTTGTGCCTCAATTAGATGTGATGTTATTTTCTATTCTAGATATCGAAAATAAAAAAATTGAGCTGATTTTTTTTATTCAAAAAATTTATAAATATTTATTTTTTGTTATATTTGTGTTTGTGTGAGTTAGATAGTTTTAGCGACAAATTATGATACATATTTGGAACTGTCTATAATTTATGAATTGTGACTACGGTGATGCTACTTATGTTTATTTTGCTCTATACTTATCCATGTGAGATTATGATTGTTTTGAGCACAATAATCATGATCATTATCAATTTTGTATTGGTTAGGCTGAAGGAATATGTCGAGTGAATTTTGCATTCAGGTTGTTAAATTAAAATCACAACTATTTTTTAATGCTTTAAACTAAATGGCCAATACTTAATTTATCTAAGAATTTGTAATATACCAATATCACAAGTGAAAACACAACCACTTTACCCTATAAAGGATAATTTGGGGTAGTTGAACTAATGCTGGGAGCTATTTATATAGGTGTTTAGTCTGTGCTTGTTGAATTTTTTATGTTAAGTATTTTTTTACCAACAGGTAGAACTTATGAATTAACCATAAAACTAGGGGTCTGATCCTAACTATTCATTTCAACAAAAGGAATTGCATTATTCTAGGAAGAAAGAAAGAAGTAGAAGTATGGGCAGAACTGGCCCGCATCGACAAAAATAAAATACAGCTGCTTGAGTGTGCTACCTACTCTAAAGTGGAGAGAAAAAACAACATGAAGAGCAGTTATAATGTGTTTGATATTTTTCATCATTTTGCATGTTCATCTTTTGTTTTGCGAATATTTTGTTGCCCCGATAGCGTTTGCTGCTACTTAACGGAGATCGACCTGCCCGGTTAGGTCGCGAGGGTCGAGGGGGCAACGCCCCCGGTTGGGGCTCGGGGGCATTGCCCCCGAAAGAGAATTTTATTTTCAAAAGTTTTTGAATAGGTATGTTGCTGTTATCAAATCAAAGCATCTGTTTGTTTTAAAAGTTTTTTTCAAACAAATGCATTCATTTATTTCAAGGGACACACCTATTTAAATTGTTGCCTCCATTTCTATATATTCTGAGCGAATTCTTATTTGCAAAACACATTAAAAAAGCATAATTCGTTATTTCTATTCTTCTCTCTTTCTCTTGGCATCATTAGTTTCTTTATAGAATATCTTCTTGGTTTGATCAAATAGTCACAATTTGAATCAAACGCCTCCATTATATTTTGAGAGAGATTTTCTATCATATCCCAGTCGTGACTTTGTTGGATAAGGGAGAAACATCTCTTAAAAGATAACGATTTTCTTGCCTTGGAGTTCATTAGTGTTTTCAGATTTTCCTACATATTTCCCAACATAGTGTTGATGTTATAACGAGTGATATAACTACTTGCAAATGAGATGAATATATATATATATATAAAGAAATGAATTATACTTCTTTGCCAGAAAAAAGTTTACACCATTGTTGGCTTATACTCACGTGGGAGTGGGACCCATGTGAATAAAAAAAGTACAAAAAAATTGCCCTCCCTCCTATTGTGAGGGGTTTGTCTAGCAAGATTGTAGAGAAAGTGTTGCACTTCCTAGCTAAGCCATAGACATTTAGTTTGAAAATCTAGATGCCTATTGATGGTCATTTGCCTAGTTGAAACTTGAAGGTTGAAATATTCAAAATCTAAGGAGAATCATCATAGATCGATTTCGTTGTTTTCATTGGATGAATCCAATCAAACTTGAACGAGAAATAAATGAGTGCATTGTGAATCGATCTCATATTGAACAATCCAGGTTAGATATTTAATAACAAGTTTGAAATGTGCATATCGTGAGATAAATATGAAATAATTCACCATTAAGGGTCGGGATATAATCAACCTCTTAAGGAAATTGAATTGCTTATGCGCATACACACATTAAACAAGCATTGGATAAGTAAGAATTTATTTTTGGCAGCATAACTTAGAAGCATTTTATGAATTGTTCAAAAAGTTTCAATACTTGATTTTTATTGTGTTTTCTCATGTTTTAAGTAGATAATCTTGCTCGACACGAATAAGAGTTTAAGTTTGAAAGTATTTGATGAGTATATTTTACACGTTTATCCATGCTATTAAACTTGATAAATAATTACTAATTGAAAGAATCTTCTACCTTTTTTTGCTATAATAATGCTAATTATAGGTATAATCTAAAATTGGATGTGTTTGGAACAAAAATGAAGAATTTTTTGGGGCAGGCAACAAGAAAGGTTGGGGCAACTATTCCCGTCCACCTTTCCACCGGATATATTTGTTTCCTTACTCCGTCCCCAAACCCGGTTAAGGCAATATTTCCGTCCCCCGCCTTGTCTAATATTTTTGTCTCCTTGCCCCGCCCCCAAACCCGGTTAAGGTGGGGCGAGATAGATTCTTTGCCCCATTTACTATTCCATTTATTTCTTTTCTTTTTTTAAAAAAAATATTTTTAGGTGATAAAAATCATTACTTTTTTTCAAATTATTGAAAAATTTCTATTTCCTTTAAAAATGATGATGATTCTTTTTCTTTTTCTATGATAAAAAACTTGAATTTTGATATGAATTTTAAACGGGGCAGATAACGAGGCAGTAACCATGTTCCCCATACCCGTCCCTGCCTCAAGACATCGACCCTCGTCCCGTCCCCACCTCGAGTACTCAATTAGGTGAAGAATTCTAGCCTAATTTGGGGCGGGATCCAACGACTATGGGGTATAAAGAGTTTATTTTTTGTCATCCATACATTTTTAGCTTAACTAACAGAGCAATTAAGGACTAATTGGATTGCACTAAATCAATAAGAAGATTTAGAGGAGCAATCCAAAGAAAATCACACGTTTCGGGAGTAAAATTCAACTTATTGGAAAGTCTAAATTGCACACTTTAAAAAATTGTAGATGATCAATTTTGGATGATTATGGAGGCTCAGGGACCAACGTGAAAGTTTTTGGAGGTTATTGGACTAACTTGGAATTTTGACAAACAAAAGGATCAAATTTGATGAGATGAAAAGCCTGAAGGGCCGAAATTAATAAGGTAGAAAGTTGAAAGACTTGACGTGCAATTAATTGAACAAAAAGGGTAAAAAGAAAGAGCACACGCGGAAAGGAAAAATCGAAAAAGAAAAGAGAAGGTCAATTGTTGGACCATAATTTGAGGGCCAAAAGAGGAGTAATATGGCCAAGTATCTGCTTATCGCGGTCGGTCAATCGAGGTCGGTTCAATTTTTATATTTTTTGCTCTTTTTTTTTTTTTTAATTGTCTTTTTTGCTATTTTTTATTTTTATTTTTATTTTTTTCTTGATCCCTTTTTGACCCCTTTCGAAACACGACTTCCAAAGCATTCTTTTCACTATATATATAAGGAATTCATTTGTCCAACTAGAAGGAGGACAAGTGTTACAAAACATAAAATTAGAGAGAAAAAAAACGAGGATTTTAGAATTTGACATGGAAGAAGACAACCCTTGGTGTATGATTATCAACATTTTCTCCCTTTTTTATTAAAATTCGATGATGTATTCCATTTTTTCTTGTATTTTTATTCTCACATAATATGCAATTAATTTAAAAATTGGGACGAATGATTATTACCTAATTTTTAATATTAATTTTTAATCTTCAATTGATGTTTATAAATTCCTTTTACTTTCATCATTCATGACTTTGAATTACTTGTTCATTAATCCATTAATTTGTAAGCAGTAATAAGCAAAGAAGTGAATTATTTGTATAGATCACATGGTAAAAACTCTAATTCAGGTAGAAGGTAGAGATACAAAAGTACTAATTTTGTAGCTCTTAATTGAATATTTTGAAGATTGAATGTTCTTAATTAAGGCTTATTATGATTCAAGTATATATCAAATGAGTTGACTTAATTGAGTATGAGTGATTTGAACGAGAGAAATAAATTAATTAATTTAAAAGAATTCGATCATGTACACATAATTGATTTTTGTCGAAATTTGACTATTGGGATTTAAGGGAATACGTACGGTAAACTCGTGAATCTTAACACTTTTCATACATCAAGTAAGATCTTAAGTCGTCTACTTGCCCGCTTTTTAATTACTAGCTAGAGTTGAATAAGTGTTGCACGTTATTCTGAAAAATACTTTATAAGTGCTGTGAAATAAATCCTTTTGATCTAAATATGAGAGAAATACAATCTCTAAAAATAAATGTTAATTATTACACATGTACGTAAATATTGAAATACATACTTGAACGTGAGTATTAAAATTATAAGTAAATGCATAAATAAATATGAATGACAAATACAATACATGAATTAACGTGAATGTTAATTAATTTAAAATTAATACCAATGAATATATACATTACAATAAATGTTAAATCATTTATAATAAGTGAATATAATTTAATTTTCAACTAAGTGAAATTGGTTGCTAACTAACATACATGTTAGTGAATGTGAAATTTTAATTAATATTAATTAAATTAATTTGAATGTTAATGCTAATTAATTGAGAATTGATAACGGCAACGTGATCGTGAATGTGAATGTGAATGTGAATGTGAATGCGGAATTTTAATTAATATTAATTAAATGAATGTGAATATTAATTAATTGACAATTAATAACAAAGAATTCATGTATGAACCAGAATTTTATAGTATTTATTACAGTTTGTAAATTTAATACATGTTGAAAAGAGAAAAAATAATGTATTATTGAAATAATTGAATTGTAGAAGGGCTTATTCGTCCAAAAAATATTATCACTTGATGTGATATTTAATATATTATTTACATAAATTTATAGTTTTAAAATCATACTCATATTACATCCATTCGTCAACGATATTTTTCCCCTTCTTCAATCTAGCATTCTCTCCTGTTACAACATGTTCGCTTCTCCCTCTTTATCTTTTTCCTTTCGAGTTTGGTTATTAGGGTTTCGAGTTTGAGGGATGTGTGGTAATTGATCAAATGTTTCTATTTAAGAGGTTGAGGACAAGAAATAATAGCATGAAACTAGTGATGGAGGGAACAATATAACTTACAATTTTATTAAATTGCAATTAGAGATGGAGGAGAGAGAGCCCTAATTAACAAGAAAACAACATGGATTTAATAAAGGGTGATGCTTACATATTAAAATTTCACAATCTTACCCCCTCACATGGAGGGGGGCCCACGATTATTTTATTATGTGTGGACCTCCTTCCATGTGAGGGGAGTGTAAAAGATTGTGTGAAAGTTTGTGTACACATAGCATTATTCTTTAATAAGTTCTAAATCTGTAAAATTCTCTAAAATAGGAATGAGGAATTTAATAATTTCCTCTTCACATCTGTTATTTTGCTTTGCATGTTCATTACCACAACTACAAGCAAGTCTTATTTGGGAGAAAAGTGAAATAAAATAAAAAAGAAAATTATGGAATCCCTATCCAAGGAGAATAGAAAGGGAAGGCCAAAGATTCTATTAAGAAAAAAATTTATCCTTTCTCAGGCTAACCAGTCCCCATCCATTCCTTCAATTTCCTCAATCTCCATGCTGCATTATATTCAAGAAAAAAAAAAAAGTCGTTAGTATTATTTACTAGAAAAATAGCTAATACGGGATATAAACTTTAAAAAAAAAAAAATTGTACATGATTCAATTTTTCTCTACTCGAACGAGCCTTTTTAGATATGAAAAAATTAAAATAAATGCGCGATTTCTATAAAATGTAATTTGGGAAATTATTAAATAATAGTCTAGAATATATGATAAAATAATTATTTTTCTAAACAGTCAACTTATAAATAATTCAAAGTATAATTGGATAGATTTTCTAGAACTTTATTTGATTGTCCCATGTCATTATATGTAACACCCCTTCCCAACCAAACAATGAGGTCATCAGTTATTCCATGTTTAACTGTCTGAAAACTTATTTTTAAGTAAATTAATTTTCAGAAGAATAAATATGTTATTCTTTCGAGTTCGAAGGAACAAACAATTATACAGAATTTCGAAAAAAAAAAGAAAAAAAAGAAAAAATTATATCCTCTTCAAAAAATTAGGTCGGATGAAGTTTTGTATACATCCCACTATCGGATTAGTTGACATTTTTCAACGTCGCTTTTTTGACATTTTAGCATCACTGGTCTATTTCTAAAAAATTCTAACTTCGCCACCATGGTTTGGGACTTTAACATGTCTATTGCTAGGGGTTATTATTATTATTTTTTTGGGTTGAATACTTAATTTAAATTAATAAATTAAAGTTAAGTCTGGCCTCCACTTACTTTTTAAAATTGTATGTGCGTCAATTTTAACAACAATACATGAATGATGCTCCTTGGACTGGCTCACGACAGGGATGGAGGTGACAGATGGTGTGGCAGACAATGATTGGATGTTCTGTTTTTTTTTTTATTCAAACTGTCCAATAATGTGTCGATGCATGCCCCCCGTTTTACAACCCACCATTGAGCATGTTCGTGTAGCATACTTGTAAATCTAGGGCTTGTTTTGGGAAGATTTTAATCGAATTAAAATTGAAAATATAGCCGTTATTGGGTCTCACCCGTCTAATAAAAGTCAACAATAACGGCTAGTTTTTCAATTTTAATCTGATTTTAATCACTCCCAAACAACCTTGTTGTTGACAAATAAATTTAAATAAATGAATTTACTCCTCAATCTTTTATACATATATATATTCTTAAAGAAAATGCAGAATGAAAGGAAAAAAAAATAAGGTAACAAAAGTTCTGTTCATTCTGAAAAAAACAGAAAACATCTTTTACCACAAAAGAAAAAATATAAAATGACATAATTCTCCACAAGCAATTAAAAAAAAAAAAATTCTTACCATGGCAAAGCAGGATCCTGCAAGTAGTCATCAAAATGAAAATCACTCAAGCAGCTTTCATCTGCATTCAACCAAGCTGGAAATTCCGTTACTTCATCAAATGGAGAAAATATTCCATAATCTTCAGTTTTTTCTTCAGGAGAAATTTCCATAGCCTTCAAGAATTTGAACCACCAAGCAGAATTGACCAAATTCATGGTGTCATTCCACTCCATTTGGTGTTGCTCTCCAATTGATCTGATCTCAGCCATCTCCTTATCATCCATTGCTGGATGCAAGTCCAAGTCCATTTCCGGTAAGCCAGATTCCGCCACCGCCGCCGCCATGCATGGAGTTTCCGCGGTGGCCACGGCGGCCGAGAATGGAGGAGAAGAAGATGATGATGCAGAAGATGACGAGAAAAGCGATGGAGGGGTGGTGGGATTGTAATAAGGGGTGGTGTCCAAGTTGTTGAAATCTTGAAAATTGAGGTTCAGTCCCAAGGTTTGATTAGGCAGTGGAAAATTGAGATTTCCTTGGAAAATGGGTGGTAGTGTTGGTGGAGGAATTGGAGAAACAGGCCAAGAATAATCTGGCACTGAAGAACAGTAGGAGAATTTTGAAGTAGAATTTGAGGGATAAATTCTTGGGTTTCTCCTGGATTTCAATTTAGCCTCATTTTCTAAACAGGTTTCTTGAGAAGAAGACTCCATTAATGGCTGATTTTCCATTTCTTGGGCTTTTTTCATGGCTGCTCTATGAAACTTGAGGGCAGTCACAATTTCTCTTCTTGCTTCAGCCATATTTAGAAGCCTCTCTTGATAAGGCCTGCTGGTGTGGAGTCTTCTTCTCACTTGTTTTTTAGGCTTTTCACTGAATCCTTCACCATTTTTGGCTGAATTTTGGTTGCTAGAAGAACTGACTTCTGCATCTGAATTCTTATTTTCTTTGGTTCTTGAAGAGGTTAATTGTTTCACAAGGCTACGAATGTAAGAACCAGAGAGATGGGTTTCTTGATTTTCTTTCAGATTTTCTAAATCCAATCCACAGTTTTTAGTACTGATTTGCTTCGAAGAAGATTTTCCTCTCATATTTTTGGTATTATATTTTGAGTATGGTTTTCAGTTTTCTGGGTGGTAAAGTACAGAATGCAGAGCAGAGTACCGAAGGGAGCTCGTGGGTGTTATAAATAGATGGCGACACAATTTAGGGCTTTTAAATTCTTTTGGGATTTTCTTAGCTCTCTTAATTACTTCTCCTTTTACAGCAAAAACTAATATATTGCTATTAACGAGTTAGCCCACAAAATATTTAAAAGGAGTAAGTTAAAACATTTCATCCTAATTCTATTTATAATCTGTTGTGCAAGTTAAAACATTTCATCCTAATTCTATTTATAATCTGTTGTGCCTCGTCACCGAAGCTCTAATCAGGAGACCATGTCATAGTTCACATGGAAATGTCAGTCGAACTTGGTCAAGTCGACGAAGACTCGATTGAAAGTCCTCAATGAAGAAGCCAAAGTTTTTCGCACCGAAGACTTCCAATACAAAGTTTTCCGCGGCTGAAGCCTTTGTCATCCTTTAGAGGATCCACGGACAATTTTTAGAAATAATTGATGTAATGTTTGTAATGATGATGTTAGGATTGTTAGCCTAGAGCATAGAGTGGCTGGCCCATTGTCAATATATTAAATACATAGCAGACTGAATGAGAGGCAACATGGTTGTTCACAGCTACTACTTGGACCAAAACTCTATAAAAATTCACAACTTATACCATTTGAAGAATAATGAAACCTTTTACACTAAAAACCACACTAAATACGAAATTTTCCGAGGCCGAAGCCCTTGTCGTCATTTAGAAGATCAACGGGCAATCTTTAGAAATGATTGATGTAACATTTTTAATTATGAATGTCAAATTGTTAGCCTAGGATATCGGGTGGCTGACCTATTGTCAATATATTAAATACATAGCAAAATGGGTGATGTGAGGTTTCGACTTGAGAGATGTGGCCACGTGATTGTTATCCAACGACTATCACTTCAGCCGGAACTCTATAAAAAATGACAACTTATAGTATTTGAAGAATAACGAAACCTTTTACACTCAAAACCACACTAAATCTCCCATTTGTTGGCTTACTTCATGTTTATTTGCTTGGGTCAAATTACTTCAGTTTTGGTTGAGTTGATGAATGTTTTGTTCATGTGTAACAATTTTTAATCGAATTGTCAGTGCTCGAACATTTTTGTCTCGTGTTGTAAAGCATCTCTCATGTCCATTAAAATCATCCTAACCCACCCGAATATCAGGTCAAAACGTGCAGGAATTTGCTTGTGAGGCCGCGAGTAAGTCCGACATCTGTTATTCACGTACAAAAAAGGGGTCAACATAATCCATCTTTAATTACTAAATAAAACCCTCTACATTTTAATTAGATCATCATGTGACAGTTGTAAAAATGTGCCACACCTTAAATTTTTAGGCATCAACAGTAGTCAAATTCATCAAATAAAGAGTCGAGTTGAAACTTTTTTTTGATATTGATAGAGAATGTTTTATAAAGTTTGAAGCAAAAAAAGAAAGATGATGGTTTGCTATAAATCAACCCTTATCTTCTCCTACAACTTACACGATCAAAACAAACCGACTTGAAAATAAATTTCTAAACATGGCCACTTGTGTCATGAAAATGTCACCTAGTGGTGCACCCCCATCCCCTCCCCTACAAGTTTATCGAATAATTAATAACGACAAAGCATAATTCAACATTATGTTAACATGCAAACGGGGATAAAATTGCCTACACAAATGTACACCAAAAGAAATAGAATTCATGAAGCTCGAGTCATTAAATGAAATCGAACATTTGACTCTCATTATTTGGTATTATAATTATTGGAATGGAGTTTTTTCAGAGAATGGGCAATTGAGAAAGAATGAAAATTTTTTAATTTGCGTGTAATATTATTTTATTAAAAAATGTGTAGTTGAAAAGATGAGAGAAAAAAATGCATTATAATTTTAAAGGAGACCAAACGAGAGCTAATGTTTGGACATGCCGTTCTAATAGGATTGCACATTAATACATAGCAAATGGTATATGATGCGATTAAGAATTGTACCATGTGAAGTACCATCTAAACTTGTAAGAGTAAATAACACGACTTTGATGTTAACTCCCAAACACCTACGACAAAGACGTCAAGAGAAAATAAGAAAACATATATGAATAGTAGTCACAATTCTGAATTACTAATATGAGCTTTCGTTTGCTCCCATTATTTGAGATTATAATTTTTTAAATAGTATTTTTTTTTTAAACTGTGTGGTTGAAAGATAAAGAAAAGTTTTTGATTTACGTTTAGTATTATTTTATAAAAGATTGTATGGTTGAAATAAGAGAGAAAAATAAAGGCATGTTCTCTTTATCATTTTAAAGTTTTTTTCTGTTTTCGATTTTTCAAAACAGTGAAAATGCATTATCTTTCTTATTTTCGAAAACACGTTTTTGAAAACAAGTTAAAAATTTACTAAGAAAATCCAAAACGACAATTTGTCATTCTGGGTGTTTTCAGCTATAGTCAAGTCAAAATTTTCAAAAAGCGTTTTAGGTGTTATCAATACAATTTTTTCAAAATGCTAAAAAGAACATATTTTCAACAATCTCAAAATGGTACTCAAAACACAAAATTCAAAATGAATTTAAAACTTAAAATACAAAACTGAAATACAAAGAGTACGATCCCTAATTTTTTGAAATAGTGGTCAAAAGGGGGCTAAATAAGAACCTGGGAAACTCGTACGAAAAGTAAAAATACGGAATTCAAGATCAACTTTTTAATGTTTATAATTCACTCACCAATATAAAGAAAAAAATTGATTCAACTCGTGAATAGCAAGAAACAAGTATCAATTTGAATCCTCATATTTCCGTACAATTTAGATAAACAATTGAGAAGACTCAAATTTTTATTCAATAAGCCCCACTTTCTGTATAATTAGTGGTCAGTCTTATTAATTCCATAGGATTCTTAAAAATTACAATCATTATAAAAGATTGAACCATGATTTTGGCCCATAAACTCATTTTTTATTGGAAAGTTTAGTTTTACTAACGTGGTAATTACACAAAATCATAGTTTATGTATTCACATTTCCAAAATCAGATTTCATCTTTTTTTTTTTTTCAAAAGTTAGATGTTTTTAATATAGATACATGTTTTTTATACTTAATTAAACATTAATAAAAATATTATGAAAATTAAATTAATATACACCCACCCCACCCCACCCCACCCCACCCCTAAAATTATCAAAACAAATTCTCGTCATTCTCTCCCTCTCACGCCGCTCTCTCTCTCTCTCTCTCTCCCCGTCTCTGTGCCTGGCTGGTGGTGGCGCCGGTGGTCCTCCCCTTCTCCTCCCCTCCGGCGAGCTGTTGCGATTTTGGGTAGCAGCGATGCTGCTGCTGCCCTAAATCGCAGCAACGTCGCGACGCTGCTGCCCTTATTCTCAGCAGCATCGCGACGCTGCTGTCGACGTCACAGCATCGTCGTGATCCATCTGTTCTCCGCCGCCACCCTCTGAAGAACGGAACTGCCCTAGTCGCGAATTTGGGGATCAAATTTCGAGGCAATTGAGCAGCAATTGGGTCAATTAAATATGTACCCACTGTCGTTTGTGTGTGAGTTTCATTTCTCCCATGTCAATTTGTGATTTTAATGATGTTTGCGTGGTGGTGCGGTAGTTGGTGGTGGTTTGTAAATGGGGGCGGTTTGACGGTGAGGTGGTGCCGGCTTGCAGGCAGCTGAGGCGGTGTTTTTTTTTTTAATGGTGGTGGTGTGATGCAGGCGATGGTCCGGTGGTGTGGTGAGGTGCGGGCGGCAGTTGTTTGAATCTGTGTTGTGTTTCGTGAACAAAATTCCGAGTTGTGACCTAGGCTGTGACCTGTGACCTGAGTTGTGACCTAGACTATGACTTGTGAATTGGACTGTGACATGAGTTGTGACCGGAACTGTGACTTGTGAATTGGACTGTGACCTGAGTTGTGACCTGGACTGTGACTTGTGAATTGGACTGTGACATAAGTTGTGACCTGGACTGTGACCTGAGTTGTGACCTGGACTGTGACTTGTGATCTGAGTTATCGAAGCCGGAGCAGCGGCCGGAACGGTCACCGGAATCTGAGTAGTCGTCGAAAAGGTCGCTGGAGAGGTCGTCGGAGTAGGGCGGTGATCAGAACGGTCGCCGGAGCGGTAGGGGTGGTGAATGTGGGATGGGTTAATTATATTATATTATAATTAAATATTTAATAATAAATTAATTTAATAATTTATTATTTCATAAGTAAAATTTAAAAAAAATTAAAAAAAAATATGATTTTGGTAACTTTAAACTTGTGTTCTTATTTTTGAAATATACTAAACTTATACTCTTGAATATGTAATTTTCCATTACTAATTTCTAATTTAAGACATTAAGTTTAAAATTTCAAATTTCAGATGTTTTTAATTTTATTTATAAATTAATTAATTAAATATATATTTTATTAATTAAATACATTAATGTCACAATTTCATATAATTTGGTCACGAATTTCATATAATTGGTCACAAATCACAAATTTTACATATCACAAATTATTTTACGGTCACAATTCAAAAATTTTATAAATTTGGTCATCGGTTACAAATAAAAAATTGAAACGTCACAAATTATTTTACGGTCACAATTTTATATATCACAATTTGTTCATCGGTCACAAATCAGATATTTTATAAATCAGAAATTATTTTACGGTCACAAATCAAAAATTTTATAGGTCACAAATTATTTTACGGTCACAATTCAGAAATTTTATAAGTCACAATTTGTTCATTGGTCACAAATAAAAAAATTTATACATCACAATTTAGTCGCAATTGTATACAATTTGGTTACAAATTCATTTATCGGTCACAAATCAAAAATTTTATAAATCACAATTCATTTATTGTTCACAAATCACAAATTTTATAAATCACAATTCAAATTTTTAGATCATATATTATTTATTAATCACAATTTATCAATCACATGTTATTTTTTTAGTCACAGAATGCCCAAATTAATGGTCAAATCTTAAATAATTGGTTACAAATCGTCTTAATTCCACTACCTACCCCAATCCACCAGGCACCACCACTTCCAACAACTACCACCACGACAACTACCACCAAAACCACCACCACCAACAATATCCAACAAAATTGTTGCCATGGTCGTCCAAAAAACACCAACAAATCAAATCCACAACAACAGTCGCACCACCACTGACACTGCGATGATCACCCAACAACCAGCAACCACCACTAACATCGACACCACCACCAACAACCACCACACCACCGCAACAAACTGCTAACACAACCAACAAAACCCATCCCAAAAAACAACCAGCAGTGACAACATCACTACCACCTCAGAGCACCACTACAGCCCGCACCACCACCAGCTGCACACAACCAACAAAACTCACCCCAAAAAATAACCTTCATTGCCAGCATCACCACACCCTCACGAGCATCGCCAACACAACCACCGCCATCACTGCCCGCACAACCACCACTACCAACTGCACACAACCAACAAAACTTACCCCAATTTTTTCTGCACCAGATCGTGACCAAATTTCCCCAGATCAAGACCAACAAAACTCCATAAATCGTCGCTGTAGCAGCCAAGTTTTCTCTAGATCCCCATCTACGCTGCTCGCAGCGAAGATCAACAGCCCAATTTTTCCCATATCCCCCATCTAAACCGCTCACGCTGCAACGATGTTGCAATGTGAAGTGACAATGTCGCACTCCAATGGCAGCTCATCATCATAGCGACAACGATGCAGTGATCTCCAACGAAAGTTTTCGGTAAAGAGAAGAAAGATGTTAGAAAGAGAAAGAGGAGATAAGATAGATATAAAGAGAGAAGAGAAGAGAATAGGAAAATGATTAGAATTTAAAATTTTGAATTAAGCAGAGTTGCTCCCTCTGTCTCGTGGAGGCTGGGCTACAGCGGAGAGGGAGGAGAGTGGAGAAGGGAGAAGAGAGAGTGACGGTGAGGAGAGAGAGATAAGTGAGAAGGAGGTGGAAAATTGGAATGAAATTGATTAGGGTTTGTGGTGAAAATTGTACAATTAATATTTAATATTTAAAATAAAATATCTGATTTTTGAAAAGTAAAACTTTTAATCTGATTTTTGAAATTGAATCTTTAAAATTTTGGTTTTGTGTAATTTCCACTTTTTTATTTCTAAGAAAAAATTTAGGGCCATTTTGTAAAAGACTATTTTGTAATATTGGACCTTAAAATTATCCCCAAGGGGATGTAGGTCCAATTTTTTTGTGGGCTGTATCAACTTGCACCTGGTTTTTTCCCCTCAACTTCGATCAATTTTATTGTGTTTAGTCTGCAAGCTTGTCCACCAGGCTCTAAAAACGTCATCAAAACTACAGAAACTGACATGAGAATCTTCATTACTGTTGTAACCTCTTCTCATCAAGAAAAAAAATTATATTTTTTCTGCATACACTACAATATATTCAGGTAGCATCCATTATTTTATATATAAATTCAATATGATTCAGTTGATGAAACAAAGAACTTGGACATTTTATTACCCAGCCTGATAAAGACGAAAAGGGTCCATACCTTCCTCTCATTTTTTTCAGTTTTTATTTGCTCTCATGCTTCTTTATGACCAAACAGTTTTCTTTTTCATATTCTGGGCCTTTTTTGGAAGGGTTCAGCAACAGCAATGAAAATTGTTTCTGGCAGTTTCTGTCAAACTAGTTAATCAGCTTAATCAACTTTTTTTTTATCTACAAGTAAAACAAGGTAAATACTTTTTTTTTTCTAAAAGATTTGATTAATAGAATTGTATTCTGACACGGCATGTCCAGTTGTACACACTAGATAGACTACAAATGAAATGGATTAGTTCAGGTCTTATTGTCACTCATACATAAAAAATTCGTCAAATTTGACTAGATAGATTGCATTAGACGATATTGAGAATGGGAGCGGTTGGATGGAAATGGATAAATTCGAGTTTTGATTCACCTAGATTCAGGAATATAGATCTGAAGTACTCACGGCCTTACGAACTTAATATTCATCACTTCTGAAATTGAGGGAAGTGATCAACTCACTTCTTTGATCTCTCGAGTCTCGACATTTCTTCATTCACTACAAACGCCCCCAACTAGTGTTATAGAATGTGCCTATTCATTGTAGTTTCACGTCCTTAATGTCACAAGAACATTACTATTGTTTCTGATCAAGGTTCATGTGGCTTGATTTGTAATATATATAGAACATGCAACAAGGCTGCTGCTGCCAAGATAAACTTTCAGTTGACATGATAAAATCAAGTGTAAAGTACCAACGCAGAACTGGGGTTACTGCATTTACCTTATTCAGCATGGCATGTCCTATCATCTGCATCAAGGGCACCAGTCTGTACAAGCACCAAAGGAACTCTCTCACTAATCCAACTAAACTTCACATAATGATGGATTTTCCACCAAAAAAAAAAAAAATCACTAATTAAATTAATGAGATTAGGCCTCCGTTCGGCCCCCATTATTTCAAGTTATAATATTTGGAGTTCGGCCCCCATTATTTCAAGTTATAATATTTGGAATACCTTTTTTTTTTCTTTTTAGAATGTGATTGAAAACAAGAATTGTGTAGTTAAAAACTGGAGAGAGAAGAATAAATTTTTGGGATAATAGAGGCCAAGCAGCGGCTAGATGAATATATTTAGATATGTTTGGCCACCATTAAATTAAAATTCATTTTTTCTCTTCTTATCAACAACGCATTCTTCAATAAAATAATATTATACGTAATCGAAAATTTTCCCTTTCTTTTCACACACATTCTCCAAAACAAAAAATACTATTTCTCCCATTAAAAATTGAAATAATGGAGCCCAAACAGATACTTAACCATGGTAGTAAATATTTAAACTGGTGATAAATTTTTAAGGTCCATTTAATAGGTAAATGTGAAAAGAAATTCAAATTCCATGTTAGTTGAAAAATAAAAATTCACCAAACCCATATGAATTCGTTTTCCATGAAAATAAAGAAAGTGCAGTTTAAAGTAGTTGTACCTTGAAATTCGATTTTCATTTTCACATTGCAATCAAACGGCTAAAATTGAATTCGTTTTTCTCAGATATGACATTTTCTATAGAAAATTTGGCAATCAAACAGGGCCTTAATTTCTAATCACTAGTCTCCCCCATAATGTTTTTCCGCATGTCATGTTTTTCTAATAGACGAAGATCGAAAGCAACCAAATCTTATCAATAATATTAGTTCAATCCAAATCTGAAAAAGAGGTCTAAAAATTATTATTCAAGCTGAAAACGTTTTAAAAACCTAAAATATTTCAAAATTTACATCATAAAACTAATTGATATTCATAATTTTAATTCTACAAAATTGATGTAGTTTTCTAGAAGATTCAACAACTAGTAAGCCTAGATTCAAACTGTATTTATGGGGGAAAATAGGTTAATTCGCCATTAATAGAGAGAGATGAATGAATGAATAAATAATTGATAAAATTGGGGAAAATGTAGATGAAATAATGAAAAGAGGAAAGAGGCCTGACTGCTGCTGCTGCTGCTGTTTGTGGATAACATCCATGACCGCATTAGCTTCTTTTTTCTGCTGAGCGATTCCACCAATGGGAAACGCCCTTCTGCCGGCTGATTTTGACAAATGGCATTCCCATTCCACCATTTTACCATTACCGTGTTCATTAATCTCTCTCTCTCTTTGGATTCCTTTTACACCGCCGCTTCCGTTTATTAATATTGAAATCAAGTTGCCAAATGTAGGGGGGAACTGATTATAAGTAGAAAATGTGAAATTGATTACACCGATTTAATACAGTCACTATCAGTGATGAATTTGCAGGCCTGATGGATTGGCGGGTTCTGTTCACTCTCTTTCTTCTTTCACTTGGATCCGATCCTGCTTTGGATTCTTAGAATGGTTCTAACCCTATTTATTTTAGGTTTTTTCATAAGTACATTGTAATTTAATTACATTAGCCTTTATTCATTACTCCCTCTGTCTCAATTATATATGATCGTTTTTCACACGAATTAAAAAAACTTCTTTAATGTCATTGAAAAATTAATTTTTGCCAAGATCTTTCTCAGTTTATCTCTATTTAATTTTCAGTATGTAAACTAAATTATTGTTGGAATTGATAAAGAATTTGAAAAAGAAGAAATGAGAGTTGTTCCATATTTTCAAGAAATGAGAAATGTGTGTATTTGAATGATTTCAAGAAATTGGCATATTAAGTGGAGAAAATTTAACAAGGGTATATTGATAAAAAAACACAACAAAATATTCTACATTAAGAAACATACCTATATATTTGGGACAAGAGAAAAATGAAACTCAACCTATATAATTGGGACGGATAGAGTATCATCTTTATATTTTTAACTTTTTTTCATTTTTCATTTTCATTCTATAATAAGGTGGCTCAAACAGGGCCTAAGAGCATCTTTAATGGTTATCTATATATAATGTTTTTTCTTTTTTTACTTTAGAGAGTAGATATTTAAAAATAAGTTTCAAGAAACTCTTTATTTTAACCTTTTAAAATAGAGTATGCTTGAGCCATCTGTGCACAAAAAATTTGACTCGTTAAATTTAAAGATGTTTATATAATGCAAAAGATGCTCTTTATAAATAAATAATATCTTGGAGAAGCTCTTAATTAAGAATAGAGAGTGAGTTTAGCTCTTCAAATTTAAAGAGCTCCTTATACCTTATAGAGAATATCTTCAAATTTAAATATTTAAACTTTTATGCATATGCTCACTATTTCTCTTCATTTTGCTTTTCTAAACAAATATTTATTGATTTATCCTCATAGTTTATTTAACACAATTTTTATATGTCAAAGACCAATCAATTTGAATGTAATTTGAATAGTTTAAGAAATAGAGTATTAAAATTTGTAATTTATTAAATGCATTCATTGTACATTAAGAATAGAGACACGCTCTATTTTAAACCAAGCAAGCTATATGTACACTAAATTTTACATTAAGGCTCCGTTTGGGAGCCATTCTTTCTTCAAATAATACATTTTTTCTTTCACATCAAGTGGGGTCCATGGCTGGAAAAAGATACAAAAAATGTGTGATTTCACATAAAAAAAAGCATTTTTCTGTAGAAAAATGGTTACCAAACGGAGGCTTAGTTTAACATTCTAATGAAGTGGCTTTTTTTAGACATTGATCTTAGCAACACTTTAAATAATTAATGACACGAATTTTGACAATACTTGAAGTGTCAAACTTAAGAATAAAACTGTGAGTATAGAAAATATTTAACAGAAATTTTCACAAGATTTTAAATTTCTCTCAAATGGGGATGGACTCCACATGAATAAAAAATTGGCAAAACTCTCCCCACCCACCCCTGCTGTGTGTAGTTTGTGAGTACAGTAATTTCAAATTCATGTACTTATAACATCACTCCAAACTTAATGTACATCAAGTGTGTACAACTTGTTTAATCCATTTTAAAAAGTTAAATAAAGAGCATTTTATCTCTTGTAGATGTTCTAATAATGATTGTGTTTAATAAGTTACAAGTTTTAATACTCTACTATTTAAATTATTAAAAGAATCAAAATCAAATTTTAAATTGATTGATCATTAACACACTAACTCTGTCCCATAAAGATAAGCCCGGTTTCCATTTTCATCTGTCCAATTTATAGGCCACTTTTCTTATTGAAAAAATATATTTTTTAAATTTTTTAATATGTTCCTATTTAATGTATCTTGTTATCAACAAATACAAACTAATTCTATTTATATCATGAGTGAGGTTATTTAGCATAATTTGTTTTACGTCATCAGT
Organism: Fraxinus americana; assembly: GCA_035079005.1. Taxonomy (NCBI): domain Eukaryota; kingdom Viridiplantae; phylum Streptophyta; class Magnoliopsida; order Lamiales; family Oleaceae; genus Fraxinus; species Fraxinus americana. Next base: position 9,105,613 of record CM068722.1, on the reverse strand, counting down.
CAAAATAATACGACATTAAATTGGAGTTTCAATTAAATGAATCATATAATTCTGCCTTCAATAAAGCATGTCACATTATGACACTTAGACATGTGTTCTAACATTATTGATGCTAAATAACATTATTCTTAAATCAAATAGAGAATTTCTAGAGATGCTCTAAAAACCTAAGTTAATGAAATAAGTTGCCTTATCATTTTGGATAGATTTTTACAAGCAGACAGTTGAGACTCATAAATGAAAGGAGCAGTGTCTCTTAATTAGGACCCCCTAGTAATTAACTCCTAAATTAATGGTCTCAATAAATGGTACGGTTGCATTTTACACATCATTCCACCACTGGTGTCTTTATCTCTTCCATTTCTACCATTCTAGTCAAAGAGCCGTAGCATACTTGGAAAAGCTTCAGCATTAGAGTTTGTTTCATAGTTAAATGTGGAAATAAATTACAATTTCATATTAATTGGAAAATAATAACCCCCGTTTTATATGAAAATAAAGAAAATACAGTTTAAAGTGATTATACCTTAAAATTGGGTTTCCATTTCGACGTTGCAATCAAACGGTCAAGGTGGAATTCGTTTTCCTCGAATGTGACATTTTTCGTGGAAAAAGTGATAATAAAACATGGCATTATCTTTATTTTTCAGAAGATTTACTTGTGAAGTTATCTCTTAAGAACAATTTGAATAGTCTAAGCTCGTGTTTCAAAGTGAACAATTAATTTTAACCGCACATTTCATAAGATTCATAACTTTTCAACTATACATTTTATTAATTTTTATCAAAATTTATTAAAAATCTAATTTTTTATCCCCGCCAAACCGATGCTAATTTTATTTAGGTGAAACTGAAGTTAGAAGACTTTCAATCTACTTGTAGACACTCAAAGTAAAATTAATTTCCAGTACAATCTATTAATTACTACTTAATTGTCTTTTATTTTTAAAAAAATAAAAACTAAATAACGTATAATTCTTAAAAAGCATGTATTAGTTTTGTTTAGTCATTCTATCAGTTTCGAATTTATATGAAACTCTAGATATTGTCTATTTTTTCTTCATGTCGGCTTGACAAAGTCATCATGCATTTGAAATATTTTTTTTAAACGCAGTGTAATTTTGCTTATGTTAAACGCAGTGTAATTTTGCTTATGTGACATTACTTTTTTTTTTTTATTGACATAGGAACCCGCAGCCACTACTAATCAGCGGAGCCCCGACCACATCGAAGAGGCAGAAGCCCGACCACTATGAGTGTGCACTAGATAAATTTCGCTCCATGTACAGTAACTCGCAAACCACACAAGAGAGGTAAATCGTATTAGGCAAATCCGGTGCAACGGGCTTGACCGAGAAAGTGTTGACAGGAGATTCGAACTCCTGATTTTTGGTCTCCACGTTCACCTGCTCCACCAACTCGACCACCCCTGAAAGGGTTACTTTTTAAGTATATCATTGTCGCATTGGGGCTACTTCTCGATCTCAAAAGTTACCTTTGATTTTCAAAAGTTATGCATAGTAAACTCGTAGAAATATTACAAACTTATTTCATTTTATAATGTTTTTGTTAAAGAATAGTTCGATATCTTGTGTTATTTATTGTTTTGTTATTTAGAGCGTGTTTGGGAGCAATTTTTGTGGAATTTTAATCAAAATTATAGTCGTTATAGTCAACATGTGGGCCCCACCTGTGAGAGGAAAAGTCAAAAATGGCGGCTGATTTGATAGTTAACGGCTAGAATTTTGATTAAAATATTGATTAAAATTTCTCCCAAACATGGCCTTAATCAATATGAGATTTAACATTTAACAAGAAGAGTATAAAAAAATATAATAATTAATTGAAAAAGAAAAATGATATTTAGAGAGAAACTAGTAATCACTTAAGTCGGATAAACTTGTTTAATTGGTACAAACGTTCAATTTAAATCTCTCATAAGATAAATATTATGAATTTGAGTTCTGTGAAACGTGATAAGAATCCGTGATGGATTCCTCCTATAGCGTAGAAATCGGTGAATGGTATTATGATCACATGCTCTCCCAGTTAATTTATGGGTGAATTAACCGTTTGGACACATGATAGTTACAAAAGAGTTAGTTACTAAACTTGATTTTGTTGTATGTTTATTACTTTGGGCAATTAATATATTAACACCACAATATATGTTTGCCGCACCGTGTTTAAATTGTAAATTATTCTAAACGGATAAGGCCACATGCCCACAGACCCAAGTCAAGTCAATAGCGCCTCCTGGACTAACCGAGCCTACGTGGCCCAATCCATGTACCAAAACCTTTAGAAAAATGCTAGACGACCCGCCTGGATGACCACGCCCTCACAGCCGAGACGCGGGTCTCACCAGAATAAAATAAGAAAAAAGCTAATTGTACAGAAAAAGGTTGACAAAAATGTTGACAAACCCTCACATGATTGCCGGCCCCACGTGAATAAAAAATTGAAAATAAAAAGTGGGCCCCCCACATTGTGAGAGATTGTCAACTTTTTTGTCAAACTTTTTTTGTACAAGTAGCAGGGTCGATAAAATAATCCCAACCCCCATGTGTGTGTGTGTGCGGTCATCAACGATGTCATCCCCGCGGTTCATGTAGCATAGCTCAAACCTTTAATTGATACGGAAGATTCATAACCATTAATGGCTGTAATTTATTGCAAGTGATTACAATGAGATATCAAATAAGTAATGTTAAGGGATATATATCGCAATAAATGATGTTGATACAAATCAATTAATAAAGATTTTGGGTTACTCCTCTTAACAAGGTTGATTTTGTAAGATGAAACCCCAAATCTTAATATGGTATCGGAGCTCATTATGCTTCCACGAGCGATTGATCCCGTTAAGACTCTAAAATGAGCACGTGGATTTCAAGATTGGTCTGCTCAAATAAGTCACCATCTTGCGGGAGCATGTTAAAGGATATATATCCCACATCGATAAATGATGTTGACACAGACAAATTAATAAAAATTTTGAGTTACTACTCTTAATAAGGTTGATCTTTTAAAATGAAATTCCAATTCTTAACAAGTAACCAAATCGAATCGGACTAGGCCAGGCTGGTGTCGAACTTTCCGATTTGATATCTATACTATGAAACATTTTTCCTTATTATAAAAAGGAAATTCCAAATTTGGGCAAGAATGAAGGTGGTGGGACCTTCTGAAAAGATTGAGGGGTGGGATGTGACCAGTCATAATAAACGGCTGTTATTAAATCAGGGATGACAGTGATGCCACGTGTGAAAGGGAGAAGAGAGCAGCCCACGCACGTCCACGCTCTGCCTTCCTCGAAATTTCACAAAAAAGCTTGCGACCCCAATTAAGATGAGAATTCAAGTTAAAATTTTAATTTACTCACAATTCATCATTTCTAATTAATGTTTAAACTCCCAAACTAGTATTAACCCTATTAGGCTTTGCAATAATTGACACATGTAGTGGTGGAGCCTGCACCCGACCAATCATGACGATCGTGTTGAATTTATTGAAATTTTTTTCCTCATATTGGGCTATCGCTCGACGACCTCCTTGCTTGAATCCCTTCCAACTCACTCAAATTCCTAGATTCGTCGCTGACACGTACTACATTCAGAAGGGAACATGCGTGCCTTTAAAGCAATCCCAGATTATATATCTCCTACGCACATCACTTCTTTTTAACAAATGATAAAACGTCAACTTTTTTGGGAACTAAGCAACTTACGACTTCACATCTTTTCATTTGCTAAGAAAAGGTAATGTACTGAGATGTTAAAGTGTATCATAAAACAGCAAATTTGGGACAACAAATCTCACATCGTCTAAAACATATATGCTAACTAGTACAAATTTCTTTTACCTCCTTTCTTTTAATGGTGTCAACTAGAAAGATATGACTTCGACAAAATAGAGAAGTTGTCAAATTGTTTAACGCATTCATTTGAATTATTTGAGAGTTGTGCAGACTGCATTTCTCCACCCCACCCACACGCCCCTCTCCTTTCAATTTAAAGTGTAAGGTCCCTATCCGCCATAAGTGGGGGTTGCTAATGGGACCATCTCAAATTTTGGTTTTGCCCCCATCTACATGAACAACGTACCATGGTCCCAATCGTAGAGTAAATGTAAATGATCGAACGATTGTAATTTAATCAAGACTAACAAGTGATGGAAGTTAGGTATCTTGGTTAATTTCAAAATTGTCATATGATCTAAAGCCTGTTCAACCTGTTATTTTATACAGAAGTTGAATAACAAAGAAAAACAAATGTTTAACTGATTTGAAAATTAGGGATGACAAAAAAATTCGTTATACTTGATAACTACGAGATCCCGCCTTATCGGATACACAGGATGGGAAACAGGACTTGATCATTGCCTTGAGACCAGGGCACGTACAAGGAACTTGATCTCCATCCCGTTTAAAGTTTGTTTCAAAATCCAAGTTTTTCTATCACACAAAAAGAAAAAAATATCGTCATTTCTAGAGGAAACGTGGATTTTTCTACAACTAAAAACATATAAAAGTAAAAAAAAAAAAGTGCGGTAAACGGGGCCCCACCCCACCCAACCCCACCCCGTCCCATCTTAATCGGGTATGTAGTTGGGACAATGAGACAAAGATATCTAACTGTATGAGTGACGGGAATGACTATCCCGACCTCAACGTGTCCATGTCATCCCTATTGAAAACCATTTGATAAAAAACTTACAATGCTTCTATTTGGTTCATATTTCTTAAAATTCTTTTTTTCTCAAATTCATTTTTAACTATACATTTTTCTACTTTTTAATTACTTATTTTTCAAAAATATCACATTTTATAAAAGGGAAATTTCCCATAATTGTGTCCATAATGGACACATATAGGCTCTCTATTGACAAAATTGAGAAGGCCTATATGCATCCATCATGGACACCATTATATCATGGGTTAGATACCCGTAGCATGACCCTTTATAAAATTTATTCTTAAAAGTCTATGTCAAACAAATTTTGTGTTATAAATTGTTCGTGGTGTGAATCGAATGCTGTAAAAGATCTATTCTAGAATGTGAAGCTGTCGAGTATGACTAGACTCTTTTATGGCAGTGAATTGAGAACTTGCAACCAATGAGAAGATGTATACAAACGGTCCAAAATGGTGAAATAACAAGAAAATTAAGGAAGATCATGGTTTCAAATTTAATTATCATTTATCATGTCATTAATTTTTTTTTTTTCATTGCCTTAGTATAGAAAATCATGGCCTTAGTATAGAATATAAAATTTAATATTTATAAAAACTAATTTATCAATTAATATAGGTTTAGCAATTAATCTCGAATTTAAAGGTTATTTACCATCGTTAACGATTTTCAAAATCACGAACAGTGAAAAGTGTGAATTAAATTCGTAATTTACAGTTATCTACACTGAACTATAAAAAAATAATGTCTTAATATGGAGCGTCGATCATGACATGATTTTAAAGGAGGAAGGTTCGTGTGCGAAGCATCCTAATCAAAGAAAACGAACTTCAACCCCTAAATATCTTGATTGAGGAAAAGCAAAAGTGTCGGATCGTTAGTAAATCTTGTGCAAAGATTTGTCACAATATAATTTTATGCTTCTGTTTGGTAGGAATTAAAATCAAAATTTTAGCAGATTTTGATAAAAGTTGATAAAATATATGGTTGAAAAAGCTGTGGATCCCCATAAAATATGTGGTTAAAATTAATTGTAAACTTTAATTTAGATTAAAATTAAAATTTTAATTTCTACCAAACATTGTCTAGACTATTTTTTTTTTTCTTTCTTTAATCTCATTATTATTTAGATTGGAGTCTGGGCATGACGGATTTTGATGTTGGTGGGTGATGCAATGGGTTATTTGATAGTTCTTTCAGATTTGTGTTAAATTGAACCATGGTTTCTTGAATTTTATAGACATATTAAGATTAAAAGCACGTAATTAAACCTTGAAATGATGCTTAATATTCACGAAAATATCGTACGAATTAAAATTACCGCAAGTGTATGATTTGCCAACAAGTAGTAAAATGAATTTTAAGTCTAAATATCGTTCTCACAGAATTGTATTAATTTAAATTTAAATTAAGTTAGAAAACAATTGAAATTTGTGATTTTTTTTATAATTAAATTGTAATTTAATAATCTACTTATGAATGCAATACCTAATTTAATTAAAATAAATGCAAGATTATACATAAATGCAAGTTTTATAAAAATATGATGATGAAAAGCGTACTAGAATTCCGATTTCCTTATATCAACCCCCTTTAACCCGAGCCTTTTAATTTGACAACACAATTCAATTATAAAAATGAATATTTCTAAATTATTTAACAATCTATTTCGAGTAAAATTGAACATATTCTCAATGTGACCCGATTATGTTCTATGACAGATGTGGATATATAAGAATACATTAATTGATTTATGAATACTTAAAGATCACGTAAAGTATAGTGGTATATTTATATTTCCTATCAAATTTTATGACAATTGATACTACACCTAACTTATATTCAATCTTTCGAAGATAAGACAAGTCACAATATTCATACAATTATTGCGTATATAATTGTAGAAAAAAATAAATCAATGTCAATCCTTCAATAATTAAAATCGTGCCTTGAATGTCAAAATTAAATAAGATTCAAAAATCACATGTTCATGATATAAGTTTCATCGTAATCCTTACACAAAAATAATCTAATCTAGCATAATATCGAAATTAAACAAATAACGTTTAAACGACATCACCAATAAATTGATGGAACGTGTTTAATTTTCCAAATTCCTTGTACAATTATTGATGATTAATTGCAAAAAATAAAAAATAAAAAATCTGGAATGATTCCTTTTCTCTATTTGATGTCATCTCGTGTCTGCTGTGTGTTTTCTACTGCGTAATTTTTTTTCCTTCAGTGGCCATTTCTCCTTTTCTTTTCCCTTTTTTTCTCAGCCTCTCTGCCTTGTGTGCTGTATATATAGAATTATTCTGCAAGTACCAAAAAAAAAAAAAACAAAAAACTGTACAGTTGGCAGCACCTGTATGACTGCTCTCTCTCTCTCTCTCTCTCTCTCTCTCTCTCTCTTTTTTTCTAGTCATCTTTCAATAATAATTCAGCCCACACTTTTGTAGTGTAAATAGGATTCCAATTGCTTTTTAATTCTATTCCCATGTACATGTCTGCCTTCCTCTTTTAGACTGCCATCGACTTTATCAATTGGTCCAAGGCCCAATTGAAGTATTATTTCTCTCAAAAATCTCACTTCTTTCAATTTGATGCAATTTAGTCCTTCAATTTCTATTTATTTGTGCAGTCCATGTCTTCTTCAATTTAATTCAAGTCCTTCAATTTTCAAAGTGTGGAATTGATCCCCAAACTTTCCATCCAATGGCCAATTTATCCTTCTTTCCTTTCCAATTGCTATAAACGAGTTCATCACTAAAAAAATAGAAAATTAACCCAAGTTAAGTATAAATTAATAATTTGACGACATAAAAACTTATTAATATGGTCTAAATAAATGCACAAAACGTACTTATCGAATATCTCAAAACTAAAATATTTGTTCGTCATTAAACAAAACAAAATAGAACTTAGGCCTGAACATATTACTACCCCCAAGTAAATCACAAATAAAAGACTCAATGTTGAATTGCTTACGATATGCCTCAATTTCAAATTTAAAGCCCCGTTCGGGAGGGATTAAAAGCCAATTAAAATTGAAAATATGGCCGTTATTGGACCCCACTCGTCTAATAAAAGTCAACAATAACGGCTATATTTTCAAATTTAATCTGATTTTAATCCCTCCCATACAAGCCCTAAGCAACACTTTATAAAGATTCAAACAACATCAAAAATATTTTTTTCCTTATTCGATGCTCGACTTAGTGTGTGTGTGATTAGCCACATTGAACTTACACTCATATTAGAACACAATCAATAAAGTGTTGTTGATTCACTTATAATCTTAATCCTCTTGTGGTCAATTTTTTTTCACACATCTCGTACAAAAGCACTCTTTATATTATTCTCTCCAATCCCAAGGTATTTCTAGCATATGTGGGTTTCTAAAAATCATTATAACACATTTTCCACACAAGTGCTTAGAATTAGATATTTGTGAACCTTGAAGGAAAATAATAAGCATTTCTAACAGTTATATCGTCAATCTCTAGAGTTCAAATCTCGAAGTCTTGGCACCTCGCACTTTTGATAATCTAAATCTCTTTTTTCTTTCTTTCGCTATAAATATAATTTGATTGTTGCTCTTTTTTTTTACATCTCATGTGCAAGACTTGTCTCCATTAACCCTTTTAAATGACCCTTGTAGCGGCTTTAGGCCGATAACTCTCAAGTCAGATAATCATAGAGCACCAGGTAAAAAAGGCTACAAAAAGAAGTATAAGATGTATCAAACTTTTTTTGGTACGAGAATTGAATTTTTAAGGAAGTCAGTGCCAATTCTAGACTCCTTAACTTAGAACATGTATCCTTTAGGATGAAAAATTACCTCTTTTCATCATGTTTTGACACCATTTCTTGTAATGTCGGTTGAGATCTATAATAGATGATTAAAGATCAGTACAAAACACATTAAAACCACTTGAGATCAAATTCCATTCCACGAGAAAGATTAAAACTCTTTTCTTTCATATTCAAAAATCTATTTTTTGTGTTCTTGAGTTTTAAAGAAATTTCACTAGTGCTTAAATGTTTATTCCTTTTCAAGGCCTCATAAATCTTGCAAACTATTTGCCAATAGTCCCTTTAAGCACCAACTAAATCCTAGATGGGACAAATATCGTTTGAGGACAACGATTACACGTTTAAGCTTTTCAATTTTCTTTGAAGTTCTTGATTATATTCTTTTGTTTCTTCTCCTTTCCTTTTATTTGGAAACATTATTCCAAGAGGTTGTGTCCGGTTTGTGAAGTTTGAGGTATGTTGATTGTGACCAACATGATGTGATTCTGAAGCATTATTCCAATAGCTTGAAGGTTGCAGTCACTAATTAAGGTATGTCATTGTAACTGATATGATTTGAAGATTGTGACCTATATTTGCGCTTAATCTATTTAATAGATAAAAATATAATTTCCCCTAGCATTGGTGACTACTGCTTTTATTTTGGAGTTTGATTTCATCTAGGGGTGTCCAAAAGTCCCGAACCGAACCGGACCGATCCGAACCCGAACCGAACCGAACCGAACCGAGCGGTTCTTCATAAATTAAATACCCGAACGGGTACCCGAATCGAGAACTGACGGGTTTGGGTCGGGTCTCGGGTCTAGACCAAGAACCGAAGAACCGAACAAGAACCGAAACTAAATAATTTTTTTATTTTTTATATTGAATTAATTAAATTATTTTATTTTTTTCCTATACAAATTAGCAAATTAATTGAATAAATTAGATTATTTCATAATTTTAATTTTTAAGCCCAAATCATTTTAAAATCCATTAGCCCATTTTAATTTGAAGTAAATGAATATACTTTATATAGTTTTGCTGTAATATTAATATCTACTTTTTGATATTTGTATGCATTGAATTAATCTTATTGGACGGCTAGTTTTGTATATTTTTTTGAATTGGGCTACGTTAATTTGTAAAAGTTACGAATGAAATGTTATTAATTGTATTTATGTAGTGTTGCTGAAAATATTAAAAAATTTAATTATGGTACGGAACCGAACGGAACCGAACCGACCCGAACCGAACCGAACGGAACCGAACCCGAACGGTTCCATAATTATATTTGGACCCGACGGGTCCATTTATTAAATACCCGAAAGTTTTGGGTCGGTTCGGGTATCTTCAGAACCGAACCGAACCGACCCATGGACAGCCCTAATTTCATCTGCTTTGGAATTGTTGCTTAGAAAATTCTTACTGGTGAGGATTGAGGAACCTTATGCCAATATGAATTATGGAGCTGTCATGATTTGGTCGCTCTTTCCTTGTTCATCAGAATTCTATCTTGTCATGTTAATCTCTTAATCTTCTTCTTTGTTCTTAATTTTACTTTACAGGTAAACTGTGTACAGGGACGGATCTAGGATTGGATTACAAGTCGGGCTAATACGTAAAAAAAAAAAATTACACAAGAATTTTTTTTTTTTTACATAAATTTTTTTTTTTCTACTAAAAATAATTGAATGCGCCTATCCGTCCCTGAGTGTGGATGCTTGTATTTTGCAAGGTTGATCGATCATTTTGCGTTAAATACTATGGTTTTCGATCTCTTTGGGATGTAATAACTTTATGGTCATTAATTTGATTATGTTTCTTTTGAAATGGACATGGACCTATAGTTGGATCGTGGCTGTTGATTTTCATAAAATCTATTGTTCACGAAAATATGTTTCGAATAAAACCATAGTAAGTGTACGATTCGTTGAAAAATAATAAAGCGGAAATTGTAAAATTTCGAATATCGTTCCCACGAGAATTGATTTAACTTGAATTCTATTATTGCGACATTAACCAAATCTATTAAACTCAATATGATTATTTTTGTGACTTTATGATAAAACTATAACTAATATGTAAATTAAACTAAAATTTCAATCTAAATGCAAAAGTAATGGTTGAATGCAAAAATTGAAGAAATTAATGATGAAAAAGCGTACTAGAATCCCGAATCACCAAGCAAAGTTCACTCTTAATCCCTATTTCACAATTTGACAACACGACGATTTTGTTGAAGAATCAATGTTTCTAATCTATCCAACAATCTCTTTCGAGTAGAATTGAACATATTCTAACATACCATTTGACTATATTTTTATGACAAATGCAATATCCAAGAATGCGTGAAATTTTGTAAACACTTAGAGATTCATGCAATGCATATTGGTATGTTTCTATCCTCTATGAACAAAAAAATGATTTATACTTTATTGAGTTTATTTCCCTTCTTTCGAATGCATAAAATAAACCATCTAAACTCACACAATTATCGTGCACTATAATCATAGAGGCAAAAAGTGTATATAAATCATTCAACATCCATCAAACGTGTTTAAATATCAAATTGCAAAATAGAAATTAAAAGATCATAATGCAAGGTTCATCGTTCACCTAGTACATAAAAAGTCTAGCCTAACATGGAGAAAATAAAAGAGCAATAAAAATAATGAAAAGAAGATATCACCAAAATCTTGAATTAAATCTTGAAATCTTGAAACTTGAAGTGTAAATCCTTGTTCTTGCCTTCTTTCTAACTCTCCAAGGTGTTTTTCTCTCTAAAGTGGCGTAGTCCCCTTTCTTTGGACGAGTTTAGGGTTAAATAAGTGCCCTAGATCCCTTTCTATAAGTGTTTTAACGAGAAAAGGAAACCAAAAAAATCGCACAGAAAAACCTACCATGCGGCCGCATGGTTATTTTCCATGCAGCCGCATGGAACAAATAATTTTCCGAAATTTTTCCCTGAAGCCTTTCTTGCGGCCGCAAGGAAATTACACCATGCGGCTGCATGGTGCAATTTATTTTCGAAATCTTCATTTTGGTCCTCCATCTTCAGTTTTCTCTTGTCTTGACCTTTTTTGTTCATTCTTTTCCTCAAATCATCCCATGACATCCTCAATTTATGATTAAACTTGTGTCCTCTCTTGAGTTGTCCTCGGGTCATCTTTTGATTATTTGCATTTTGGTCCCTGAACTTTCATTCTCTTCCATTTTGATCCTTTTTCGTACATTTTCGCACACTTTTCATTCCATCCATCAATGTAGTCCTACAAACGCAAATTATATCGAATTAAGCTATATTTCAACATATCTATCGACAATAGTCCATGTTTTGTGGCCTAAATAAGTGTGCAAAGCGCCCTTATCAAATCCCACAAACTTGAACTATTGTTTGTCCTCAAACACGATGGTGACTGAACTCTACACAAAACATGGTTTAACAACCGGTCGTGCTCAGGATTAGATTTCAGTGACCAACATAATGAATAGTTTCAATAGTGCAAAATCAAACCAACCTCCACCTATCATGTGCAGAACTTGATGTGTGTGTGTGAATACTCATGCAAAGCATACCAACCTAAAGATTGGTGCTAATCCCGACCTGTAGTAGTCAAATTTTTCCTTTCTTCACTCGTGAGATTCACACCCCCAAACTTATTCTTTTCGCTCAAAGATCCCGGAGTGTGTTCTAGAGTAGAGTTTTTTATTTACTTAAATTCTTACCCTCTCTTAGTTTGGATAGATCTCGCAGTCACAAGTTCACACGTCAACAAGCAGGGATGCTCCTATTTCTTTGATTGTTTCAACCGTTAAGACTAGACTAAGTTACTTGCTTCGTATCAGAGATATGATCTTATCAACCGAATGTCTGGGGCTAATCAATGCATTTCATACATAGAAACACGTAAATTCTTCATCAATGGATATATATATATATATATATATATATATATATATATATATATATATATATATATATATATATTTTTTTTTTTTAACATCTTTCATTTGCTTTCTACATAACCCTGTAACTAGCTTTAGGTCGATGACTCCTAAGTCAGATGACCATAGGGTACCAAGTTTTAAAGCCTTGGAGGCTTAATCACTCGAGTTATACAGGCTCGAACAGATGTCTAAGTCTTCATTTATTCAATAATCAGTGCAATGTCCCCCTTTTTTTTAGACATTCAATTTCTAGAACTAACCTCGAACTTGAAACTTTTACCTTGTTTTCGTCTCATTGGTCTAATCCAATCCATACAATACAATTTCACGCATGGAATCTCTACTCATCTCAATGTTCTCCGGTAAAAGCTAAATCATCTCCAAACTCCTAAAGTGATGGTTTATCGATAAGTGTAGTAAAGGTTTTCGGGGTCTACCTATCATGTTCAACTCTACTATGATTCATACACCTCATCATTAGCTTAGCATGCCCAACACAAGTATTGTGCTCAAAATGTCAAGTTTCCACATAGACAAGTATCAATCAATTTAACAGGCACAATTTTCACTATCACATCATTGCCGACATGGCCATTAAACCCACACAAGCACACACAATTCTAAACTACAACTAGAAGTGTGTAAAATTAAGAATAATGAAAAACTGAATTTTTTTTTTCACACAACACAATCTCACAAAAATAAAAACTGCAGTAACATAATGAATGACATATTGACATATTTTCACCCCCAAACGTATACAGAACATTGTCCTCAATGTTTAAAGAATAATAAAATGCAAACTTAGTAGTGTATAAAATTAAGGACAAATTCACAGAAGATAAAGAAGGGTGAGGAATACTCCCCTGATCGATGAGAATGCGAATGTGAAGATGGAGGAAAAAGAAGTGTGGACCATGCATAGACTCTTTTATTACCTGTAGAGACGATGAAAAAAAATCTTATTATTAAAAAAAACGTGAAGAAAAAATTACCAATCAAATGTTTAAGGCAAAATAAATAGAAGGGTAGAAACGATGGGTTGTCTCCCATCCAGCGCTAATTTATAGTCTATAGCTCGACTCTACCGTATTAGTCTGTTAAGGTACGTTGAATATAGTTTTGGAGGTCCTGCTTAGCTTTTTCAATGACAGTTTCTTTCTTACTGCAGCGTTCTTCCAAACGTTAGCCTTATCTTTATCTGTGTCATCTGTTTTTCCCTCATCAACTGCCTCAAACTCAACAATGTACCCTTCTTATTTCTCAAGATTTTGTTCGGGTTGAAAATGCACATTATGGTCATCAGCAGCATTTGAAAAGTTTTGAAACATAATTGTCTTCTGCAAGGCCTCCTCTACCACATCAATTTGATAGAAACTATCTGACTTGACATGATCATCCACAACATTGAAGACGCTGAAAGTGATCTGCTCCTCGCCAAATCTCAAATTTAACCGACCCTTTTCAACATCTATTAGTGATCTACTGGTAGCTAGGAATGGCCTGCCCAAGATAAGTGGTATATTCTTGTCTTTTTCCATATCCAAAATGAGAAAATCCGCTGGAAAAATGAATTTGTCCACCTTAACTAGCACGTCTTCAATTATTCCCCTCGGATGTGCAAATGTCCGATCAGCTAATTGCAGTATCACCGTGGTTGGTTTGGCTTCGCCTAGTCTAAGTTTCCTGAAAACAGATAGAGGCATTAGATTAATACTTACACCAAGATCACAAAGAGTTTTATCAAAATAATATTCACCAAGAGTGCAAGGTATAGTAAAACTCCCTGGATCTTTCAGTTTTGGTGGGAGATTTTTCTGAATTACGACACTACACTCCTCTGTTAGCATCACTGTATCATGTTCATCTAGCTTTAATTTCTTAGATAGAATATCTTTCAGGAACTTGGCATAGCAAGGCATTTTTAACAGTGCTTCTGCATATGGGATATTTATATGGAGTTTCGTGAAAATTTCGAGGAATTTCTTGTATTGTTGCTCCCATTGATGCTTTCTCAACCGTTGTAGGAATGAAATGGGTGGTTCATAAGGATTCACTGAATTATCTGGAACTTGCTGTGGTATCGATGGTCTCTCTTTCACTGGTATCTTCTTAGTGCTGTCGGTCTCCTCTTCAGTCTCTTTCCCAGGTGGGTCCACTGTTTCTTTGTCTACTCCTGGCCTTTTCACATGTATCTCAGGTAGCTGAACTCCACTTCTTGTAGTAATGGCTTGAACATGCTCCCTATGATTCACTTCTGTATTGCTCGGTAAAGCACCAGACACTCTCCCTGTCATTGAAAGAGCTAGCTGTCCCATTTGAGTCTCCAGATTCTTAATAGCTGCACCCTGATTCTGGAAGTTTGTTTCAGTCTTTCTCATGAATTGATTTGTGGTTTCCATGTATTTATCGATCTTTTCCATGAGTTTTGCAAACATATCTTCCAACTGAGGTTTCCTTTCCTGCTGAAACTGCCCCTGAGCCCGATTATGATTCTGATTGTGATTCTGATTACCACCCCAAGAGAAATTGGGGTGATTTCTCCATCCCGGATTGTATGTCTCAGAGTGAGGATTGTTCTGCTGACGTTGACCCCATTGAGCAAAATCCACATGTTCCATCCTTTGTGTAACAATGGGACATTCAGCTGTACCATGCTCTGCTCCACATTCTTCACAACTGGGCTTCTTCACTTGTGCTGAATTCACGGTCTGTGTTATACCCTCTATCTTGTGAAACAAGGAGTCAATCTTTGCAGATAATGCCGAATAGGTATCTACCTCATACACTCCAACTGCTTTCTTTGCACCCACTCTATCTGTAGACCACATGGCTGAGGTATTAGTCTCAAACAACTCCCAAGCTCCCTCGACTGACCTGGTGGTTAATGAACCATTTGATGACGAATGTACCATGCTTCTAAAAGTTGGTGTTAGTCCCCAATAGAAGTATCTGATTTGTTCTTTCTTGTCGTATCCATGTTGAGGACACTTTCTTAGCATGCCCTTGAACCTACTCCACGCTTCATCAAGTGATTCAGTTTCATGATGGCTAAAAATTGATATGTCGTGCCTTAATCTCGCCACTTTAGCCGGTGAGAAGTATTTGGTGCATAATTTATGAGCCAAATCATTCCAAGTAGTTATGCTCACCACCGGGAGTGAATCGAGCCACTTAAGTGCTTTATCCCGAAAAGTTAGCGGAAACAACCTTAGTCTGATTACATCTTCTGATATCCCAGGGTATTTGAAGTGTTGACACATATCCAAGAAACGGGATATATGTGTATGTGGATTCTCGTTGGCTGTTCCGTAAAATTGATGTCCATTCTGAAAGAGTTGGATGATATTTGTCTTCAGTTGAAAGTTCAGCTGTCCGAATGCTGGGTAAACGATGCTGGACTGGCTTTGAAGAACGTACGGTGCTAGAAAATCTCCAAGTATAGCATTCCCATCATCCTGAGCTTCAGCATTGGCTGGCGCTGCATGACCTATCCTCAGTTCCAGTTGTTGATCAGCCATTTCGATTTGTCCTTGATTGACCTGATGTGCTGCTCTTACTTCTCTCTGTCTGCGATTAAGGTTTGTTCAATTTCCAAATCAACTTGAAATAATTCACAGCTGATTGATCTTCGCATGCAATACCTGAAAAAGCAAAAACAGTAGTAGCACTTAGCTCAGCCTAAGTAATTGAACGAAAAATAAAACAAAATAAAACTAAAGAAAACAAGTTCGAATTAGTGTCTAAATAACAAAAATCAAATTAATACTCAATCCCCGGAAACGACGCCAAAAACTTGTTCACTAAAATATGTTTCGAATAAAACCACCGTAAGTGTACGGTTCGTTGACAAATAATAAAGTGAAAATTGTAAAATTTCGAGTATCGTTCCCACGCGGATTGATTTAACTTGAATTCTATTATTGCGACCTTAACCAAATCTATTAAACTCAATATGATTATTTTTGTGATTTTATGATGAAATTATAACTAATATGTAAATTAAACTAAAATTTCGATCTAAATGCAAAAGTAATGGTTGAATGCAAAAGTTGAAGAAATTAATGAATGAAAAAGCGTACTAGGATCCCGAATCGCCAAGCAAAGTTCACTCTTAATCCCTATTTCACAATTTGACAACACGACGATTTGGTTGAAGAATCAATGTTTCTAATCTATCCAACAATTTTTTTCGAGTAGAATTGAACCTATTCTAACATACCATTTGACTATATTTCTATGACAAATGCAATATCCAAGAATGCGTGAAATTTTGTAAACACTTAGAGATTCATGCAATGCATATCGGTATGTTTCTATCCTCTATGAACAAAAAGATGATTTATACCTTATTGAGTTTATTTCACTTCTTTCGAATGCATAAAATAAACCATCTAAACTCACACAATTATCGTGCACTATAATCATAGAGGCAAAAAATGTATATAAATCATTCAACATCCATCAAACGTGTTTAAATATCAAATTGCAAAATAGAAATTAAAAGATCATAATGCGAGGTTCATCGTTCACCTAGTACATAAAAAGTCTAGCCTAACATGGAGAAAATAAAAGAGCAATAAAAATAATGAAAAGAAGATATCACCAAAATCTTGAATTAAATCTTGAAATTTTGAAACTTGAAGTGTAAATCCTTGTTCTTGCCTTCTTTCTAGCTCTCCAAGGTGTTTTTCTCTCTAAAGTGGCGTAGTCCCCTTTCTTTGGACGAGTTTAGGGTTAAATAAGTGCTCTAGATCCCTTTCCATAAGTGTTTTAACGAGAAAAGGAAACCAAAAAAATCGCACAGAAAAACCTACCATACGGCCGCATGGTTATTTTCCATGCGGCTGCATGGAACAAATAATTTTTCGAAATTTTTCCCTGAAGCCTTCCTTGCGGCCGCAAGGAAATTACATCATGCGGCTGCATGGTGCAATTTATTTTCGAAATCTTCATTTTGGTCCTCCATCTTCAGTTTTCTTTTGTCTTGATCTCTTTTGTTCATTCTTTTCCTCAAATCATCCCATGACATCCTCAATTTATGATTAAACTCGTGTCCTCTCTTGAGTTGTCCTCGGGTCATCTTTTGGTTATTTACATTTTGGTCCATGAACTTTTATTCTCTTCCATTTTGGTCCTTTTTCGTACATTTTCACACACTTTTCATTCCATCCATCAATGTAGTCCTACAAACGCAAATTATATCGAATTAAGCTATATTTCAACATATCTATCGACAATAGTCCATGTTTTGTGGCCTAAATAAGTGTGCAAAGCGCCCTTATCATCTATCAAAGTGAAGTCACAATTCCTCGAAAGAACCTTTTAGATTCGTCAAAGTGGATGTGAGCATTGAACAAATATAGTTGTAATGTTGATGGTACTTTGTGGGGCCCACACTAATTAGAGAGGGCTGTAAAATTTACAGCCCTCTAATGACTGTAAGTGTAGTGCTATTGTTGGTTTAAATGCCACGATTTTCGAATTGCTTTGTCCTATAAAATATTCATCTATATTATTTTGATTATGTTTCGATAAAAATGTGGTACGCTAGTTATATGTTGTTAATATCTTGGATTAAGAATTGGTCATGGCTACTGTTAATGACTAAAAATGATGTAGGCAATTTAGATCAACTTAAGATGATTTCGGTGTAACAATTGCTAGAATAAAGTAAAATAGAATTTTTTTTACTGGAGATAATTTTAGAAGTGTAGTATAAAGGGTTTTTTTTCTGTTGAGTTTGGCCTTAAGGTGGGACCATTTTCGTTATTTATAGGCCTTATAACACGTAGTTTTATTGTCTCGTCATATCAGCTACAATATCGACCTCGAATTGTATGCCACTACCCTCTTTGAAAGGTTTTGATTGGTCATTGAGTTCGATTATGCAGGTCATCATTCTATCTAGGTCAAAGGTGTGGTCTAGATCATGATTAAATACCTCTTAGGTAATCATTGCTCATTTCTGATTGGTAGGATGAGAGGTGCCGATGTCATAAATGACATGAGGCCTTCCAAGATTGTCAATCTTTGTAGTGATGATGTCACTTGGTGGACATCTTAATAATGATGTCTTTTAATGATGACGACCTTCGGTCGAGCTTCCGACCTTGCTTTATGTATTTTAGTTTATATCACAAAACTTCTCCTGAACTTTCTTTAGACTATAATTGAGGTAATTTTGAGTTCAACTCCCTACAGTTGCTGACCTTCATTATAGATAGTAAGACCCCTCTAATTTGTCGAAGTAAATGTGCACATAAACAATTTGCAATACGTTAGTATGGTGATGTATTTTTAATAACATTCAGATTCAACGTCTTCCTTCTTATGTCCTTAATGAAACATTCTAATTGAAATCAGGTCACCTTTTTCGCACTAAGATACATTTTCAAGGACACACGTTTTATCTAACATTCTTACATTGTAAATGCAAACATTAAATAAGAATGTCATTCACATACGCAAAACCTTATAAGTCTCAATCACACTGGATAAGCAAACTTGAAGCCTCTGAATTTTGCAGTTACCACTGCCAAAGAGTATGAATAACCTGGATAAGCACAATTTTTAGATGAAATCACAATTTTCACATCGAATTAATCTCTGTCACATTCTTCAAATTCACACGCATATGTAAATGATTAGAAAATATGCGTCATGATCAAAATATCTGTCACAATCATACGATCTTATAGGTCACACACTCACATTCGCAAAATGTCACATCACATTCTCTAAAAGAAACATTTAGCCTTAATTTTAACTGTTACCACTGCCAAAATATACGAACAACAGGGATATACACAATTTTCGGATGAAGTACGAGTTTTCACATCCACCTAATCCCGATCACATTCTTTATTCACATGCATATGTGAATTTATGATCGTCGATGCCGAAAATTCCCTTAATTTTATACGCAAATAATCGGGAAACTATCTGTAAATCACTGAATTATCTATCACGAAAACTTCTAGTATTGTGAACGTAAAAATAGACTGTAAATAAACGTTTAGATCTCCTTAGTCAACAAAATGAAGAAGATACTGAGACTACACGACGGAAAAAATTGATTATGCTGAAAGAATAACACTTATTTTAAGTCACAATATTTTCTTATATAAATCCATGAATATATAAGTTTTAGGAAAAATAAATATAATTTATGGTCTAATGTAAAATATGATATTTATGATTTTTTTCTCGAAAATAAATTGGTAGTCCGTTGGACTTCAAGGGCCCAGACGGTTGTCTCATTTAATGGACCTAATTTCTTTAATGGGTAAAATCTAGTCCAACTTCTGAGGTATTGTAGAGAGCTCTGTGGGATTTTCAAGCCCATTTGATTGGCAACCAAAATTTTTATTACAAGTAGCACTCCTTTTTATTTTTATTTTTTGTCTTGGCTGCCTACCACTTTTTGCATATTTTTTGTTATACTTGTTAGAAAATGACAAACTTTACCCCTACAGTGAGCAATGTACTTGGAATTAATATTTGTCACAGCTATAGACCTTATCAAGTTTTGTCCGACTTAAATTTTTTCTGCAAACGACTACATAAACTAGTGAATTCCTAGTCATGGGACTACTTACATATATTTTAATGAAGAAAAATGCTATCCATCCCCAGTGGGGATGCATCCCTAGTTTATGTGGATGTAAATGATTGGTTAAATGATAGGTGAAATTAAATAACTTATTTAATTTCACCTATCATTTAATGCTACATTAACGCCACATAGATTGGGGATGTATCTCCAATGGGGATGAATAGCATTTCTCTTTAATGAATTGACGATGTAGTAGAAATACACCATCTGAATGGTGGAGTTTCAGTGGTAATCTATCACCTATCACTGAGATGATCACGCTTAATATAAAACCGTTGTGCATTATGCTCGAGGCAAGTTTTTGGCTCTGAGCTTCGAGCTAATAGCCATGTTACTTGGACCATTACTATCAAGGAGGTGCCTGTTGCAACTTTAGGCTCGAATATTCTGATTTTAACCATATCATTTACAATTTTTCTTAGTTATTTTGATGTTACGACTCCCTTGAAAACCAAATATTTTGATCAAGAATACATTGAATGATTATACGAAGAATCCCTTTATTTTGATAGATAAATTAATTCACATTATGGTTTCTAGTCAACATTTTTTCACATCAAACTTCATGAAAAAGAAAAAAATAAATAAATCCCACAACATCCAAATATCAAACAAATTAAAAAAAATCTTGAACAACAACATGGATTAGTCGATCCAACTAACTACAAGGAAGCTTC
This sequence comes from Fraxinus americana, assembly GCA_035079005.1. Lineage (NCBI taxonomy): Eukaryota > Viridiplantae > Streptophyta > Magnoliopsida > Lamiales > Oleaceae > Fraxinus > Fraxinus americana. The sequence goes on along the minus strand of CM068722.1, from coordinate 9,084,875 downwards.
AATCCTAGGCTCAAAAGAAAATGCACACACCAATTCTTTGGATTCCCCATTCATATAGCATTGGGGCAATTCAATCCATTCATTTGTCACCAAATTGCACAAAACGTAGCTATAATTTTCTGCAGAATTCAGGCAGACTAACATCTGGTGGCCGGTGCCGGTTCCGGTGCAATTTATATCAACTGTCTTGCCGTAAAACTCATGGGACATTGCCGATGGCATTGCTGCAATCTGAACCCAGAACTGATTTTTCTCATCCCATTTCCACACGCGGAGGGTGGCAGTTTCCAGGAATTCGTGAAGAACTACGACGTAGATTTCTCCTCCACATTCGATTATGTCGATTGCGTACTCCGAGAAGACAGGCAGTATTCTTGGATACTCGAAGAAGAATTTGTGTGTGAGATTGCAGGACACAACTGTCCCAGATGAGCTTAGGAAATATAGAATTTCCTCGTCGTTTTTATGGATGATTGCTGATGAATACTGCTTACATGGGTTCCTCTGCAAATTGGTGGAAATTACATTCCCACACTTGCTCAAGAAATACATTGAGTAATCATCTTCGGTTTCGATTTCAGTTTCAACAGGATTGTCAATCTTTCTATTGAGGATGGCGTCTTCTTCCCATTGATCAGTGCTGGAGTTGTAGGTTCTGAAAGAGAGGGTTGAATATGGGTATTCCCCGGAGACTGACACGAGCTTGAAGGATGCGGTTGTGGAGGTCATTGCAATGGCCTGAAGTTGTTTGCTTTTTTGCCACTGAGAATCTAATGAGGCTAGCCGACGGCACGAGCTGTTTACAGGGTTGCAGGCTATGAATTCACCAGGTGCACGGTGGAAACAGATCAGTCCACCTGATGCTGCAACGGGAATGAAATTGCTGCAAGAGTCCTGGTACTGATCTTCTTGAAGGAGTGGCAAGAAATTAAGCTTTTTCCAGGCTTTTTCAGTAGAGTCGAAGACAATGGGGTGGTAATTGAGGTGGGATTGAGAATCAACCATGAAAAACCAGGGATCCCGGGCTGGAATCTGTAAGCAGGCGAGCTTGAAAGTAGCAGAATCTGCCACTGATTTCCATTTCTTGCACACTGAAGTATTGCGAAAGAAAGTAGATGTTGGCAGCCATGAAAGAACCCTTTCAAGAACATCTTGATTTAGTTCATCCAATGGAAATCTCGCACCTTCATCTTCACACATTACTGGTAATTTTCTCTTTTGACCTCTATCCATTTCTTGAACTTACTCAAGAACTTAGCAAGTATATGCTTTGTGGGGTGTGAAACAAAGTACAAAATGCAAGATTGGAGTATGTTGGGCGAGGACAATATAAAGGAGTGTGTGAGTAAGGAGGAAGTTTCCTAAAGGGCTTTTTATCTAGTTAGAATTTGGGGTTGACAAAGAGTAAAGTAGAAGAATGCATTGACAAAATATTTGTTGTCACGGATGGGAATGGGAGAAAAAAAGAAAAAGCCGAAAAGGTAAATGTTAATTAGGCCGCAACAGAACCCAAGAAAGGAGAAATCCCTGTCATCCCGGCGCCGTGGGGTTTTGCTGACTTCTTGTAACAAAAGAACATTACAAAGGGACCCTATGCTCAATTTTACTATTCTTTTTACTCATGTCTCTTTTGATCCCAATGCATCAATGCCACTGTTGTTTTTAGTCGACTCTCGAGTTTCGACTATATCAGAGACCCTTCAATTTTGTGTTCGAGCATCTTACGAAATTTTACTCTCAACATGGACTATCATCTTGGCTTTTGATGAATGTAACATAGGTAATCATCTATAATAGTCTCCGTTGGCCTAAACTCAGGCGAAGCTTTTAAGGACTTGCTAGTACTAGCAAAAATGTACAAATTTTGGTCCTTAGTTGTGTGAAATCGGAAATATGTACCAATCCTACACTTTCTCAACTCTTAAGAGAAAACAAGCTATAGTAGTCTAATCGAGCGTTTTGTTTTGTCGATTTCAAATTACTTTTCTTGAGAGATTGACTTGACGATTAGTCGAGTCTTACCTCAAATTTAACACGGCAACGCAATTAATACGAAGACAGATAAATACAAGATCTTAACAAAATATTGAATAAATGCGTGAAAGGGGGAGTGAGTGACTAACTTCCATAAAGCAAAAACTAGCATTTTTCATTCCCTTAAAAAAGTTTGACATTCTGCAAGTGTCCCGTGCATCTAACCCTCGTGCATGGAATTTTTCTTTATACATACAAATACTTTAGTATAATATTTTAGTTTTGTCATATTTAAAGTCAAAGTGTAGAATCCAAAGCTCTTGACTTTTGTTTCCAGTATAGTTTATGTTATTTTGTGGGAGAAATGGCATTGGATGCTTCAAGGGTCAGAGAAATGATTAAGAAATGAAGAAAAAGCCATGAATTCCGGTCTCTTTATCTCGTGTGCTGTACAGTAATCTCGTGAATTGTGGGGAAAAAGCAAGTTTTGGCTGATATTGAGAAACAATTAATTCAACTAAATAAATTCCAGAATCAAACGGAAATCTCTTTAACTCTAGGCCATCTTCAACAATGGCGGACGCTCCACGCTTTCTATTTTTTTGGTTTTCTTTTTCCAGAAGGATTAATAATTCTAGGGCTTCGGCTACCGTTAGGGTCCGTTTGTCATGATTTTTAAAATGTTAAAAATTACTTTTGAGATTAAGAAACTATTTTCGAACATATTTTGATATTGAGAATTTATTTTCCATCTTGAGAAAAAGAACCGTAGCTGTCTCGACTATGCTACAAATGACCCTTTTTTTGGGGAGGGGGGGGGAGGGGGGGCGTTAACATGAGCTTTCTTTGTGGCAGTTGCTTTTTTATATTTATTTTATTTACTTTTATTTGAGAGAGATTTTTATTTAACCTTCAATTTTCACAACGAAATCGCACTCGCACTTTTGCGGACAATTCACAAGTCACATTAGTATTCACTTACTATAAACAGATAGAGATGAGCGCTTAAATGACAAGAGTAGAAGTCCATTAAAGTGATAAATTTAATGGCTAAAGTATTTTAATCCCAATTAAAAAACAAGAAAATTGATCCCACATGATGAATCCTACCAGCAGTTTTGCTCCTTATGAATTGCATTAGGGCTTTAATGGCCCTTGATTTTTATTCAACAAGTGTCATATTCAATTTTGTTCAATCAAATAGTTACACTATATTTAATTTTAGTCGAGTTACTAGACTTTGATTTGATTCAATTCAGGTAACTTCGTCCATTTTCATTGACGAAAATTGATTAGGTGACAGTCAATAAATGATGATCATCATATGTTACAGTCAGCAACCAACATGGAATATGTACAACTTTAGTGAAATAAATGACAGTCATCATTTATTGACTTTCCTTAGTCCAGTGATAGAATTGAACGAAGTTACCAAATTGGAATTATGTTGATGTGAAGTTACTCAATTAAACAAAGTTGAAATACAATTACCTAATCAACATGAATAAAAGTCTAGTTATTGCGAATAGAAATAACCCTTTCCTATTGCTATTAAATTTGGGAATGCTTTTCTAAGCGAAAACAATGGATAGAAGATAATTTTCTGGGTATTAACATCGAGTTCAAATTCGTATAAGATAGGTAACGTGAACATCATGCACAGTGTTTAATAAAATAAATTTCAAATTCCATCACGAATATGCTATTTGTTTAGATAGAAGCTGTAATAGAATTATAAATTTGTTGAATACTACGAACTCCTTTATTTATCTTCAACATGAACGATCCTGGTCTGCAATCCAAAGTTGTCATCTTGTCTAACCTCCAATGTAAATCCACACAATTAACAAGATTGAGAGAACTAGTGTATATCTTTTCTTGTACTAGCAAGAATACAATCGTGTTTTATATTGAATTTTCAAAGCTTACTAATAAAAGTCCAAGTGGGTTTAACCCGTCTCTTAAACTTAACTTGGTCCAATATTTAATTAATCCAATTAATTAAATTTGGTTCATGAATTAATTAATCCAATTAATTAATTCGGGGCATATTAACAAGCAACATAATTAATTAATTATCAAACACTTGTTAATTAATTAATTGATGAATCTCATTCTTATAGTTCTCCTTTTATGTGCGACCCACTAGATTTCCGATTACGATGCGTAACGATGTGAATTATTATTTTGATCTAATCAAAATCGATAAATTAAAATTTTTCTTTTAATTTATCACAAATTTACATCCGTTGTCTCAAATTGACATCTAACAATGTGTCAAAACAATACATGTGACGAGAAATGTCATTTGGTATGACAAAACCAAATTTTCCCGTTTATATAAAATGCATCGATTAATTTAACATGAACTTTTAGGGTCCGTTTGATTGAGAAGATGGAAAGAAAATGAATTGCAGGGAATTCAATTGCCTAGAATTTGTTTTATTGCGAATTGTAATTAATTGTGTTTGATTAGTATAATTTTTCACCTGAAAAATGTTGAAAGTTTGGCGTCCATTTGATTTTGTATTTCATGAAATTGTCCATTAAAGTGATAATTTTTTTACCATTGAGTTTAGAATTTATTCCAATTGCCAAAAAAAAAAAAAAATAATAATAAAAATTACCATACCGAGTACCATTCGTTTGACTTTCTTTTGTATGAAAATTGTCAATAAAAGTGATATTTTTTTTTACCATTGTGTCTATAATTTTTTTCAATTGTCCAAAAAAAAAAAAAAAAATATACCAGTAGACTTGGAAACCATTTTCCCACCTAAATGTTGGGAAAATGGTTTCCTTAATTTGATGGAGTTGGTGCACGTGTGGGGGTGGGTGAAAATTGTTTTCCATGGCAAATTTTTCCATCAAATAACCATAAATCATGGAAAATGGAACTTCCATGGAAAACAAGGGGTATCAAACATAGCCTTATTAAATTATCTATGCTCCTACTATTTAAATCAAATTTTTGACTGTTTCACATAAATTTATGAAATCCATACTTGACTCCCAGTGGACTAGGATTCCATTTGTTATATTAAGACATTGAGTGTACTCAACAAGCCTTAATAAAATATTTAGTTAGATATAATTATCAATTGTATATCCATACAACTCTTAAATCATTAAACTGACAACACTCTGTCTTCGCATATCTTATGTGTTAGCTTAATATTCCTCTAACATTTATCTTCTCGAGTGTATTGAACAAAAATATAAATAAATTTTAGTTAAATCAAAGCCATTATTCAGAAATATCCAATATTTCACAGTATCAAATATGTTCATAAGAGACTAGTCTTGAGTGTACTCAACAAACTGAGATCGATTAAGAATTCTGATTTTTTACTATAATGATGACATGTGAATATAAATCTGACATAATAATTTAGTGAGAGATTTATCATACAAATGTCTCATCGTAATAATTATACGTATTTTATCATACATTTAACATGCAAATTAACATACATATAATAGTGTGGACGATTAGGGACTTATGTTATCTAGTCTTCTCGAGTCATAAGGAAGACTAGTTGGCCGGTTCCTCGGGGATATTGCATTGATTCATACAATACTTCATCTCTATGGTTTCTTCCTCTTCTTATATCTTCAATTAGTCCAGCTGCAACCTGTATCCTAAACTAGTTGGTACGCATACCTAAATAATTGAACACGTAGGTCCATAATCATCTACTAAATATATATCCATCACATAAATGGATTTCCATATAATATATAATATTATATGCAAACATGTTTCAAATTTCTAGTAATTAATGTAATCTAAACATATTAAAACAAATAGATCGGAACAACTAAATAATTAATTAATCAATCAAATCAATCAATTAATTTAGTTAGCGGATTTATTCAATTAAAATCAAATTTTAATTATATATTGAATTAAAGTTCAACTCTAATTCCACAATTATATAAAGTTACTACCAAATAAAGTCCTACTCTAATTCCAAAAATTGAGGCGATTGAATTTTATTAAAATCGAATTGTAATTAGATACCAAAATTAGAGTCTAACTCCAATTCCAAGATATTAGGACGAACTTATTTAATTAAAATCAAATTTTAATTAAATATCAAATTAGAGAACAACTTTAATTCCAATAATATATTAGGGTGAGATAATTTAATTAAAATTAAATTCTAATTAAATATCAAATTAGAGTCACACTCTAATTCTAATTGAATTAATATTTTAAATTAAGATAAAATTTCAAAATAAAATAAAATTCAATTTAAGGTCAAAATTTAATATTTAAGTTAAAATTCAATTTTAATAAAAATTTAAAATCTCATGAATTTTAAATAAAATTTTAATTTGGCCATAATTGAAAATATAGGTCAAACATTTTTTTAAAAACAAATTTAAATTCATTTGCAAAATTGCATTCAAAATTCTTTTGAAAAATTGTAACACGACCCAATTAAAAATTATAAATAGAAACTTTAAATTTCTCAAATTGCAAAACTGGTCCATCTTTTATTATTTACAAATTGACCCCTAAATCATATTGCAAGTAGGGGCTGCATTTTATCAAGTTGCATTAAAGACCCCTGCTTCCAATCCCTCACACCTGATTCGAAAAACCCTAAAAAAATTTTTTGTTCTTGGATGTCATGCCTTATGGCATATAGGCTAGTGCCACGCTGTCAGCAGCGGCAGCACATCCAAACAGGCAGCGCACGATGCGCTACAATGCCGTTGAGAAGCTGCGGCGTTAATACTCCGTACCTACGATGATGGTGACTGTAGCCGTTAGTAGTGTCGCCGATCACCCTGTCTCCGATCTACTTTCGATCAATTTTTTTTTTAATTTTTAATTTAATTTTAGTTGCTAGAAACAAGAAATCAACAATCAACTTTTGATTATATCCAAGTTTCAAGATAAAATATAAACAATCAACTTTTGATTGTTTAAATATGCAAAACAATTTTAACAAGCACATAGTAGGCTATGATATCACCGTTGAAAATTTACTTAATCATGCACAGCGGAAATAAAAGAATTCTCAATTTTCACCATGGATCTTCTTTGTGTTTAAATAGAAACTGTGTTAGAAATTATACTTTTGTTGAATTTTACAAACTTCTTTGCTTATCTCGAACACGAACAATCCTGGTTTACAATCCACAACTGTCCAATTGTCCAGTCTCTAATGAAAATCCACACAGAGAACAAAATTGAGAGAACTAAAATATGGGCTTGTGTGGGAGGGATTAAAATCAGATTAAAATTGAAAATATAGCCGTTATTGTTGACTTTTATTAGACGAGTGGGGTCCAATAACGGTCATATTTTCAATTTTAATTGGCTTTTAATCCTTCCCGAACAGGGCCTATATCTTTTTGTTTTCGTGCTAGCAAGAATATAATCGTGTTGTTTATTGAATTTTTAAATTTTAGCAACATATTAATAAAAGTTCAAGTGGACTTGGCCTGACGATTAAACTTAACTCGATCCAATATTTAATTAATCCAATTAATTAAATTTTGTACATAAATTAATTATCAAATCAATTAATTCGGGCATATTAACAAACAACCTAATTAATTAATTGTTCAAAATTTGTTAATTAATTAATTGATGAATCTCATTCTTTTAGTTCTCCTCTTATGTGTGTCTCATTAAGTTCTCGATCACGATGTCTCACTACGAGAATTATTATTTTGATCTAATCAAAATCGATAAATTAAAATATCCATTTTGATTTATCAATAATTCATATCCGTTGTCCCAAATTGACATTTAATATTGTGTCGGGAATACATGTGACGAAAAATGTCATGTGGTATGACAAAATCAAATTTACTCGTTTACCGCGAAATTTAATCCTTTCGTTAATATGATTTGATCAATTGTGAGATATGAATGTGTGTCAATCTTAATTATCGACCATATCTTTTATCTTACTATTAAGTCAATGTAAGTTGAAAACTCTTTTCCGACTTATGAGTACACATAAACGCACATTTTATAATTCGAACACTAGATCTTTGTGCTTACAATTCAAAAAGTAACATAAAAGCATTCATGCTAAGGAAAATCGAAAATTAATCCTTGAAAGATATGTATACAAGAGTAATGTACTCAATTATCGAAGCAAAACAAGCATCAACACTGTTTTCGCCAACTCTAGAGAGCTGTTTGTTTCATCGTCTTTGGTTGCATCATGCAATATTTTCATGAGGTCAAAGAGGAAAATGGAAATAAAATAGGTATCAAAAATTATATACATATGTTCAAGAGTTAAAAAAAAATTGAAAAGTTTTTAGTTTAGAAAATGGAGTTAGAAGATCTTATGATAATTTATACATTTGGAACATGTTCATTTGAATTTATTTTTCACCTCGACAAAGGTATATACAATGTTTTTGTTTTTGTTTGGGTGTGTCAAGTAAGTGCTTGCATGAGTGACCTATGCTTTGCGAGAATTTTTTAGGGTCATTTGATGTAAATGTTTTTAGAATAGATTTCGTGAAAATTGTATTATGGGAGAATGTGTATTAAAAAGTAGGAAGTTATGGATCCACACGCAAAACTATTTTATTAAGAGAATGTGTGGTTGAAAAATAGTTCGTGGAAAATGAGTTTTATAAAACTTGTACCAAATAATTATCATAATTTACAGCCCAAAATTACTCTTATCCATCAATATTAGAATCTTTATCGTATTTCAATAAATGCTCAATCTTATTACATCAACACTTTAATAATTATCATATGTAGTCTGTAATTTTTTAAATTTAACAGAAATTGAAAAACATTTTTATATTTTTAAAATTGTTAAAATCTGAATTTAATTGAAAAAAGAGCTTGATCAACTATATAAAAAATAATCAATTCTAAAATATTCTTTAGCTATGTGTTATCTTATCATCGACATTTTTATCGAAGGGCTTTTTCTATGAAAATCGTTTTTCATGAAATGTAGGTTTATCTTTCGTTTGAGAAGCAATTTCTTTATAGTGATTGTTGAATTCAAATCTATTTCTCGATAAAAAATGCTATTTATACACACTTGGTACACAATTCTCTCACATGTGTGTGGGGTCCACAATGAGGCTCACATTGTGGGATCCACACACATGTGAGAGGGTTGTGTACCAAGATGTGTACCAATGTGTGTAAGTGTAACAATGTTCTTTCTCTATACGCTTCAAAAAAGGAAATACGCATTTTTAAGTGACTAAAATAGCATTAATAGACATGTCTTCACTTAGCAATATTTTACTTACTTTATTAGTAATAGACAATATATTGTACCAAATATTCATGTCAAACAAGAATTCAAAATTCATAATAACGAAAGATAAACTTTTAGTATCTCTACATGCCTTAGGGTCATCTCATGTGTTTTAAATCATAATTTGTTTATGACGCTTGAAACATTCTCAAGTTTTTGCAATAGTAATTTAAGTGTCGGGCCTTTCACATTATCATGAAAAAAGTTTACTGCCGCTCTGTAGAAATGAAAAATAAAACTAAATAGAATATGATGCACTCTTTACTTTTCAGGCCAAAGGAATGAGGTTTTCAATTAGTGTTAGAGAAATTATAAATTTCTTTTTTGAACATTTTTATATAAAATTAGTTGTTGTGAGGAGCCAAAAGGAGAAAGGAGAAATTCCTATTCGCCCATCAACAAGAGGAACAAGAGGCTATCGGTCCACTAATCACATGGAATTTCATCCCAAGCCAGAAACTGAGAAAACATCCCACCTTCGCAAAATAGACGGGAAGGGTTATAGATAATAGCCTCTTTTCTTTAGATTAGAATAAAAGATTTTGTTAAAAAAAATTGATTTTGTAAATATTTATGCTTCCCTTTCGTATTATAACCATTATCGTAACCCTGACCTCTTAAACACCAGTATCAAATTTAAGTGTTCTCAAAACTTCCTAAGACATCTACATATCTTAGAGGTTGATCAACAACAGAACCTGGTCAGAGATTTTCTCCTAGATATGCAAATATATTTTTTTCAATTGAAAAATAATAAGAATGAGACTATATTAAGAAAATATATGCATTAAAAAAGTATAGACTAATGAAAAAAAAGGAACTTCACAAGAAAAATACAATGAATTAAATATATCAAGAATAATTAATATATGATCTTCAACTGTTTAATTCTTTTTGGATAAAGCAAATATCACGGGTCTATATATCTTAATCCATTCATTTTTCTTCAACTAGTCAATTAACCTTACATACTTGTAGTTAACTAGTTGAACCGATGAAGAAAAGAGCCGAATTACCATCCGAGTACAACTTATAAATTAAAAACATATGAAGAAAATGTTTCAAATAATATACTAGCTTGAAAAATTGAAAATTCGACAAATTTTATATTTTCATACCAAAATTGAAAAACACCAAAAGATAACACAAGAGGGCATAAAGATTAAAGCAAAAAATTCATACTAGTAAGTATTAATGTCAAAGATTATAAACGTAAGTTAGAGAATTTGTACACGGTTAAATTTGTCAAAAAAAAAAAAAATAAATAAATAAAATAATTCTTTATATAAATATATATACTTGATAAAAAAAAAAAATTTGGCGCCCTGACCAAGGAGAGGGTCTTAGGCGATCACCTACCCCACCTATTGATACTGCCTGAAACTCGTGCCTTTCATCGAACAATGGAGAATTCACAGGTTATTTTGTTCTCTCTATCAGATTGAAAATAATGGTGTTTTCTTCTCTCGCCAAACTCTTTCTAAGTTAATCAAGATTCAGCATATCTTCCAAGCAGTTTCCCATCTCAGTAACTGAAAAGCTTGCAGAGTTTAAATCTCAGGCTTATGGAATATTTCAAGAACAGAAATTTCACCCGAAAGTGAAAGAAGAATGTGAAACGTGCTGGCGGGGGTGGAGTCATGGGTGGAAGCGGCACGAAACACGTTTAAGAAAAAATAGTTGGCTAATGTAAATTCTCATTTATACAAATGGAAGTGAAAATATATTCCATGTTTAATTAATAGTTTAGTGAACCATCGAAAACGTTTTTTAAAATATAGTGAATAGTCGAAGACCTTTTTCAAAGTATAATGAGCAATCCAAGACAATTTCTAAAGTATGGTGAGCAATTTAAGATGCTCTTTACATGGTAACCGTTACGTGGTGCCATATGGACATTCTGTCACGCACGTCAACACTTTTGTTAGAGGTTATAAACAAAAGTTAAACCAGTGAGCAACGTCCAACGTTTATATAAGTTTAGTGGTCAAATTTCGATATTTTAAACTTCAATGAGTAGTCGAAGACATGGACATAAGTTTAGTGATTATTAGGACAATTAACTCTTAATTGTCATTCACTAAATTGATCCTACATTATATTTAAATATTTACTACAAATCTCAAGGAGATTAAACATAAATAGGTAAGCAACTATTCAAATCCTACCTACAATAAATTCTCAATTAACGATAATTCGTCTGGTTAATACTTTTGTGTAATTATTTTTTTATTAAAAAAAGGAAGGGGGGGGGGGGGGGGGGCTATTTTAGCCCAATTTTTTTTGTAGAATACATTTTGGAATAGTAAATTGTGGTTAAAAGTGAAGAAATTTTTTGAGTTATGTATAATATTATTTTATTGAAAAATGTGTGGTTGAAAAGAAGAGAAATAAAAATGTATTTTGAAAAAAATTAGGGATCAAGCACTAAATGAGCACAACGAAGAATGTGCACAAAAAGTTGGACTTAGACGCCATGGATTAATTTAAAGGATTTCCTTTTGAATTATAGTGTTTATGACGGGAAAGGTTCCTTTTTTGAAGTAAAGTTCCTCATATTTTCATTTGCGAATTTAATTAACTCCCTTAGAAATTAGGTATAATCAATTCTTACCAAACTATGAACTTGACTTTCGATATATTGGTCATTAAAGATACCATTTAAAATCAGTGGCGAGATCAATTGCATTCACAAATAGAATCAATTTATCAAGATTATTTTAATCGGGCAACTAGGGTATAAAACTGGCCAAGGCAGGCCTTCATGGCTTATACCAACTTCTATGGTTAGTAATTGACAGTTTTTATCAGTGTTCAAAATGGTGCGCATGTTTGGCGAAAATACCACGCCTGGGGCCTGGGCGTAATGCCTACCCTAGGGTCAAGTCACCAAGTCAAAAGCCTAGGGCTTCGAAATTGTATACTTGGGCCTCCAAATTCTGAAGGGTTCCCAACCAAAAAAGGGTTGAATTTGGGGAATATGAATGCCTAGGAAGTGGTTTGTGATGTAACGTTCCGAGTTCCGTGAGGTGGATTGCCACGTCATATTCTTTTATAAACGATTTAATTAATAAGATTTACGGAAAATAATTAAAATTCAAACTTCACATTTATAACGGTAAAAAACCTCGAAAACAACAAAACTCATTTAATTAATTTAAGGAATTTGATTAAATTTCAAATCTCGAGTTTTGGAAATATTGAAATAACAAGTACGTTAATAGCATTTAAATACGAAATTCTTTTTAAATGTAAATAACTGAATTCATTAAATCGTTGCCACATTACCCATCAAACCCGACCGTCTCCAAAATCTGCAACTATGGTTAAAAATAGAGGAATGAGTATTTCGATGAAATACTCAGTAGACTCATCACCGATAATTAATTTACAGAATAATTGAAATCATGCAATTCATATCGTGACATCATAATAGGCTCATTTTCTTGAAAATCATAGACTCTTTAAAAACATAGGATGTGGGTAGTCCCGTCTCGTGCATTTATGCACATAAGTTATGCATAATATTCTCATCTTATCTGATAAGAGATTCTCGTCTTTTCTCATGCAATTAAGCATATAAGTTATAGCAAGCATAACAACATCATATATCTCATATTACATAATTCTCATATCATGCAATTAAGCATATAAATCACGTAAATTCACATAATATATGCAATTATAATTTAAACTAATTAATGGTGGCGAGTTTACCTCAAATTATCTCAAGTTGCGTGAAAAATGGAGCGAGGAGTAATCTCAATCTCCTAATCATCCGTACGTTTCGTCTAGTCAAAAATAGAAATTAGGTTTGAATTAGTATTTCGAAATTTTAAAGTCTTATAGCGATAAAATAAAATTTAGGGACCTAATTGGATATTTATTAAAATTGAACTTGACAAATTTAAGGGTTGAAAATACCATTTTCACAGTATTGGGGCTAAATGTGAAAAATAAGAACTCCAGGGACTTAATTGCAAATTATTGAAACTGAAAATAAGAGTTTAAGGGTTAAAATCAAACTTTTAGAAGTTAGGGACTAAACTGTAAATATATTAAAACTGAAAATAGGAGTTTATGGCTGAAATAGTAACTTTTAGAAGTTAGGAACTAAACTGTAAATATATTAAAACTAAAAATAGGAGTTTAGGGCTGAAATAGTAACTTTTAGAAGTTAGGGACTAAACTCTAAATATATTAAAACTGAAAATAAAACTAAAAGGGTTGAAATAGACTTTTAATAAATTAGGCACTAAATTGAACATTTTCTAAAACTGAAACTAAAATTATAGAAGTGAAATTAAAAATACTTAAAACTTAAGGACTTAAATAAAACACTTTTAAATTTAGGGGGCTAAAAGGTAAATTCTAAAATCAACAAAACAAATTAAAACATAAAAACAAAACATAACCCACACACTCTCTCTCATTTCGAACAGAGAGAGAGAGGGAGCTTCGATGCTGCCCCTTCCTCCGTTTCAACCGACGGCGAAGCGACGTCGACGACGAGGTGTTCTGCGAAGGAGGTAAGTTCGTGAGTTGGGTTATTCTCTTGGTTTTGTGGTTGATTGATGAGGGCTTCGGTCGGAATTAGGAACGGTTTGGTGTCGATTTTGGGTGGAGTAGTGGGTCGATTTCTACGGCACTGAGTTGATCTGGGTGTGTGCTTGGAGTTGTGTGTTGGTCTGAGGTGGTGCTTGGCGGGTTGAGGTGGTTGGTCTCGGTTTGGAGCTTGTTTGGTGGTTGGCTTGGTGGTTCGGTTTGGGCAGTGAGTTTGGTTTGAGGTTGAGGTTGAGGTCTCGTTTTTGGGAGCTAGTTTGGTGGTGGTTTGAGCAGTGGGGTTTTGGTACAGTGAGGTAGGTGGAATTGGATGGTGGAATTCGAATGGTGGCTGGAAAGTGGGTGGATGACTGTAGTTTGTTTGGCTGCAGTTCGTGTGTTCGGGGTTGGCTGGGTGGTGAGCTTGGTGTTTTGATTTCTCAGCCCGTGTGTGTGTTGAACTGGGTTTGAGGCTTTGAATGGTGGTTCTGGGTTGATTGCCGTGTGGTGTTGTTGGTCTCGTGAGCTGGAGGTGGTGTTGTTAGTGATGGTGTTGATGAAAGGGTTGCATTGCGTTGCAGTTTGTGAGTTCACTGTTGATACTAGAAATGGATATTCTAGCATCAATGGTGACTTATAGCGACTAAGGAATAGTAACTTACCAAAAGAAAATGATTGCTACGTGAGTGTGAGGAGAGGGAAAAGAACAGCACTACACTTACAGTCATTAGAGGGCTGTAAATTTTACAGCCCTCTCTAATTAGTGTCGGCCCCCACAAATTAATTAATTTGTGGGTAACTTGTGGGGCCCACACTAATTAGAGAGGGCTGTAAAATTTACAGCCCTCTAATGACTGTATAAGTGGTATTTTTGGAGGGGAAAATGAGATGAGGGTGAATAAAATAGGAAATTCTAGGGAACAAATCCCTAGGTAATAATTGGGCTAGAAAGTTGGGCTAGAAAGTTGGGCCTCGAATTTGGGCTGTAGTGTATTCCAATTGAGTTTAGGTGGATTGGACTATTAAGATTGGACTTAAATAAAATGCGCTAAATAAATTGGATTTTAAATAATAAAATTATGGTACTAATAATTATTTTAAAATGAATTCGATTCTAAAATTTGAATTCGTTTATAATGGCTAGACGAACGCGTTTTCATTTTAACGTTAGGGTTTAAAATTTAGCGACATGTTTTTCGAGAAAAATAATTTATAAAATTTAAAATTTCTTGGTCGCTACATGTGAGGTTGTGGAAGGGGATATCAGACAACTTGTCATTCAGTTCCAGGATAAGCTTAGTAATGTGTGTGAAGGGTGTTAAGAATTGAGGTTCCATCTTAAAAGGTCAATCTTGTTAAGATCTTTATCTTGTTAAGAGCAGTAGCTCAAGATCTTTATTAATTGGTCTGTGTCAACATCATTTATCAATGTGGGATATATATCCCTTAACAAATGGAACACTCAGACGCCAATAATAAAGAGAGAAATGCCAGTAATTGATTTTGCAGTTGCCATCAATTCTCAAACTACTGCGCTGTCTACTATACATGCTGGCATTCTAACTAAACATAATAGAAGCATTTAAGGAGTTTTGTTGTAGTGACAATAAATTATCATGTGTGGATGTGAAAATTTTGCAATGTCTATTCTCGATGGGCTTACTAAATTGTTTTCGATAAACGAGATTTATCCTTTTTACGTGCTAATGGAATACACAAAAGTGGGGTGTTCTGTGTTCTGATTTTACTTTAAGAATTCAATATATTCATAACTATATGTTCTTCTCAATTTTGATGTTTGATTACTTTTGTATGAATTGTTAATTGTGATTGTTGTTGATTGATATAATTGTTGAGTCATGGAACTTAATTATTTTCGTTCCGGAGAGTCGATACGTGGATTGACCTCCATGGTGAGGTCGTTGTGGGGTTGGAAGGGCGTAGGTATGACTAATGTTCACTTCATTTAGTTTGGAAATTTGGCTATTGTTTAGTTTCTAACTCATGGAATTATTGAGTTGCAAATTTTGTATGATTGTATAGGTACTTGACTAGGTTTATCAAATTGCAAGCTTCTCATTTGTAATGTATACTTGATTCAATCTGGAAATCTGGCAAGTTTTTAGTTTCTCGTTTATGGAGTTATTCAATTGCAAATTTTGTATGATAAAGATTAATATTAAATCCATCCTCTGTTGCCTTCTCAATCGTTTCTATTTCCTTATCATCAATGTGACTACGCCTCCTACCCTATTTGACACAACAACTTTTCATGTAATGATCTCCCACACTGTTCTTCCCATCCAAAAGCCACTGGCCTTGCCCCTCTACCTCCTCGTCCTTGCATTTCCCAGCATCCATATCTCTATATTCTCCATTTATTCCTTTTTCCCAAATTTGTCCTAGCGTCAGCTCCAAAATTGTGGCTCGAGCCTAGGGCCACAGAATAATTAGTCGCTTATGGCCTCGAGATTCTCAGGGCCGGCCCTGCCTGGGCACTAAATAAGTGGTCAACGACAACGTTGATTGCGTACGTACGTACATACATGCATACATACATACATACCTACATACATACATGTCTTTTTATAATTTTTAAAAGGTTGATTTTTATCGGACAACACGAAGGACAAATTAGATGAAGAAGGGGATATTGAATTGGAGTACGATAAAGAGTCAGATAACCTCATATGATATCTACATTATATAATTATGAATTTGAAACTTATCTTTTTGTTGAAAACTTTGAAAAAATGTGTAAAGTTCCCATAAATCTATTTTAGATGATTGGTAAGTATTATTTTTATTATTAAATGATTCTTAGATTGACTAAAAATAAGAAAACCTTTTTTTTACGCTTAGACCTTGCTTTGGCCCGCCTTACCTGAATCTTGACCTCCACGCGTTGCCACGCATTACTTTTTTACAATATGGTTTTTATCAAAAATTCTATTAGCGTGCTTCAAAATGACGTACAAATATTTAATCACAATTTTGTCTACTTGTTTTTTGCTTACTTAAAAATTGAGTGAAAAACGAGTTTTTTTTACTCTCTTTTAGTGAAATTATTTGACAGAAATCATCATCAAAATGAGGTGTTTTAATTAATGGAAGTCGATAATAAAAATGCGATGAAAATGTTGGGGACAAAAATGTATAAGTAAAGGTGCTGTACTATTCATGCAATTAAATTGTGGATGACTTACAAAAAAAATAAAAAAATCAATTGTTTTGTCAATATATTTAGCCATACTCATTTGATGCTCATTTAATGAAACATTATATCAAAAATGTTGTCCTATTATTTTTAAATTATCAATTATATGCAAATTATATATAAAGAAAAAATAGTAATGTCAGACTTATGGATGAAAATAATTTATTTTTATGTAATTGAACAGAAAAATATAAGAAAAAATAAACAAAATTCACCATTAAATTGTTCAATGACTTCTCCATTATAATTTTTATTTTTTCAGAAAAATCATTTTCACATAGATAAATGATTACATACTTTCATCATAGTTAAAAAAAAAAAAAATTTGTTTTCTTGATAAAACCGTTGAAGTAAGTGATTGTCGAATTTCTTAATAAATTATGATTTTTTTTTTTTTTGGTAATATAGATAGAAAATCGCTTAGTAAAAGTTAATGTATTAGAAACTTTAAACAATGTGAAAATTTTAAATACGGGGTGAATTGAACTAATGATTCCCAACCTTTGAGCAAAGTTGCATACCTATCACTAACCTTTTTGTTCAATTTTTGTATGTAACCTATGAAAAATTAAAACATTTCGTCCCCACAAACAATTTACATCCAAAAATCACCTCAAATAACTTGATTCATGATAAAAATAAAGTTGAAAACTAATGTACAAATATGTTATAAATTCTTTATTTGGTTTAGAGGCCAAAAGTATCAATTAATAGTGGAATACAGTAACGTTACACCGAATGACGGCGTATGAAATTGTAGGATCATAATAAATTGTCTCAAAAGTAACATAGCCACGTGCTAAACGGAATTTTCCAGTACCGCCCACAACTGCCACTTCTCTTACCTCGTCAAATTGAGCACTGCGTCCTTGAAGTTCAAGAGTACTACCTTTGTACTCTTTATTAGTGAAGACAATCGATACTAGGACATGAGTATTAGACCCATTCAAAGCTGAAGTCACATACATACCTTGGGCTCGTCCAACCTCGGCCGAACTCGCATCAAATCCTTCTGTTATTGGATCATCCGTGACGAAAATGGCTCCAAATTTGGTGAAATTAAGGGGCCCATTGGGCTGAGGAATGACCTGTATTACAGTGGCATTCGGTCCACTGGTGAAATCTTGAAAATATAAGGACATTTTGGTTTTTTGGGGCTGATCAAATTCTCCTTCTGAAGTACATATGAACATGGCAAGAAATAGAAGAAAGGATAATTTGATTGAGTTTGATGCCATTTTTTGATAAATTAAGTGTCTAAAAGAAGGGAAATGATGTCCTGAGCCTGAAGTTGGGGTGTTTCCATTATATATATAGTGGTGGACCGGGTGTGTGTGGGTGTTGGGGGGGGGGGGGGGGGGGCGTTGTAGGTAAAAGTCAAGGATTATGTTCTATTGAATTCTTTATTAAAAAGACTATTTTGTCTTTATTTTTAATTTAATAAAAAAATAGAAAATAAAGTAAGACCAATAGAAAATAGAAAAGAAAAATGAAACATTTCATCTCCTCGGCTTACCTAACCCCAACCTCGGTTGCCGCTCCCCACTCTCTGAATTGTACTCACCGCTGCTCATATTATCAGCGTCATAACTATTTTTCTACTTCAAATCGCTTTCTCAGAAGACCTATCTTTATAATAAGATGGAATTTTGAATGGAAAAAAGGTGGAAAAAAAATAATGAATTTTGAAAATCGTGGTGATTCGTACGTTGGTGAGAGGCAAAAGTGATCGTGAGGGGGTGGGGTGCTTTGTATTTGTTTGTTCAATAAAAAAATATGACCCAAATTATTTTTTCAAAATAAATTTGTAACTAAAAATAACACTAGACCGCCAATATAGACCTCATAGTTATAAATGTAAGAAAGTGGGGACTCCCAAGTGCTTTACCATACACAACTGCTATATTTGACAATCGACCAACAAACCAAATTCTTTATTCAACAATCGATTTAAAATATTTAATTATTTTTTTTAAATATATGTAAATATTTTAGAGTCTGAGACCATTTGATTATAAAATTTGTTCAGACTATACATACATTATTTGATTTAGCAAAGAGAATTAATATCTTAAGCAAAAAATCAACAAAATTTATATTAGAAAAAGCAATGGTATATATTTAAGGCTATTTTTAGCTATTTATTTATTCAACTATTATTGCACTTAAATTTGACTATTGAAATTATTCTTAGCTAGTCGATAGGTAGGAATTAACACAATTAATTAAAGAACAAAAAAGTCAATTTTTTATATTTTATTTTTTCAAATGCCGTGCATAATACTCTCTCTCTCTCTCTCTCTCTCTCTCTCTCTCTCTCTAGACACACACACACAAAATTATACGACATCCTAAGCTACACAACCTACAATTTTCAACACCAACACGAATTAGTACGACGCGAACCTTGACTTTTATCTGTTAGCTTGTTGATAGGTTGGAATAAAATCACGAGTATAAGACTTTCATGCATAAAGTTTAGCAACATGATATGTATGTATATATTCTAATTTTAATATAATTTTAGAGGACGACATGGAAAAAAATAAAAAAAAAATGAAAAAATAAAATATTGCTACTCAAAAACAAGAAGCATACTGTAAGGAAATTTGAGAGAAGAAAAATGTATTCAGACTTTTTTACCCTTGTTTTTTATTGGACATGGACGCACCCGTCAAATTATTGAAAAATTCAGACAAGATCATGTATGAGGATGATGACTACTAATTTTTGGGGTAGGTGACCTGCAGGGCAGGCCCTGGCCCAAGGCTACTAAGGCAGTGGCCTTGGGCCACAAAATTTTTGGGGCCTCACAAAAAAAAAAGCCAATACAGCGAATTAGGCCAAAAATATTAAGTGGCCCTAACAAAAAGCCCCAGCCCAAAAAGCCCAATAAAAACCCTCAATATCCTTACCATCATCTTCATTCTTCAAGACTTCCAACTCTGACCTCTCACCTCTTGTTCTCGTGTCTCTTCAGTTCGACAGTTCCTCATTCCTGAATCCTGCCCATTCGACATTCAATCATCTTCTCGCCGTTTCCTCTTCACTCTATAAGAGAGTCTCTCTTCAGTCTTCACCATTTGTCGCCACCGTCGCTACATCTGTCTCTATACTCTCAAACCTCCGCCATCACCATCCGTCAGTTCTCGGCTAAGCTTGCTGGAGTCTGGAATTTCAGAATTTGGTAAGTATTTCAGATTTCCATTTAGTAAAATTGCAGAATAAGCCATATTCGAAAATTGTATAGAGGAAGTTAGAATGTCAGATTTCCATTTAGTAAAATTCAGATTTTATTTTTATTTTTTTTGTGGGATTTGAGTTTAATTGGATGGAATTATGGAATTGGATTAAACAAACGTGATTGTTGAATTTATTGCTCAATAATCAATATGGTGAATGTGGTAGGTTGTATTTTGTATGCCAGTTGAAATGTTGAATTGTGGACTTGTGGTTGCATCACTTCAGAATGAATTTGAGCAATTTCAAAAATATGATGATATTTTTGGATTTTTATTTGATGTGAAAAGACTTAAATCTATTGATAATGATAGTTTAAAGTGTTCATGCATTAACATTGAAAATTATTTGAAGCATAATAGGGTTTCTGATATTGATGGGGTAGATTTATATTCTGAGTTGAAAGTTTTAAGGGAATCGATACCTGCAGAAATTATTGGAGTAATTAATGTGTTGGATTACATTAAGAGAATGGACTGTTGTTTTGTAAATGATTGGATTGCTTATAGAGTATTATTGACTATTCATATCATAGTTGCTTCTGCTGAAAGAAGTTTTTCAAAGTTGAAGTTGATTAAGTCTTATCTTCGATCAATCATGTCACAAGAGCAATTGAACAGATTAGCTATGATTTCTATTGAAAAAAATGTATTGGAAAAACTCGATTTAAGTAGCTTGATTACTGATTTTACATCTCAAAATGCGAGAATGTTAAATCTTATGCTAGCATAATCTCTCGGGTTGTGAGAGAAGTTTTAACTTGCTACTATATCTTTTGAATTATATAAAATCTTCTTATTTAATATAAAAGTGTTATTTATTTAAATATTTAAATTTTGCTATACTTGTGAAAAAATGATTATGTTGAAGGGCCTCAAAATAATTAGTCGTCTAGGGCCTTTAAATTCTCAGGGCCGGCCCTGGTGACCTGTCTCGACAGGACGAAGTACGAGAATAACTGTTCCGGCTCCAATCCTCTCCGTCTCTATCCTTATTTCTAGAAGATTGCTTATCACACCATTTAAAAGAGTTAATCTTGAACGAAAATATATGCTATTCTCCATGTCCCATAAAAATAGTCTAATTTTCATTTTTTCGTTCGTCCCAAATTATAAGTCATTTTTTCTTGCTGAGAACATAGTTAATTTCTTAAATTTCTAATATGCCCCAATTTAGTATGCTTTATTATCAACAAATATGAATTATTTTTATTTAAATTATTATTTAATGTAAAGATATATTTAAAAAAATGTAAATAAAATTCATATTTTTAACCATATTATTTATATTTTTGCTTAATAAAATGGAAGCAAATTTAAGAAGAGGGAATATAATATATCAAAATAAACATTGGAAATATCATCCGAATGGTAAATTACTAAAATTTAGCCATTGTCTGATTCCTATTATTTTCAAAATACATTTTTCTCTATCTTATTTCTAACCACGCATTCTTCAATAAAATAATATTACACACAAATTTAAAAAAAAAAATCTTATTTTTTAACCACGTATTTTCGATCAATCTACTATTTCAAAATGCATTAAAAAAAAAAAAAATTGGGACTCAAACAGTCGCTGCTGTTTTTTGGACTACAAAATGGAAAATTGATTTCGAGAGTGCAACAGGAATCGCCTCCAATGATTTACACAAGTTTGTGTAATTAGTAACCTAAATTGGCGAGTCTCATCCCACTTATAAAATTCATTTTTTTGGTCAACGAAAAGGGTAAATGTAATTTCAAAAAATCATATTTTGATACTAGGATGATTTTATCTAAGGCTAAATTATGTCATTTAAATATGAAATATTAATCAAATTTTAATATTTTAGATTATTCATCTTAGTGAAGTTACGTTTAAAATAATTAGTCAAAGTTAAATGTGTGTTGCACGTTATTCTGAAATGTTTTATAAATGTTATGAAAATAATATTTGACACTTCATTTACCTTTTGGATCTAAATATGAAAGAAATGTAAGCTCTTGAAGATAAATGTTAATTATTATATATGCACGTAAATAGTGAAATGTATACTTGAACGTGAGCATTAGAATTACAACTAAATACATAAATAAAGATGAATTGCAAATACGATACATGAATTAACGTGAATATTAATTAATTTAGAATGAATACCAAATAATATATATGTGACAATGAATGTTAAATCATTTATATTAAATGAATATAATTTAATTTTCAATTAAATGAAACTGGATGCTAATTAACATACATGGGAGTGAATAATGAACCGTATTCTTGAATGTGAAATTCAAATTAATATTAATCATATGAATGTTAATTAATTGAGAATTAATAACATGTAACACATGCATGTATAATGATATTGTAGTATTTATTACAATTTGTAAATTAAATAATATTGAAAAACGAAAAGTTATAGTTAAAATAATTAAATTGTAGTATAGTTATAATTGTCCAAAAATGATTCTTAATTGATGTGATATTTAATATATTATAAATAGTTTAAGACTCAATTTTTAATAAAAGTGGGGAAAAGCTCAAACGAATATTCAGATTCATCTAGAGCTTGTTGGGAGATATGGTATAAAGGTTGTTTCGTATATGGACAATATTTTGGCTCAAGTTTAACAATACAAAATGATAAACCATAAATGAAGATGGTAGAACCAAGAATAAGAAAAAGAAGAAATATGGATGAAATGATCCAAGACAAGTAATAACAATATTTCCTTAAACAAATTTGCCTCGCAATAGTGCTAACGGAGTAACAAAAATTGTCTCTCAAAATACAAAAGATTACTTCCATGTAGCAGAAGCATTTTCAATTACAAGTCAACAAGGAACTTGAATGGATTATTCTCTCTGCAAAGAATGATTTTGAATGCAAAGTTTGCGAGAGTTTTGGCAAGATTTGAAACAAATTAAAGATAATGACCATTCATTATCTTTTGTTTTATGTGTAATGGTCCCCAATTGTTGGTGTATTCTTGAGATTCTTTACGTCCCCATCAATAGAGAGCAAAATTGAAGTGAAGACCACCAATCAATTGAAAAATCCTAATCCATCCAGGCAAAGAATCAAAAATCTATAGATCAAGGTATGTTTATGCTTCCGTTATTTTGTTATTTTCTCTAGTTTCAACATGGAGTTTTATTTAGAGTTTATATGTAAAAAAAGATTTGGTTAAAGCATATGAATCTATAATCCCTTTATTGTTTTCTGTCATTCATTGCTCGAATTTTGCCCTTAATATTTCCTCTCTGAACGTTGTTGCCAGTTTTCTTTATTTACTGAAGACAATTTTTGTTGTTAAAATTACATATAAGATATGTGTCACATGTAATGGTTGCGGCTGAATTGGTGGCTAATAATTTTTTTTAGCTTTCAAATATTCATGATAATTGAAGTTCTTTCTTCAACAATAAACCTACTTACAAATAGTATGTAATTAGCATCAAACAAGTTCTCTGTTGTATATTCATTTTTAAATCTTACGAGTCTGAAGCATGAGTTACTTGGATGAATTTTGACGATGACATGAAGGGCGGACGCATTAGTGTTTGTTTCGTGCAACCAACATCCCTTAAAGCTGGATAGCTAATTTATTGATTAGTTGTTTCTCTAAGTGAATTTTTTATATTTTCTCCCAGTAGACTTTCTAGATTCATGTACTTAAATTGGTTCTTGATTTAAATTTTTGTTTGCTACATAAATGTCTTTTTTTTTTGCTCCTTCTGTAAGTTTTCTTCCAATTGAGCTATCTGTAGAAAATCTTCAATGATAGCTCATAACTCATTGGTCAGATTACAAGGTGTTATTGGGGACCGGGGACTGAGAATCTAATGTATGTAAAAGTAGTAATGTGTATCTACCGAAAGTTGTTCATATCTTGCATACAGAAAATGTGAGTTCATCTATCCTTTACTTTTAGCTGGATTACTGTAGTAGTTTCACCATTTGAAGCTTACCTGACTTTCAATTGTCAGCATTAACAAGGAGGTAGTAAGTTGACATACTTATACATATCAGAAATTTATGTCCTAATCACACTATGCATTAGATACATAATGACATACAATCAAGCTTGAATAGAGGTCCTTGTTTAATTTTATTAACAGTTTCGTATTGATGCTTAAAACTTTGTATTTGCAGGTTAAAAGTTCAAATTCTGACTCAATCAGCAGTCACATATGACGCAGTCTATGGAACTTTTGTCTAGTTTTTGGGTATTGATTTCTTTGAATGGGTGGGGCGAAAGGTAGAAAATATGGGCTAAATTTCAAACAAGGCTTCAGCTTAGAACTTTCTTTTACAGCACTCTATTTATCAGGGACTTTTGACATTCAAAAGGCTTTCTGTATGATTGTTTAATCATGAAAACTGTTATGCTAATTTTAGAATTTAGTGTAACTGTAGTTTTTATGACGAACATTTCAAATCTGCTCTGTTCTTGGTCGTTTTTCCATGAATGCTCAGGGTTGGAACTTTTTATTGCACGAATGTAAGGATGTAATTTCGTCATTGTAAACAATGGAGAGATCAATTGATGGCAATTCAATTCATTATAGATTCTCAAATAAAGCTAGCCAAGCTAGTATTCTAGGCAATTCTATCTTTTGTCTTCCATTGTCTTGTAGGCTGAGTTGTCTAGGCACTCTGTGAGACAGTGATGGGACTATTAGAGCTGCAGGGCATTGCAATATCAATGGTTCGCCCATATGCTGTCTTCTGTAATGTAGTTTTCATGTGAACTTGGTAACCAGAATTGTGATTTACTTTAGATGTTGTGGAATCCTTTGGGAACATTTTATTGTAACCAAAATTTGTAGTGCTGGCTGGATCCTGAAAGCTATGAACACTGTTGGTGAAGCTTGATTCTGATGCCTATAACCTAACTTGCAGGAAAGTCTCTTTTCAGCATTTGATGAATGTTCTGATAGCCTGTTCCCATCCCCTTCCATCGACATCCTGATACATGATATTGGTCGAGTATAAGTGCAAGAATGTACCTAAACATTTTAAAGTATCATCCCCACTCAGCTATATATGAATTTTATTACTTCTCTGCATTCTCATTTCCCCAACTCTTTATATCATCCAGTCACGTATCAACACCTTGACTGCGTGCTTTCTGATCTCTATGCATTTCTTTCACTGTTCATCGGAAATCTCATCTGTCTCTACCATACTCCCAGGTTGCTAGTTTCCACCATCTTTCCAAAGTTAAGCCCCCTGGGATTTGATGGCTGACTTGTGAAGCACGTACGGTTGATTTATGTCCAAACATTCTGGATAACTCTTGCGTCCTTGTCTGTTAATTCTTTCATGTCAATTATGTAACTCATTATTCTGTGATCTATTGCTCAATGATGGAAAGTAAACAATGGCAAATAAGGTTACAAGCACCATGTCAATGTTACTAAAGACATTCTTATTGTGTCTCCCCTAGTTTGCTGAGAAGGCGCTTTGCTTACAGATAGATTGAGCAGCTAACGAGTGAGTGGTTAGTGGTTAACGAAGTCCTAGTTGGTGGTGCCCATGCGTAGGGCAATTTCTTGCTCCCAAGCTCTCTCTGGGTTTAGGACCGAGAGTGAGATAGAATATGTAATGCAGTCACCAGAGTTCTTAGCGCATAGATAGTACCAAATCCCTTATTTCACAATGGGGTAATTGGTACACAACGTCCATCTCGTTAGTCCCTTTGCAATAATTGTCACAAGTTTTTTTTGACATTTGTATCCTTAGACCAATCTATTCTTATGCGAAAGGTCTTTTCAGTCACCTTTCATCCATTTGCTTCATGAAGTAGGTGCATCCTCTGCAAATGATATGGACATGATTTATAGAAACATGCTATATGTACACCAATGTTGACATCTCGGTTTACACTCATGCAAATTGCAAATTTTGATGCATTAGATTTAACAATACTTTTTTTAATCAATGACCAGATTTGTGACACGGAGGAAGGTATCAACAATGAGTGTACATGTCGCTCAATTCTGATTTATAAGAGTAAAAATGTTAATCCACTTCATCCTTATCATTTAATTTTAATAAAAAATAATTAAAACATGAAAAGAGGAAAAATCATTTTCTTCTCCAAGCCTTACACCCTGCCTAGACTCCTTCCACGCCCCCACTAGCCCTTCTATCATGAGTTCCACCATCATAAACCTACCAGTCTGTTGTCCCAAAAATTCCCGCATTGCAATTTTAATCTGTTTTTCACGGAATTATTTCTATATTAGACATGACTATTTTATTTATTAATTCGCTAAAATGTAAAAAATAAAAATAAAAATAAAATAATAATAATAAGAACCAGGATAAAGATACGTAAAATATATTTCTCACCATTTGCAATCTAGTCCCTAAAACTTTGCAATTTTTGCGTTTAGGATCTAACCTCGGGTTTAAACTCATAAACCTACTATTACTAGTACAAGATATCACTGCAATATTCTAAAGGCTTAAAATTATGATTCTTAAAATTTTCCATAATTTTCACTTTAGTCCTCAAACTTTCTAAAATTCGCTAAATTACAGATGCTCGACTTTTTGCAAGATGTAATCTCTTGATATTATCAATTACAGTCCAACAATGTTTTTCAACTAACGGGATTATTTTGTTAATTTACACTTTGGTCCTAAACTTTTTTAAAGATATACTAATAGACTCAAAAATTTCTTAAGTTGCTATCTATATATGCTACTTGTCATATTTTACACCACATTTCGCTCCAATAGAAATATCCGTACCAAAACTTTCTGATAATAGCCACAAACAAATTGTAGGGAAATGAGCCTCAAGAATCAAGCGGAAGCAATAGAATATTCACCAAGAATACTAAACAATATATACAAAGTATGATCTATTTGCAATAGGCTCAGAAATAGGACATTGCACCCGTCTATACAATATAGAATCGGCCACAAAAACCACAAATCCTAAGACAATAACCCCAAGCAGCTACTACAATGGACTCGACCGAACACATCAATCTACAAATCGAAAACTCTCCCTAAATCACAAAGATAATATCACGAAGAACACTCTATTAAAACAGAGTTTCTGATTCAGTCACGAAGATCAGAACATAAGAGAAGAGAACGAGCAGAATCACAAGGTAGAAACACAGACAAGCATTTCTCTCACACAGCAAAAGAGAAGAATGAGAATCATCCCTCAAATGGATGGTCAAGCTGGTATATATGGACAAACCAACAATCGTAGATCTGATCCTCATCCAACGGTCCAGAGCAACACACTTGGTTAAGGCTTGGGCTTGGGTTTTGGGCCTGAAACTTGATTGTGTTATTGGGCAATGACTGAAACTTATTCAGCAATGGGCCTTACCCTTGTCCTTTTCATCATAGCCCAAAGTGTTAGAAACTAATGTCACAAATGACATCAAATTCCAACACAAATGAATGAATTTTGGGTGTTTTTGTACTTGAATTTTCTAGGATTGAAGGCATAGAAGAACTCGAGCAAGTAGCACGGATATGGAATCCCAACAGGAGAACTCGGATGTTGGCAAAAGGGACAACCAGGAGCTGAGGCTAGATAGCAGAACGAACTTTTAAATTTAACAAAAGATGATTACTTATATTGAAGGCCTGGAATCATTTGAACAGAAATATCCTTCCGTAAAATATTTCAGTATGGGGGTGTGCACTGTTGGCACTCTTTGAAAGCTCGTTGGAGTAAAGGAGTTTGAGTAGACAAAGGAAGTGAAGACGGGATTTTCTTGTATCCTTTATGGCATATTTGGTAGGATAGCTAGATAGCACTCGACAATATTATGAAAAGAAGGTTATTATATGTTGTTGGCTAGGGGCGGACCTACATGAGGTTCAGTGGGGCCGCCGCCCCCACTCAATTTTCAAATTTCCTGATTTTTCTTTAGATTTTTTTTAGTTTTTTTTTTTTTTTTTGTTCAGGCTTTTTTAGGTTTTTAGATTTTTTTTCAAGGTTTTTTGGTTTCTCATTCACTGAACTTCCTTCCTGGGTCTGCCCCTGTTGTTGGCTATATATATATTTCGACCGAAGAGTTGAGGGTACATAATTGTATGTCTTGATTATTAGATCAATCAGCATATCTATGAGTGTGTTTGGTAGGGATTTTTTTGGGAAGAATTGATTTTTGAATAGTGATATGATGGGAAATGTGTGGTTGAAAAAGAAGAAAAAAGTATTGATGTGATGGAAAATATTATTTTATTGAATAATGTGTGGTTGAAAGTGAAAATTGATTTACTGTAGAAAATGAGAATCTGTACCAAACAGGCCCTATATTTCCAATATTTCATATTTTTGCAATCATTGTGTTTTTTGTATTAAGGCCTTGTTTGTTTAGGATTAAAATCAGATTTAATTCAAAGTCAAGATCAAATAATCAATATTAATCACATCTTTCATAGGTTCCACAACTTTTCAACCATAGATTTCAAAAATTTCTATCATAATCTACTAAAAATCTAATTTTAATCACGACCAAACACCAACTAAATATACTTTATCATGATGATCCCATCAAAAGATTATTATTGACAAAAGTGAAATAAAATTAACAACATGTTTCTCCATTATTGTAGATAGTGCAATTCTCACAAGGTCAAACAATGTTATGTCCCTTTAATACTTAGCCTCTGTTTGGCTCTTATTTGTTTAAATTTATTTTTTTCCGAACTCTTTTCCGATTACAAATTTCATAAGATTCATAATTTTTCCTCAACTTTTTAATCATACATTTCATTAAATTTTATCAAAATCAATTAAAAACTTATTTCTAGGATTACTAGCTAGTTTATCAATAAGTTCTGTCCAAAGAAATTTTTTAATTTTACAAATTCACTGGATATTAAAATTGGGCGAGACTTGGTGGCATATGAGGTAATTTCAAAATTGCTTCCAATTTTAACGTTAGAGAGAGAACATATATGGTAACATGAAAAATATTTCCTTATTTTGATCAACAAATATTTCCATAACGAGTTTCAGGGGTTTTGTGAGTTCCTCTTCCAAATTGGAATTTGATTACCATACACATTTATATAAGAGTGAACTTAACCCAATCAGTTCTACACAAAAAAATTTACTGCACACAAGATAGTGAAAGAGAGAGAGATTCTTAGATAGATATAAAAATTCAGTGATGTTTACGATGAAGAAGTAGAAGAGTGTTTCGTTTAATTTGTTCGATGATGAAGATCTTGATCTTCCTCTTCCTATTCCTAATGTGTTTCCAATGAAGAAGAAGAAGAAGAAGGTAGTTTCACTTAGCCTCTTTGATGATCTTCTTCTTCATGATCCACCACCACTACCATCAGTGCAGCCTCAAACCCACCACCAAAAGCTTTACTCAAACCTATATTTTAAAAGAACCTTTCATGCTATAAACCCTGAACCAATTCTGGCTATTGTTCCTTATTCAGGCCAAACAATGCCCCAATCTGCCGTAACTCTTCATAAAAATAGAAAGCGGAAGGGCAACGAAAAAATTACGAGTATTCGTAACCAAGTACAGAATGAGCCGGAGCCTCGTCCAGAACCACTTCTTCCCGAAATCTTGCGAGAAATAGGATTGAATGAAGGGACGGTGCCAGTTTTCTTGTACCAAAAAAGGCTCACAAGTTCCGATACTAAGCCTGATCAGAATCGGATTTTTCTTTCTCATAACAGAGAAAAAGTGATGGAATTCTTAACACAAATGGAGCGACAATTAGTAGAAGTTAACCAAGGCAGTGTCAAGATTCTTACAATTGATCCGAAAGGTAAATACTATATGTTGCACATGAGAAGGTGGGGTACCCTGAAAATGGTTGTGCTTAAAAAAGATTGGAGTAAACTGGTGGAAGCAAACGAATTGGAGGAAGGTAATTGGATTCAACTGTGGGGATATTGCCAAAATTCCCAATTCCATTTGGCTTTCAATATCAAGAAAGCGGCAAGAAAGGCCATCGATCATGATGCTTCAAGCAGTAACAGCGGCTGTGGCCCGAGTAGCGTCTTCGAGGTGTAGAAGACAATATGCACGAGACTCAAACATGCTCTCTCTGTCTGAAATTTTACTGTCTTGGGCATGATCTAGTACTGACGTAGGAAAATTTTGAATTAGATATGTTTAAATTTGTATTTGGAATTTGACTGTCTTGGGCATAATAGTCATGTATTCAAATTTTGTTTCAGAGTTATCAAGTCTTTGTTTATGAAATAATTACTCTTGTCATTACTGTCGTCCAAGTTTTTAATGTTGTTATGTTCTGGAATAACTTTGGATTGCAATGTAACCAAATGCAGTAGAATTTCAAGTTCTTATAATATTTGAAAGAGTTCAAATCTTCTTCAGTTTACGAGTTGATAAGAAATTGGAAGCTTTATTCGTCAAGACATTTTGTTTCTCAAAATGACATATAATAGTTTCATGAAAACATTACCCTAATACCGATTGAATTTTGAATGGAAGATTTCTTTTGCTACCAGCAGTGGGCTTCTTACGGGGATCATTTTTTTATCTCACTTTTTACTTCTACAAAAATTGCAACAACTGATGCTATTGCACAAGAAAATACAGTCCTCAAGAAAGCATTTCACAGTGCAACAACTGATGCTATTGCACAAGAAAATACAGTCCTCAAGAAAGCATTTCACAGTACAAATTTTATGGATACTACAGCAATGGAAAAAATAGGGGAGCGATTAAATGAATAGCTGCAGGCTGTTATCTACATACATGTAAATTTCATGTGAAAATGAGCCAAATCTAGGTAAATCAACAGGCAATAGTGTATCAAAATACTATATATGTATATACCAAAAGAAAACTCTGAGATAGGAGAAAAAAATGAGGCAAATCATTATTGTTTGACACATCCGGTTTTCTAATAGGATACCATTGTGTAATGCAATGTCATCTATATGTGTACACTCCATATGAATAGTCCTTTGCAGTAAAATCAGGCTCGGCTAGCTTCTGAAGCAGCTGAGGAGGTAATTTTGTGCTTGGTAGTCGGATAATAATTTAACATATGTAGATGATTGTTGCGCAAGAGACCAAAGTATATTGGCAGCAAATTTTGACGCATAAATGATGGCAACGAGGCTAGGTTAGCTTCCACCCTCTTTTGCCAAGGCCTCGTGCATTCTATCTTCTGCCTCTTGCAAAGGTTTCTCAATCTTCTTCCTGCAATGTTGATGCCGTGATACTTGGATTAAGCAGGCTGCCCATGTCCTCCACTGCTGGGAGTCAAACCTGAAGCAATTATGTAAACAACAGTCTTGCTTATTTTCTTCATAACTTCCACTGAAATTCTACATTCAAGAAGCCCAGGTTTAAGGAGCCTTATTATAATGTTCACATATCCCCTCAACAGCAGATCAACATAGTAGGTATAATGGGAATTCATATAGTTATATAAAGATGCTATAATTTTCTACATCATAATAGGAATCCGAGGGGCAGTCTTTTGGATGGGTGTAATGTAACCTTGTAATTCTCTTACAGGACATAACTCTTTTGTCTGTTTTTACATTTCTATTTTTCGTTTCATTCATTATTGCTCTTGGGTTCCGGATTATAGCCTGGTCCCTACCAATCTCTCAGGAGATGGATCAGAGAATAAAAAATTGTAGTCATTTTACCAAAAACAAATAAAAAATAGAAGACATTACAATAAAGTTGATTTTAGAACTTGCTTAAAAGTGCGCTGAATATGCTTGTTGTCTTCTCCTCCGAAGAAACTAGTCCTACAACCATTAGTCCTCATGGTCAATGTATTACCACATCCACACATAATAAAGATCATCTCGTCAGCTGGATCTCCATCGCAAACTATGAAGCTCTTTTCTGCGTAGAGATCTGGCTTCAAACGATAACACATTGCATCCAACAGTTGTTCGTCCATTTTCAATAACATTGGTACCTTTAATAAATAATCGATATGTCTAGAGAAGAAAAACAAGCTAACCATGCATGTTATCCTGCACAATACCATGGAGTACTATTTACCAAATTTGAATAAAGAGTGCTCCAGAGTAGTGATTGAATTGACTTACTCTTGTCAGTAATGTCAAGCAGAGATGGCGCTTGATATCCCTTCTTAAGTCCTTGGGCAAGTTATGAATCATAGATTCTATCTCATTGCCCCTGGTTTCTTGCCATTTGTATTACTCATATTGTCTAATCCGTCTCAACAAATTATCAGGAAGCATAATGAGGGACATCCATTGCACTGCATCTCACCTATTCACTTGCATCTCTGCTACCCTTAAAGTGATAGACAGCAAATATTTCTGTTAACATAAAACAAAAGCAAACTTAGCCATTTCCTACCAAAACTCGACAACTTCTGTAGGAAAAACGTGTTAGGCACTAAGAAGCAATCTTGGATATATGTTGAAACAGCAATGAGAAACGAGCACAAATTAAAAAATATAAGCAAATTTTCCTGAAATTCTTTATTGGAAATGTGCAAAAAAGACTGAACAATGTTAAGACAGGAAAAGATGCTAAAACTTTGTCCATTGTACCGTCTAGTACCGTCGAGTGTTGTGTATTAAATATGTCGTTACAAAATAGAAGGTGTTTCAATGGGAATGATGTAATCTCCTTCATGTGACCATTACACAACGAAAATAAAACTGACCCATAATGGAGATGGAATTGGCACAAAGAATCTCCCGAATAGAAGTGCTCATTTTGAGGTTTTGGCCCAGAGAGCTGAAATGTGCAACATAAGAATAGATATAATATGCATAAAACTTTAGTATAAAGAAACATAAAGAGAATTACAAACCTTAAATCCTGCAGTCCCCACCAAAACAATAGAAAAACTTCTTTAAAAAGTCTTGGTGATCGACCAAATGAGATTGAAGAGCATCAAGGAATATGCCAAAATCAAAGTATGCGGGACTCTTTATTTCATTGGGTTCAAGTAAAGGATAAGAAACGAATAGTCTGTAAGGGTAGCCCTCCACAATATAAACTAGGTAATTCCCAAACATTCTCGTCTCATGGATTACTGCAACATCTATCTTTGCGTTCTATTAAGAACATTTACCAGAATGCTCCAAGTACATGACAAATTAAATTAGCACATCGTTAGTTTAGGGAACATGTGATAATGAAGAGCAGAAATGAAGTCCAAATTTATTATGTGATTTAGTATCGAGGCAGATAACACACTAAATAGCTGAGCAACATAAGGTAAATCCGTATGCTGCGAGGATCCTTACTGCAAACCAGTGTTATTTTATTTATTTATTTTTATTTTTATTTTTGAGTTATGACGTAATTTGAGACTATGGTCACCTAGAAATAAGCTCAATAATTGGATTTTCCATGAGACTCTTAAAACCTATGCACATACATACCTTCACTTTGAACTCATATAGAGATACTTTCAAGTTCAAGACGGTCTAAACAGAAGCCTCGCATTTAAGATTTCTAAAGAAGAAACCATGTGAATAAAGCTATATCATATAAAATAAGATAAACCAAAAGAAGCTAGCATCAACCCATGACATTTCAATAAATAGTGAGGCAAGGAAGCACCATGTATGACACCCTATGCCCAGGCTAGGACATCTTTTCCTTGTACGTGGGTTAAAACACGTAAGGCACTGAGTCATGTACTTAGTTTCTCTGTAGTACAACATGCTATCATTGACGCACGCACAAATTTCTCGACACCTAGGCCAAGACTAGGTAACATTTTCTTTGTTTTAATAACGTAACTTCTAACTGGTTACATTCTAGCAGACTTCCCAAAATTATGAATTACAGACAACATGCGATCATAACACGTTATAAGCATATTAGATTCAGATTTCAAATTCAAGAGTCGTGCCACTATCAAAAGTTTGGTGTGCTTGCTATTGCCTGGACAGATAGGTCTGTTTGCTCTTCCAATAGTCTAAAGATATTTTTGCATGGTGATTTGGGGAATGTTCTTCAAGAGCATCCCGATCTTCATTGATGAAATTATTGTACATTTTTGGTCCCGTTGCATACATTATTATTGTTTGATGGGTATACTTTGGTTTAACCTGTGGAGCTAAGGATTCACCACAATCTGATCCATAGATAATGTGTAATGCCCCGAGTTCCGTGAACCCGGATTGTCACGTCATATTCTTTTGTAATCGAATTAACTAAAAAGATTTGCCAAAAATAACTAAATTTTAAACATCACATTTATAACAGTAAAAACCTCGTCGGCAACAAAACCATTTGATTAACTTAAGAAATTTGATTAAACTTTAAATCTCGAGTTTTTGAAATAACTGAAATAACAAAGTACGTTAATAACGTTCAAATACGTAATTTTTCAAATGTAAATAACTGAATCCATTAAATCATTGTCACACTGCCCATCAAACCCGGCCGTATCCAAAATCTACAAATATCGTTAAAATAACGGAATGAGTATTTCGAATGAAATACTCAATAGACTCATCATCGATAATTAATTTACAGAATAATTGAACACATAATCATGCAAAATATACAGTGACATCATCATCATCATTGGCTCATTTCTTGAAAATCATAGACTCTTTAAAATTATAGGGTGTGGGTAGTCTCGTCTCATGCATTTAAGCACATAAGTTATACATAACATTCTCATCTTATCTCATAAAAGATACTCGTCTCTTTTCATTCATTAAAGCATATAAGTTATGACAAACATAATATCATATATCTCATATGATATATTCTCATCTTATGTATTAAAGTATATAAATCACGTAAATTTACATAATACATGCAATTATAATTTAAACTAATTAATGGAGGCGAGTCTACCTCAAATTATCTCGAGTCTCGTAAAAAGTGGAGCGAAGAGTAATCTCAATCTCCTAATCGTCCGTACGTTTCGTCTAACCAAAATAGAAAATAGGTTTTGAATTAGTATTCCGAAATTTAAAGTTTTAAAGCGATAAAATAAAGTTTAGGGATCTAATTGGATATTTATCAAAACTGATTTTGACAAATCTAAGGGCTGAAAATAATATTTTCAAAGTAATTGAGCTAAATGTGGGAAATAAGAACTTCAAGGACTGATTTACTAATTACTGAAACTGAAAATAAAAATTTAAGGACTGAAATTAAACTTTTCTAAAATAGGGATTTAATTGAAATAGAGTGAAACTGAAAATAAGAACTTAAGGATTGAAATTAAACTTTCTAAAATAATAGGCTAACTGCTGAAAACAGAAACTCCAGAGGCTGTTTCATTAAAAACGAAAGCTCTGGGGACTTAAATAAATACTTTTAAAACTTGGGACGCTATAATTCAAAAATCAAATAAACAAATTATCTCTCACTCCTCTCTCTCATTTTCGACATAGAGCAAGAGAGGAAGGGAAATCGCAATGGGAAGGGGCTCTGCCTCTTCCGCCAATTCAACCACCGGCCAGCAGGTCGGCGCCGGCGTCACCATCGTGTGGTAGCCCCGGTGCTTGTAGAGGGTGTGGGGTTTTGGTGCACGGATTCGGAGTTAATCGAGGTTTGGAGGGTCGATCTCTTGGTGGAAAACAAGGTTGGGGTATGAGATACGTTCTTGGGTCTCCTATTTTCTTAGTTTTAATGGTTGTTTTGTGTTGATTTTTGAGGTGTGAGAGTGGCGGTTTTGGTGTCGGTTTTGGGTGTTTTGTTGGCCGTGTGCGGTGGGGGTACTTGGAGATGGTGGCGGTGATTCGAAAATTGGGTGTTTGCTGTTGGGTGGTGAGGTGACTATGCAGTGATGGCTTGGTGATTTGAAGTTGGGTTTTCAGCTGGGATGCAGTCGGTTGGCTTGGGGAACTTGGGTCTTGGTTGGGTTGGTGGTTCGAATTTGTGACTGGAAGGGGGGTTGCAGCTTGGTTCGAAGCTTCGGTGTTGGTAGTTCTGGGTTGAGTGGCTGCAGCCTGGGAGACTGCAGCTCGTGTGTGCTTGCACTGGGTTTGGCTGAGTTTGAGTGGAATCATTATCTTGTTGGTGCTAGAAATTAAGGTTCTAGTATCAACATGATTTTCCAGTAAACTAAATTGAAGCAAAATTTGTGGGGAGATGAAGTTTTCCTTACCCAGAGTGCTGGCTGCGTGAATTATGATGAGGGAGAGGAATGAGGGTAAATAAAATAGTAAATTTTTAGAGCACAAATCCCTAGGTAATCAATTGAGCTAAATAGTTGGGCCAAGTATTTGGACTGTAGGGGTTTTCAAATTGGGTTTAGGAGAAATTGGACCTAAACATCTAAGACTTGGACTAATAAGTAATTGGACTTTAAAATATTGCCTAAATTATTAAACGATAAGAAATTCGATACTTTAAAAATATTCGGGATAGAACTTGATTTGACTGGATTTAAATTGGTTTTATACCGGCTGGACGAACACGCTTTCATTTTAAAATTGAGGTTAAAATTTAACTATACGTTTTTCAAGATAATAATTTAAAATTCTCGATCGCTACATAATGAATGGTTCCCTGTGTGGATTCCACTATATATGACTACTAGTAAACATATTTTTGTAAACATAAAATTTCACGAGACCTCCTTCCAAAAGCTTTATATTGTTTCAACGATCACTGAAATTTACAAAGTGTTACGTTTCATTAACTGAACTTTAAGTTACATCACATCACTCACTGAACTTAGTAAAATTGCACTACATCAATCACCGGGCTAATTACGTCAAAACTGATTGCCTACGTGGATGATGATTTGCACACGTAGCCATTAAATTACTCCAACTAGCCATTAATCAGCCATGTCATAAATTTCCAACACCCAAACACGTTTCACCCAATTTGATCTCATGCCTAAAGACGGTCAAGGGACGGCTAGTGCATATGTGATCGTGGATTTCGACGGCCAACGGAGACGTACCAAGACCATTTTTTAGGATCTCAACCCTTAATAGGACGAGAAATTCGAATTCATGGCCCATGACATCAAATCCATGATGTCGGCTCCAGTTCCACTTGTGATGGAGGCGGCGGCCGAGAAGGCTGATTTCAGAGATCAAATTGGGTGAGACGTGTTTGGGTGTTGGGAATTTATGACATGGCTGATTAATGGCTAGCTGGAGTAATTTAACGACCACGTGTGCAAGCCGTCATCCACGTAGGCAACCGATTTTGACGAAATTACCTCGGTGATGGATGGAGTGCAACTTTACTAAGTTCAGTAAGTGATGTGATGTAACTTAAAGTTCATTTAGTGAAACGTAACACTTTGTAAAGTTCAGTGACCGTTGAAACAATTAACTCGGCCAGCTGGATTAATTTAACGGCCACGTGTGCAAACCGCCATCCACAGAGGCAACCGTTTTGACGGAATTATCCCGGTGATGGATGGAATGCAACTTTACTAAGTTCAGTGAGTGATGGGATGCAACTTAAAGTTCAATTAGTGAAACGTGACACTTTGTAAAGTTCAGTGACCGTTGAAACAATTAACTCAATATAAACTAGCTCCAAACAAAATCCTGCTAATTAAAGCTATGTAATTTTTGACATGTTTGTAATTCTTGGCAAACTACTATATTTAATAAATTGTATATTTAGTCACTGTTTAATTAAAATTCAAATTTTAATCTAAATCAAAGTTAGCAAATAATTTTAATCGCATATTTTATGAGATCCATAATTTTGTAGCCACACATTTCAACAACTTTTATTAAAATATGTTAAAATTTTAATTTGAAACTCCTCAGAACAGGAGCTCAATAAATTGTAATAATTGTAACTTGTTAATTCGATTATAACGTATATAATTTTTTTTTTTTTTTGTAAGATTGTAGTTTACACTTAATTGCAATTGGCTCCTCTTTAGTTTGGATTAAAATCAGATTTTTAATATATTTTGATAAAAAAAATATTTAAATGTGTGGTTGAAAATAATTTTGAGAAAAAATGAGTTCTAAAAAATAGGGAGCAAACATGTGAATATATATAATATTTGAAATTGTAATTTTTCGGAATGACGGGATGTTTTAATCTTGTTATAATGTAATCTTGTTATGTTTTATTGAAATTGTAATGAAATGATTTAATCAACCCCAAGGTTAACCATCATAAAACTTTCATTCCAGCTATTAAAAAACCACCATCAAGCTCATCCCTAGCCTTACCTTATCTCATGACGAAGCTTTTGTAAACAGTGAAATTGATTCTCTTACCACATCAGTAATGGAGAGTTTTTATCTTGTTCACTGATGACGGGAGATTAAAGTTGGTGTATACTAATGTCAATAAAACTTTCTTCTAGAGCACCCTCACTAATGATGTCTACATACTCATCTCTAGAGATTTGTGAATCAACATCAACATTATTACGTGTGCCATCTCATAAAGTTTATAGTCTTAAACAAGCACCTCTTGCTTGATATAATGAACCCAGCTATTTCTTGCTTGACCAGTGTACAAACACACAATTTTTTGCTCGTTTAATGTTTTTCTTTATATTTTATTTCTTGTCTTTTGTCTATTTCTTTTAGCTATTTAAATTATGTTTCTTTAAATTTAAGGGTGAGAATGTATTTTTATAGGCTTATTAGCATAAAACATCTCACATTTGGCTTTTAGAGTGCAAAACGTTTCTACGTTTCAATTTTTTGTATTTCATCCCTATTTCTACATTTCATTGCAGAAAACATCAATTTACTACTCAATTTTTATCCATTTTCTCTATAGAAATCTGTGAATTGACAAATATAACACCTTATTATATAAACAAAAGGAAAAAAAAAAACTATAAAGAACTAATTGCAACCATAGATCCAAATTTTTCAAAAATTACAAATGAGTCACAAACAAATAATTATAAATCAAAATAAAAAAACAAAAATAACTTCATCTTCTTCTCCCATCTCACCCCAACCAAAATAAAATAAAATAAAATGGAACAAATGAAACTGTCGACCTCCATCTAGCCAACCACCACCATCCGCCACCTAAATCGTCGGAGCTCACACCACAAACCGCCACCAAAAACCCCAAACATTTTCCCATAAATCAATTGAAGTTATAACAAAAATGCCTCCAATTACCCAGAGGCTATAACAAAACAAAAAAATAGATTTTCATCCAAACAGATGATGCAAGAATCCATATTCCACAAACTATTCCAATCAAGAAGAAACAAACAGCACAAAATTCCAAAAAGAAAGCTTACCATCTTGCGTAATCAGTGGATAATCCAATGCGCTTAGAGTAATAAACCAATCCCATCCACCATCCAATTTCAAAAAAATCGAAGCTGCCCTGAGAATGGCTGCAATATTCATGGACCCCATGTAAGTGACCGGATCGGGCTTCCCTATCACATCCACATTCCCAAAAGCCCGACCTGCAGCCACATACTTAATCATTGCCAGCGGCCCGTCCTCTCTTCATCAGTCCCATCTGCATCAATTTGCAGCAAATATCTATTCCCAGGATGATGATACACGACCAGAAACAATCTAAAAATTCGATCCTCATCGCCCCTGCCACCGAAAACATAGTCCGCGAAAGCAGGTAAAAACACCCAGCATGCGATGAACCGCTGAAGAAAATGATATCAATTGGGGTGGGACGTGGGATGAAGTTATTTTTATTTTTGGTTTTGATTTTTAATTATTTGTCATAGACTCTTTTGTAATTTTAGAACAATTGGAAACATGGTTGCAATTAATTCTTTATTATTTATTTATTCATTTATTTAAATAAGAGGGTTGTCATTTCACAAATTTTTATAGAGAAAATGGATTAAAATTGAGAAAAATGATGTTTTTCGTAATGAAACGTGAAAATATGGGTAAAAATGTAAAAAATTGAAACGTTTGGACGTTTTGCACACTATATACCAAATGTAGGAACATTTTGTACTAATAAGCCTATTTTTATACTACTACATAAATTTTTCATGGAAATGGTTTTATACCATTTTAAAAGGTTGAACCTCAACCTTGAGGGCCCCCACCGACCCTGCCCTGGACCATTGTGGAGGAGGTAAATCGCAGGATGTGCCTCCCAGGAGCCAGGGTGGAGAGTTTATGGATAGGCTTGGGCTATTAACCCTATGGTAACTCCCGCTTGCAACAAAGCCAATTCCACCTTGCGGGGAATCGAACTCTGCACACTACCACGCTGAGCCCTAACCGCCCTCCCCTTTGCCACTGGGAGATATGCCCTGGGGGCTTGGTTTTATACCATTTTAACATAATTTTTTTGATGAAACTGATATTAGAGAAGAATCTTGCTAAGAGTTTGTTTGATAGAGATTTTTTGGGGGAAGAATTAATTTTGAATAGTGATATGACGAGAAATGTGTGGTTGAAAAAGAAGAAAAAATTATTGATGTGATGGAAAATACTATTTTATTGAAGAATGTATGGTTGAAAATGAGAATTGATTTACTGTAGAAAATGAGAATCCCTACCAAACAGGCCTTAATCAATGAAGGTTAGGGCAACAAGGAGATAAAGTTCATGTTTGACAACCATTCTTTTCAATTTTTTTTTTTTTTTTGTTACATACTTCTTTTTAACTACACATTCACACAATAAAATACTATATATTTAAAATAAAAAAATTTCATTACTTTTTAACCACACATTCTCTTAAAAATCACTAACCAAAACTCCATTTTCCAAAATAATAAATGGTGTCAAACAAGGGCAAAAATGGAATGGTGAAAAAATTGCTACAAAATATGCTCTTAATAATTTAATTAATTGAGAGTTACTCAACTTTTAGTGGCATCCAAGTCACTAATTTTTTTAATTTCATGCAATCAAGCCACAGTACTTCGTTTTGCTCCAATTTCATCTTGAATTACATTTTTGTATATAATAAATAATTTTTTTATTCTACTATTTTTTTTTTTTTCATATTAAACTAAAGCATATGCTCAATCACTTGTGCATGCTATTTTTTTTTTCCTGCATATTCCACTAATATATCAATATAGTGATAAAAAAACTATTTAAATATATTTATAAAATAATAAATATTACGAATTGATAATATTCTGGTGTCTTAATATCATAAATATTAAATATGTTTACCCATCTAATTTGTTAATAAACTATATATGATTTATTATGTTCATTTTTCTTTAGAAATAAATAGTTCTTCATTAAACAAAATTAGTTTTTTAAATGTTTTTTTTTTAATAAAATATACTAAACAATTATGATGAAATTTATTTGACCAGTTAATGTTAATATTAAATTTCAAATAAATAACAATTAATCTCAGTAAAAAGTATCACTAACTTATGCATATATCAAATATTCGCATTATATCAATTTATTAATAATTAAAATTATATATCAATAAAAACAATTTGATTATGCAAAATCCACACACAATGAAGATATGTTTGTTGGATAAATTTGTGCATAATTAAATTCATTTTAACAAAAAAAAAAACACGTGCATGTAATAAAATTGTGACTTATTGGTGCAAAGTATCAGATAGAGTTTCAATTTATCGAAACTAAGATAGTGCACAAAATTATGCATAAATTGCTATTTACTGAAACGTAGAAATCAGAAGGAGATGAAATGACACGAGTGATGCGAATGTAAATCTTATTAAGATAGATTTATCCGACATTACACTCAAGACTGACACCTCGAAGCACAAATAGCAAAATCCATCTTACATTACACTTAAGATGGTAACACGAGTTTTTTCTTCTGCTAAAAGCATAAAAGCAGTTTTCATTTCAAAATGCTCAACTCCAGTCAAGATTTTTTGGTGAGTAATATTAAGTATTTTTTTTATTAAGTAGAGTTGTAAAAATGATATTAAAACATGAATTCTACTTAAGTGTGTGCTAAAAGGACGTCATAGATCTCTTTTCGCATATTTATGTCTATTTTTCTTGCTTGTATTGTTCGAAATTTACTTAATCATGCACAACGAAAAATAAATTATTTTCAATTTCTATTAAGTATCTTCTTTATATTTAGAAAGAAACTGTGATAGAAATTATACATTTTGTAGATTCTGCAAACTCTTTTGTTGATCTTGGAACACGAACAATTATAATATATAATTCACGGCTGTCCAATTGTTTAGCCTCCAATTAAAATTCACACGGGGAACAAGAATGAGAGAATTATGGTTTTTTTTCTTATGCTAGCAAGATAATGAATTGTGCTCTCTTCTATTTTTCTGAAACTCTAATGACTTATTAATATAACTCTAAGTGGGTTTGGTCTGTCTCTTAAATTTAACCCGGACCAATCGGTCTAATATTTAATTAATCAAATAAATTAAATTTAGTCCATGAATTAATTAATACAAACCTATTAACAAGCAACTCAATTAATTAATTCAGACATATTAATAAGCAACCCAGTTAATTTATTAATTAATTAATCTTATTTTTCTAGTTCTCATTTTGTGTGTGACATATCAGGTTTCTATACAGAATGTCTAATAACGTGAATTATTATTTTGATCTAATCAAAATCGATAAACTAAAACAACCCATTTTTAATTTATCATCAATTCACATTCATTATCCCAAATTGATATCTAGTAATGTGTTAGGGTAATACATGTGATTGATAACCCAAGAATAGCTAACCAAGAGGAGGGTGAATTGATTTTTGAAACTTTTTCGACAATTAGTATCAAAACTATTTAACACACAAGATACAAATGTAAAGTGTAATATGATAAGTGAATATCCAAATTCGATAACTTAATTCAAGTATTGTCACTTAAATGGATATAGCACAATTTAAATAGTAATTTAAAGTAAAGTGAAATAATGTAAAGATGACAAGCGAATTTAATGGGGTTCGATACACAATGTATTCTACGTCCTCGTTACCAAGCTCTTCGTCATGACCAATGTCAAATACACTATAGTGCTAACTTACAAACAAGAAGTATCGATCCTTAAGTGACTTACAATAAGAAGCACTTATCCTTAAGTGACTTACAACAAGAAGCACTTATTATTAGATGACTTACAATAAGGAGCATCTATCCTTAATAACAATCAAGTTTTCACAAGGCTCTCGAAACCACCAAATGATAATTTTATAATTGAAAGAACTCTATTAACAAATGATATAATCAAGTCAAATATTTAAAAAGTTAGAATAACACTATAATAGATAGCAAATAATAAAGTTCAAGTGTTTATATTGTAGACTTTGATGAATAATGAGTACTGAAATAATTTATATCTTGTATCAAAATTTTCAACCTATGATCTCTCTTAACAAATAATACGAGCTAAGTATCAAAAGAGATTTACACTTCAATATAAGTGTTGGTAAAGAAAACCTTTATCGAGAATTGAAAATAGATGAGATTGAGAGGTTTTCCTTGCAAAATAGAATTCTTAATGAAATATGTAAAACTAGTTTGATCAATCAAGAGATTCTTTGTAATAAATGAAATAGAATATAAAATCAAGTAATTTCAATAATTTTCAATAAATATACTCTCTTAATTGCTCTTGTAAGTTGTTGAAATTGAATGCAAAATAGTGAGCTATTTATAGATCAAAATGTTTGAAAATCAGTAACTTTCGATTGAACATTTCGGTCGACTGAAATGGTGAATATAGCCGTTGTATTTTTTAAACCATTGGAACTTCGACTGAGCATTTCTGTCATTTCGGTCGAACAGAAGTTCGGTCCACCTGTGTATATTTCGGTCGACTGAAGTATACAAATTTTGGAAATTAATTTTTATATCAAAATATTCATTTTTCCAAAATTTATTTCATATTATGAATCAAAGACATTTTTATGCAAGTGATGAATTATAGAAATAATTTGAGCTTTATGCACTTGGTAAAAATTGATGATTTGATACATTTACATATAAATTGAAGTTTTAATGAAGAACTTCTAAACTCTAATTTTCAAAGTTTTTGTTCTCTTCGAATCTCTTTTGATTGCTCGTTCTTCAATGAATGACGATTTGAGCCTTTGAATACTTAAGAAGATTTATACATGAAAAACTCAAGGAGCAAAATTGTTAGAAATATAAGTATCTTTTTTGTTATAATCAAAACAAATGGAGGTATATTAAATCATAGGTCAATAGTGACGAGAAATGTCACCTGATATAAAAAAACCAAATTTGTTCGTTTATCGTAAAACTATAATCCTTTCGTCGATATGATTCGATCAATTACGGGATATAAATATGTATCAATTTCAATCATCGATCATATATTTCATCCCACTATTAAGTCAATATAAGTCGAAAACTCCTTTTCGACCTATGAGTACACATTGATCAAGGATTTCATTAAATATTGATTAAAGTAGAAAGATTGTTCCCGTTACACGTAAGTGAATGAAATGTAGATAATAATCTCTTACTATCTAAGAGTGATCATTCACTAT
The DNA here is from genome assembly GCA_035079005.1 of Fraxinus americana. Lineage (NCBI taxonomy): Eukaryota > Viridiplantae > Streptophyta > Magnoliopsida > Lamiales > Oleaceae > Fraxinus > Fraxinus americana. The sequence goes on along the minus strand of CM068722.1, from coordinate 9,040,277 downwards.
TGATCATTCACAACCTTCAAATGATTTTCGACATACCCGAACAATGTCGTTTTAGCGAACCTTGGCAGAGCAACATCCAATATCACCAAAATATGATTGTCCCATATAAGGCACTATGATGACCTTAAGTCAAAGGATCAATTCCACTACTGAATGTTAGAGATTAACCTCGACAGTCAAATAGTTATCCATGTTAAATCTTCCCAATGGGTTTCCAATATTTTGACTATAACAAAACATCCATGTATTCCTTTAAGTGTCACCATACTTTAGTTTGTGAGATCAGCTACTTACTTTACAAGTAAGAAATACCACACATAATGGTCTATCCGTAATAACGATATCTATATCTCGTTATTACATACGACCACCGACAATTTAAGATTCAGCATATGTAATTTGTATCTCATAATCACAACTCCTTGTGATTAACAAGTTATCAAAACTTGAATATAAGGATTTTATTATTTAATTTATTATAATATAATTCAAGTAAATAATAGATGTTGCCATAAATATGTATCAATTATATATTAAAAATGTTTATACATGAAATTGATTGGAACTATGGTATAACACTTACATGTATAACAATATATATCTATTCATGTAACAAATAATCATACCTTCATATTTTATATCTTTAAAATTTTTGGTGAGAGACTGGATTGGCATATATATATATATATATATATATATATATATATATATATATATATATATATATATATATCGTATTACTCCATTAGTATAACATTTGTCAATTGAACTTAATAAAAATTAAATGGATAAAACTAAGAACTATGTTATTTATCATTACAATGATGATAGAATAACCATTGAAGTTGAAGAGTCTAAGTCTATATAAACCACATATTGAAAGTTGGGGGATTCAAGTCTCATACCTTGCAATGAGAACCATAACAATTCAAGAAGCTTATTGTGTTTATATTATTATCAATAGTAGAAAATTTGGCAATTCCATTACTAGAATAGTCTTTTTCAACAAATACACCATTTTAGGAAAGTGTAAGTTTGTTTGACTCATATGTGGACTTTATTCCCGATTTTCCCAACATATCACCACTTATAAGATTTCTATTCATATCCGGTACATGCAATACATTTATTAATGTGATCTTCTTGTCAAATATGAATTGCAAGTTTATGCTTCCTTTGCCAGCAACCTTTAATTGAACTTCATTCCCCATTTGAATATGCTCGTCATCCACTTCTTGATAGATTTTGAAAAGGGACCTATAAAAGCATAAGTGTATGGTGGCGTAAGTATCATACCACCATCTTGAACCTTTACTTTGACCAAATTCACAATGCTTACGATAGCAAAGATGTAGTTAATGGAGTTCACTTTGCCTTCTTGCATTGATTGTTTGCAATTTCTACAATCTCGAGCATAATGTCCGAGTTTGTCACACACATTACAAGAAACTTTGAATTTCTTCTTGTGCTTGTTATCTTTGTTAGGGTTTGGGGATTTCCTCTTCTTGGAATCATTGTTGTATTTGTTTGGTTGATCCACAACATGAGCTTTGGAAGTGCCCTCATGAGAATGTTCATGGCCATCTCGTGCCCTTAACTCTTCCTCTATGCGAAGATACTTTTGAATTTCTTCCAAAGAGTAATCTTGGGAATTGCGAAAAATTTTATTCTTATAACTCTTCCATGAAGAAGGTAATTCGCATTGATTGCACCAACTTGAAAGGTTTCAGAAAGATTAATCTTTACATCCCTTATTTTATTGACAATAACTTGAAACTCATGTATTTTTCCTAACAATGACAAGTTATTCAAAAATTTGTAATCAAAATACTTAGAAATGAGAAATTTTTTGGTACCTTCCTCCTCGACCTTGTATTTGGTTTCCAATAACTCCCATATGCCATTTGCCGAGGTGTTATTTGTGTAGAGATCATAGAGGCGATCGGAGAAAGAGTTCACAATGTGTTCTCTACATATCAATTCATCTTCTTCTCTCTTCTTCCTTTCCGCCCTTGTTTTGTCGGTGCCATTTTGGGTTGGTTCTGTCAATGGTGCCAAGTTCGAATCCAAGATGTAAAAGATCTTCAAGGTTGTTAGAAGCAACTTCAACTTGTCCTTCCACCTCGTGAAGTTCGACCCGTCGAATTTTTCAAGTCTCACAAGGTCTTGATTCATCATCTTTATTGCAGTCATGGTTGTCTCGTTCTCCATGTTGAAAATATCGTTTGAGATTGTTAACAAAGTTGATGAAGAACAAAAATAAAATCAGCAACAAGAAATTGCCACAATAAAAGTTTGAACAAGATTATGAATCAATGTACTCAAATGATATTTGCCGCCACTGAAGTAAGTGTTTGAAGGCTTTTATGGTAAATAATTTGCACAAGTAAACAAACCTTAATCAAACAAACAAAACTTGGAAAAAAAAGGACCTAAAAAACAACATTATAACAACTTGGTTTGATCTTAGATTTTGGATGTAATGGAATCAATTTGATGGTTGTGATATCATTTCAATCATGAAAACCACTCATATATATAGAACTCGATCAACCATCCACGAAAATGTGCCAAAAAAGCCAAAAGGGTGTGAAACCCTTTAAAACGACACTAGAATTCAAAACCCTAACAAACAAATTTTTGTACTGAGCGGCCACCCAGTTAAACAAAATTGCCACTATAATTGAAACACAAGGTCGGCTAGGCCGCTTGGGCGACTGCCTAGGCCATTTTTCTGCCTTCACCATTTTTTGTTCTTGTTTTGTTTCTACTTGTTTTTCTCATAGTTAACCACTTTCATCATTTCCAAAATTACTCCTCATTGTTAATTTGAATAATATCCAACACAGCGATCCCAACGCCTACGTCGGACTGGCTTTGTACAAACCCATGACTAATCCCGGATCTGCTATGCCTGCGTCACCATCCACTTTGCTCGATTGCAACCAAAAGACGTACCGCTCGGATACCATTGATATAGATTTTGAGATAATCATACCTCAAAAGCAAGCTATTGAATTTGGAGAGCTCAAATCTATATAAATCACACATCGAAAGTCCATACTTTCGATATGTAATTTCCCATACTTCGCAATGAAAACCATAACAATAGCTTATAATTAACTTGTGACTTTGTTATGCATGGTGGCATGTATTAGCGAAATCCCTTCACAAAATCTATTCTTTTCTAAATGGACCCCATTTACGAGTAATTGGGTTACTGATTACGCTCATGTACTTACCTTATATTAATTTCAAGATCAGCAGCATTTTCCAATGCTCTATAGACTTCAAATCCATCATTAGCTCCAAATCTCTTCGTGTCATCATTCGAGTATCCATAATCCCCTGAAAGAGGATCCTCAGGATGTGCTATCAACTGCCAATATTGATTGATTCTTAGTGTTTGTCGAAACATTTTGCTGTTTGTGTACAGTATTGTCTGTATGACTGGGTAAATTTTTATAAATAATTGTGATAAAACTTTAAAATGTTAAGACTGTGTGTTGAAATGCCTTAAAGATTCTGTTTTACAAGATCTGCATGTAAATATTTTGTATATCTACCCTTTTCCCGAACTCAACGCAATGCTGAAACAAAGATTCAATTCAATGAAGAACCTTGTAAAGTAAATCACATTCATGCACAAATATAAGTCATAGTACAATAACCATCAGATGAAAGAAACAACATAAAAACAAATTTATCTACTGTAATAGAATTCCTACCACTTTACATTTAAGTGATTCAATTTTCCTTCCTTGATCTACACTTCAAATAAACCCTAACATAATCCTCTAAGAAATAGAGTATCTTCTCTCTCTTGAAGTGGATTTTGTCTCCACTTGAATCATTGAAGTTGGGCTTTGAGAACTCCCAGAAGTATCAGAACTCTTATTCTCTCCATTTCCATGTCCTTTTCCCACAATCCACAGCTTATCGAAAATTTTCCTTGACCGAGATGGCGGCAGTTGCACGGGATCTCTGTTTTTACTACCCGTTTTCGTCAACTTTCCATTTTTCTGCAATTCACCTTCTTTTATTTTCATGTTGTCCATCTGTTTCCTCAGGGATTTACGGGGTTCTGGCACCATTTCAGCTAGATTTTCCTCAGTGCTTATTGAGGTATCCAATGCATCAGCATCAGTACAGTTGTTTATGCCTTGGATTCCAGCAGCAGATTTAACCTGTTCGAAAAATAAGACTTGCACGACAACACGAAGAGGTAGCTTTTCATTTTGTACAGCGTGCATTGATGCATCCGTAGTCAATTTCTTAATGTCCATAAGCCTGCACAATTTCTTCCTCTCGGCTTTTGTAAGATTAGGATGTTCCTGCATATATTAAGCAACAAATTAAATCTTTAAAACATTTTTTTTTCAGCCTCCATAGATGCACTTCTTGAAAATATTTGCAAATAAAGTCACAAACCCCTTGCAGATCCAGCTTCACACAACCACGTATAAACACATCTGCGAAAACTTATGATCTATAACACAACTGAATAGTCAAATTATGTGATCTACTGACTTGTTTAGGATGAAGTAGATAGCACGTGACAGTATGAAGCAAAAAGAGAAACTAAAATCTTGACATTTACACCAGTCGTATCCAATATTGTGTAAGAAATAATGTGAATGAAACGAACACAATAAAGCCATAATTATTTACGACTAGAATAGAGAAAAATATATGCCAAGGATAAGGAGATTCCTACCTTCAAATAGACATCAATGGCACTGTATATTCCATCATGAATTGGTCTAGCTGACTCAGGGATTGACTGCGATAGCTCAATAAAACTCGAGACAGTGAGATTTATATCCCGAGCAATTTCTGCAAGATAACCATCAACAACTTTTCCTACGTTCAACCAGGAACCATGTCCTAAAACAAAGTCATTCTCTTTCATTTTGTTTTTCTCACCAATATTAGAATCCATATTACGTTTCCAACGAGTCACAAATCGATCCACAAGAGACTGGACAAGTTCCACATCATAAATGGTCATTTGGGGAGATCTTGACAGGATCAACAGATCACTGACAGAAGCCTCTTCCAATTTCAAGCTGATACTTTCTATCAAATCTTCCCTAGACGAATCATCTGCTCCAACTAGAATAGCAACTTTCAGTAATTTTAGCAAGAAACTGCAAGAACAGCTAATGCCCTTGTCCGAAGGCAATAGGCAAATTATAGTTTCGACCAAAGATTTGTTACCCTTTCTGTAAGCCTCAGATGCCAGAGATTCAATGGAATCTGGCAGCCATCTGACTGCATAAGTCTTCAGTGCTTCCCCAATAACACTTCCATCCATTCTACCTTTAGATTTCACGGTAGTCATAACCCGCTTGTACAGATCAATGTCTAATTCACATATATCTTCAATCCACCAATCCTTTGGAACGGATTCCAATTTCTTAGGAAACTTCATGACATTCTCAATTATCTTTTCTGAAGTTGCTGATTTCCGATTATATGTATATGACCAAGTAACTTTCGAGGGATCCACTGAGGTTTTCGATGCAATGGAATCTATGCATCTGGCTACCACCTTTAGATTCTCAGACCATGGAAGAAGAGTCTTGCTAGTCTGCAGAACAATAATGGTATCTTTCCAACTTCGTAAAATACTCGAGTTGAGAAATACCTCAATCTTGAAAATCAGGTTTCCTTTCTCAACATCTTCAATCATCTCAAGATACTCTGCAGCACAACGTGCAGCTACAACATTGTAAGGATTAAGAGTAACTATCATTCCATAAGAGAATTTAGCACACATTTCAAATGCTTTTGGTCCACCAGGAAAGTCAGCCAACTTAATTTCGTTTGAACTCTCCTCACTGGCTCTTGAAACAAGCTTTTGTAAGAGATTGCTCTTGGACAAGAGAGGAAACTGCAAACGCAAATCAGTACCATATATCATCATAAAGCAGGATGAGTATTGAAAAGGAAAAACAGCATGTACGCACGAGAATAGGTAAAAAAATATTATTTTAAATTATATAAACCCCCCAAAAAAAGAAAAAATAGAGCAAGTGAAAGATAATTTAAATTAAATTAATCTCCTTGTAATGAATACAAAAGATAAGTTGAGAAAATTATGTATAAAGAATCTCTTACAGGAATTTATGTGTTTCACAATTCAATATGATCAGTAAATAAGGTAATTACACAGAAAAACACAAATGTATAGTTCCTTAACAAGGGATAAATATCTCGAGTTCAGAAATGTCAATAAACGAAATTATTCATGAAATAAATTTATTTGAACTTGTTCACTACACAAATGGTTTGATAGAATTTACCTTGTGAAGATGAAACTTAACTTCACCAACAATTACGATAACATCTGTTGCCAGGTCAGATGACACATACCTGCCACAAGACAAATGACTTTTAGGGACATTAACATGCAAGCATATAGTTATTTAATTTAGAAAGTACCATTAACCTTGCAGCAGAGCAAGCAAAAGGTCACTATGATGAAACGTTCATATACACCCTCAAAAGTGGAAACCATCAATTGACCAACAAATGGTGAAATAAATACATTTTGGACTAACTTGGCCAAGGATGACATATGGCAGCATCAAGTTACTAGAGTATCAGACATGTAAATCAACTCAAGCATTATCAAACTGTACCTCTAGCAAACATCAAAAATACATTATACCAACAGTTATTAACGGATTTCTTTCACTTTTAGTTACTAACAAATTTCTTTCACTTCTGGTGATTAAAAGGCTGAGCTTAAATGAATTGGGAGTTCAATAAATTGATGCGAATCTCGAGAATATTTGTAAGCAAATATTTGAAATTTTGAACCAATACATAAATTTTAAAATACATGCTCCCCATCAGAGATACTGTGCAATGGTAATCTCAATCATAGGCAAATAGCAGTCCTGACCCTCAGCTAGAGGTATATGTATTCACAAAAGGCAAGGACACTTGGTCTAATAAGAGAGAGTGCCGAAAGGAAAGAAGTCAAGCCAGTTGTGTTCTTTCACTGTAAATATGTTAAAGTTGTAATTATTCTCTTAAAAAAACAATAGAAACAAACTTCTATCGACATGCAAATTAATTATTTATCCACTTTTCAGCTAATGATTCCATCACGAGGCAAAACAATGTATATAATGAGAAAATCAATAAGCCAACGCACGAAGGGACCACAAAAAAGACATTAAAATTAATTAACCAAACAAAGAAGGCAATCATCAAAACATAAGCCATACGAGTTGCTTTTTCATTTCAATGCAATCCATGTACAAAGCACAAGTCTAAGCTTGTGTTTACACTTTACAGTTCCCAGTGGTCCCTTTATTTGGATATAGCATATTCAATAGGCAGAAGAATCACTTTTTTACAGTTCATGAAGATTATGGGGGAGAGAAATAATTAAAGACTTGGTCCATAAGGCCCATTCTATACAACTTTTCCAAAGTTGGACCATAACTCATTAAAATCAGTCAGTTAGACACCTGGACCACATTTTGGGTTGCCCATGCTAGTTGCTTCCAAGCCCCAAATTTCTTTACACACACACAGAGAGTAAGGCACAGAGAAGTGAAACTGTGAAATAAAATAATCCCAATCATAGAGGTAAAGGAAAACCCCCTGAAGTGGAGAAAGTATTATTTAACACTCATAGCATTTTTGGTAGGAGAATAGCACTAGACAGTACTAAAGGAAAAAAAAAAAGGACTAAAATCTTCTTCATGACTGTGTCAACATGCTAAAAGTTTAGTTTATTCAAGCTGAAAAACAATACTGATTTAAAACTTATTCGTATTCATGCTATACAGGTATATTTCTTCCCTAATCCAAGCAGAGTGGATACACACACTGTGTATGAATGTGGAGGAGCAGCATGGAAATAAACAAAATAAAAAGGTTCCTAAAAAGTTCATTCAGAACAAAAACGAGAAGCAAAATAACACAATCCAATGACATCAAAATTCCATTGAAGGCCACACCTCTTTATATTTGGAAATTCAAAGAAGATAGCTTTTTAATATTCAAGATGAAACTTAACAATAATAAAAAAAACATATTACATATTATTGAGTTGATAATACAGAAACTTGTGTTTGTGTGCATGCATGAGGAGATACAAACATGGAAATACCAAAAAGTTCACTGCAACAAAATTTGATTCAAACTTCATATGCTAAAATGTGTATTCTAAATTCTAGCAAAAGGAAGGGAAATTTCTAAAGAAAATGAGAAAATGATGGCATCAAGCTTACCTTACACAGCTGCCTTCAGCTTGAAATGCATCAGGCTTTGATCCCAACTTCATAAACTTCATTTTCTTATTTCTAAAATTTGCCTCTTTACTCCCACAGAAGAACGTGTACTCACCCCAATCTCACTCAAGAAACACAAATAACTAATGAGCAGGCAAGTGAGCTGCAAATTCTGGGAAAACTGAAACTCCTTCACTGCATAAAAGGGACAAATGCCCCAAACTTTATCCATTTGCCACTCATTTTATTCTCACTAGAATGCATATAAGAATATATGATCACAGAACTGCAAACCAAACACAAGAAAACAAACTCATCAGCTGAAAAATTGCCTCGACTCTCGAGCCAACAGAATCCAGAAAAAATATTCCCTTCTTTCTTTTCCCTCCTTATTTGCTTTTCTTACAAACAATACATCACATTGATGATGATACATTGCCATTACTGTGAAACATTATTTCACAACTACCCTGTAATTACACTCAGCCGCCTTTGCTTTAACTCCTACTGATTTTCCAAGATCTCTTCTTTAACTCACAAATTTCAAGATCCCACCTGCCCTGTTCTTTCTATATACTTGTGCGTATGTATACGTGTCTTTATCTTTATCTGTTCGTATGTGTAGCACTGATGGGGGACTGAATATACTGATGAAGTTGTCGCTCTGCTTTTTCTGTATCCAGCAGAAGAGAGAAGTGTTGGTGTGTGTGCGGTGCTGGGAATTGGGAAGAAGAGAGGGATGGCGTATGGCGTGGAGTGGGTTTGAGTAGTAGGGTCCGAGTGTGTGGTGCTGACAGAGAGGATCAGAGAAAACTGGGAAAGAAATGTACTTTTTCGAGGAGCTTTATGCCATTGATCACGCCAACAATAGGGCGGTTTGATTTTTTTTCACCTTTTTTATGGGGAAAATTTAATTATTTTTCATTTATGTCGCGGAAAATTATTTTTCAATTAATCATGTTTAGTAGAAATTAAAATTAAAATTTTATTTTGATTTAAAGTCAACAATTAATTTTAATCACACATTTCATGAGTCCACAACCTTTCAATTACGTAAGTTGGGAGATGGGTTAAAGTCGAGGGATAAGTTTTATGAATTGCTTATGAATTTTATCCTATTCAAATTTCTAAATAAAAATATAAATTACCGTTTGATTTATTTCGGAATAAAGAAAATATTTTTGGATAATTTTACTTTTCAAACTGATGTCATATGGTTGTCATTCAATGTTCAAATAAACGTTGTCCATCAAGAAGCAACATTGGTGCACGATTTTAAAAGATTAAAATTATGGGTTCTTATGGCAGGTTGGAGATATGGATGCCACACTTGCAAAAATTTTTATTGGAATTTAGCCTAAAATGATAATTATTAAAATTTTCACTACGTATGATGATATCTATATGAGCTTTTGCTCAAAATTATATATATAGATCAATGTGAGGTTAAATCTTTATTACTCCAATATATACTGGAAAATTGGGGTAGGACATTCAAAACTTTCGAGATATTGTGGAAATGATTACACAACCTATTGTAGATTGGGTCCTTATGTTACGAAAATCAATGAAAATTAATGTGAAAGTCACTTGCGATTTTGGCTTTCACATTATTAGTTCATCGTGTGAAGATCCAATATCACAATGTCAATAGGTTCGGGAGTCAAACTCCTTCTTCTGAAGATTGATATGCAATTTTCAAACTACCTAAAATGCTGGAAAATCTAACCCTAGTTTTTCCAATAAATAGACTGTATAAATTTTGTTGACGTCGAAAATTGTATAAACAAGATTCAAACTAACTTAAGATGTAAATGAGAATTTTATTGATAGTGATTTGCAAATTACAATTGTAACTACATATGTTTACTCTTTTTTCCTTCAAAGAAATATTTGAAATATGAAGTGTTTTTAAGTTTTTTTTTTCCCAAGGCTCTCAATTTTCATTTTATAGGGAAATGTTCACATGCATTCATCATTTCATTGTTTTATCAGCTACAGTATAGAGTTGAAAAAGTATATCATTGGCATGTTTTGATTGATTAGTTAGCTCGGTTTGTCAGATTATTAAGAGTTAACCTCGGTTTGTCAGATTATCAAGAGTTAACCTTACATGTGGTCTCCAACAATTTATAAACTATTTAGGGAATAAAGCTAAGGCATGTGATTGGTGGAATTGGCGACGTTGATGTAAGACCTTTCAAGTGTCACTTGTTGATTGATTATTTGTACAATGTTTGAGGAATTTTCAATCATTATGTCTCATCAAATCTCAGCAATAACTCAATACGAGTTGATCTCAAATACCCAAACTTACATTAGCATGAGTTTAATGCATATAACAAATCGTACTTAATGACCTTGAAGGTCGGATGTCAACAATTTTAAACCTTAAGAGCATCTCCAATACTCTCTATTTTTAAAGAGCATATTCTATCATTTGGACAGTATCTATAGAGAGTTAAAAATTTGAAGCACTCCAACAAACTCTTTATATTTAACACTTAATTTTATTACTTCCAAAAAATATTTATCATTTTTCTTTATCTTTTATTTTAGCTAGTTTTTTTAAAAATTATTTTATTGTTTTCCTACATTGAAAATTGAAACATTTTGAATACATTTAATTATAAAAAGTGAGTTTGACTCTCCAAATTCTAAACACATTCTATAAATTAAAATATTAATTTAAAGAGTCTCTTGAAGTATGATTTTAAATGTTGACTTTTTAAAATACAGAGTATCTAATGTTTAAAAAGTCTCTTGAAAATGCACTAAGATATTGCAAAGCAGTATTCATTGATTCACACAATTGTCTGTGTTTGTTTCATACGACTCAATTTATTGCGTAAGCTAAATTTCGATTATTGAACTTACACTATTTAAGGTGTGTTATTCGTTTGATTCGCTGAATAATTGTAGTGTTCTCCCACAATTTCAATAAATTTGTAGTGTCAAACAAAAAAGAATACTGATAGACCAGTTCAACCATCAATTCCAATATATTCTCCTAATTTTGTTCGATGATCAATCAAATAGACCAGTTCACAAGTTGACATAAAATAGGGAGTCAAACCACCGTGCACAATATTATTAGTTTTTTGCAATAAACATGTAATTGACAAGTCAATCTTGGATTGTTTGACTAATTTATTTGCTTTCCTCGAAGAAAATTGCATAGGATGCTTGTACCATGACTCGACAAATTGTTAATAATCATCTTTGAATCTCATTTTAAAGGTTTTTAATCGGTCCAATTTAAATAAGGATGATAAAAAAATTCATTATACCCGATATTTGTGGGCTCCGTCCAGAATGGGGCAAAGATTTTTTGTCTAATCGGGTATAGGGCTGTCCGTGGGTCGGTTCGGTTCGGTTCTGAAGAGACCCGAACCGGCCCAAAACTTTCGGGTATTTAAGAAATGGAACCGTCGGGTCCAAATATAATTATGGAACCGTTCGGGTTCGGTTCCGTTCGGTTCGGTTCGGATCGGTTCGGGTCCGTTCGGTTCCGTACCATAATTAGATTTTTTAATATTTATAGCAACACTATATAAATATAACTAATGACATTTCATTCGTAATTTTTACAAATTAACGTAGTCCAATTCAAAAACATATAAATAACTAGTCGTCCAATAAGATTAATTCAATGCATACAAATACGAAAAAATAGATATTAATATTACAGCAACACTTCATAAAGTATATTTATTTGCTTCAAATTAAAATGGGTTAATGGACTTTAAAAATGATTTGGACTTTAAAATTAAAATTATGAAATAATCTGATTTATTTAATTAATTTGCTAATTTGTTTTAAAAAAATAAAATAATTTAATTAATTCAATATAAAAAATAAAAAAATTATTTAGTTTCGTTCTTATTCGGTTCTTCGGTTCTTGGTCTAGACCCGAGATCCGACCCAAACCCATCGGTTCTCGATTCGGGTACCCGTTCGGATATTTAATTTACGAAGAATCGCTCGATTCGGTTCGGTTCGGTTCGGGTTCGTGTCGATCCGGTTCGGTTCGGGACTTTTGGACACCCATAATCGGGTACATGAGCGAAGTATGAAGATTCGAGTCTTCTTCAAGGCATAATACGGGACGGAAGTCTTTGCCTTGACAAAGGGACACGATAGGTACGTGGAACATGATCCTTGCCTCGTTACTCGTTCCGTTTAAAATTCATTTTAAAATACAAATATTTTATCACATAAAAAGAAAAGAATTATCATCATTTCTAGAGGAAACGTTATTATTATTATTTATTATTTTACAATTTAGAAAAAAGTAATGGTTTTCATCAACCAAAAATAACATATCAAAAAAAGAATGAATTTTTTAAAATTTATACTAATCGTCCACGTGTTACATAAAACATCATACAAACTTTAATCTTTGCGCCAACTTTTGTACCGATTAGTAAATTATAACTATGTAACATGTGCCATGTGCTCTAGCAAGAAAACTAGACAATTTTGCTGAGGCACATGCTTACCTAACAAAATTAGATTTAATAGATGATAATTGATATATGTGTAATTTGAAAATAAGAAAAAATTTTGAATTTACGTTTAAAAAATTTATCATGTAAATGTGTGGTTAAAAATGAGTATATATAAAAAAAGTTCTTAGATAATGGTTATCAAAAAGGAGCTTAATAAAATGATTGCCTTGAAGCATTGTACTATCATTAGATTTTTCGACTTTTTGCTCGTTTGGTAAAGATTAAAATCAAATTAAAATTGAAAATATAGTCGTTATTGGGTTTCATTCGCCTAATAAAAATCAATAATAACGACTAATTTTTCAATTTTAATCTGATTTTAATCTCTAGCGAACACGCTCTTAATGTGAATATGTCATAACCGATAGTTAAATCGTGTATATCATGTTAAAGGATAAAAATAAACATGAATTTATTGGTTTTTAGTGTTCGTGAAATATTTACGAAAGTATGTTGTACTTTCCTAACAATTTTTGGTAAGATTTTACGTGCTTTCCATTCTCATTTCCTAAAGCAAATTATATAGTATGAGAATATAATACTTATACTATCTCTTACTCTTTATAGGCCTTCACGAGGTTGCTTATCCCCCGTTGTAAAGTGGCTTAGTGAGTTGAATTGGTCATAGAGTTCCATAAAATAAAGTCTCATAAGAATTTGATTAGACATCTTTATCTTGAGTTTAGTCGAGTAGTCGAGTTTCTTTGGACATTTCGATAATGTCTTGGTTGGTTGACATGATTTGTTGAGTCTAATGCATGGTCTCATCTAAGTGTATCAATTAATAACGTTACGGGCAACCAAAAATATCTAGTATGGGATGATCAGTGGTCATATTATTTGTACAATCTTTTTTTTATAAACATGTTTGATAACACACACTTGACAATATTATATTTATCCATCTCAAAAACTATTTTTTAAATCAATAGTCCAGATTTTGACAACATCAATGTTGTCAACCAGAATTGTCAAAAACAATTGTACAAATGTATTAATTCGATGATTAAAGTCTCCTAGATATTTCAAATATTTGAATGATTATTGAGCCTTCTTAAAGTAGTCATCAATCAACAATTAAGTATGATGCATCCTTCACGTGACTTGTTTCATGGAACTTATCGTCCAAGTTTGATTTTCTTTTACGCTCAACGCTCTATCTTATAACAATTCAAAAAATGTAAAATTAATTATTTCACCACACCGATATATAATAGCTTAATGGCTAATAATACGTATACCAAATATATATATGCTCCAAAAATAATAAATAATAAATAAAAACACAAGAAAAAGACTTGAGCTGCTAAATTAATTGTGAATGGTCCTTAGGGCGTAGTACATGATAGCTATGTGGTGTATTAGTAGGGGACCTCACTTGGATTTTGGCTTTCTAAATAATTTATACAAACCTAACTCTTAGAGACCACTTATTTTTCTCTCTATTTCTTTACCTAATCCTATCAATCTATTATGCTTATAGTATTTACCTAAACAAGGTAACCAAAATCTTATTCCTTTTCTAGTACTTTAATGAAATATAATCCCATGTTTGGTCTCAAATATTTTTAATTTTTTTCCTTAAACTCATTTTTAATCACACGTTTAGTTGAATTGACAACTTTTCAACAGTGTATTTTATCAATTTTTATCAAAATTCTCTAAAAATTTGCCTTTTTAGTCAAACCAAACAAAGCTAAATAAGTTGCTAAATAACACACGTAGTACTAATATTAAACCAGACATGATAGTCTTAACAATTTATACTTTAAATAATTTACTAACGACATATTTAATACTTAGTATTAAACAAGGTAGGATAGTATTATGGATAAAATATTAATTTCACTTTTTAAAGTTCGAATATTGAACTCTTCCTCGAAGAAATTTGAGCATAGTAGCAAAGCAAGTTCGACGAAAGGCTTGTCCTCATTAATATTTTTGGTTGTGAAAATTGTGAACTTACTCTCAGAAGAATCGACGATGCACAATGAAATTCAAGCTCAAATTATTTGTTAGAGTTAAAAGACCTAATTTACCATTACACTAAGTCAATTTACCTAAAAACTTAACCTAAACAAATATATTTATTTATATCTCAAAAGGGAATCGGCCAAACAAGATAAATTATTGAACACAAAACATCCCGTACGCCGCACGTAGTAAATAATAGTCCCACTAAAGAAAAAGGATTATGCATGATATGTCTTAGATCAAGTGACCTCAAAAAGTGAGGCTTTGAGGAGACAATAATTGTGTGAAATTAGGCGTGGGCATAAACCCATCATATATTAATCATGATGGAGATAGTGGGCCCCATGTTTTGATGATAATGGGTCCCATATTTTGATGATGGTCAATAGAGGGTACCACATGCTTATATTGCTTTTCAAATGTGGGGGACTAAAATCAAGTAAATAAATGTTTGTTGAACATTTTGATTTTATGTCGGAATAGTTCGAGAGAGTAAAAAGAACTTAAAATTTAACAATTTGATTTTACGATTGATATTTTCTTTATCTATGTAAAATTATGTTTAATGTGGACTTGTCGTACTATCCACAAACATAATTTTGATGTTAGTTAATAGAGAGTACCACGTGCTTATACTGTTTTACAATGTGGGTACTAAAATCAAGTAAATAAATGTTTGTCGAAAGCTTTGATTTTATGTCGAGAACAATCGAGACAGTAAACGGAGCATACATTAATTTAATAACTTGATTCGTGATTGATTCTCTCTTTATCTACGTAAATTTATGTTTTAACTTATTTCTCTTTTTCGTTTCGATTATCAACATGGGCTCGTCATACTCTCCACAAATGAACGTATTTTTTTTTATGATGGCCAATAGAGGGTACCATATGCTTTTACAATGTGGGGGACCATATGGATCACCTTTATACCCAAGTTAGTGGCTGTGATTTGTGGTGTTTTTGGGGTACAACCAAACAGAAAATACTCTCCAGGTTTTATCTTCTTAAAGCTTGACATGATTGTACCTACTACATGACCATACCCCATTGTATGGAAGATGCGGGAGAAATGGACATTCTATGTTTAGCGAGCAAGTGTGCATTTGTTGGATAGTGTGTTAGATTTAATCAAGAATTTGAATTCAAATGTAAATGAATGTTTGTTTGTTGTTAGGAGCATCTCCAACTGTAGTGTAAAATAGAGATTTATATCTTTAAAGTAACCGAAAACCTCTTCAATGGGAAAATTTAAAGGTTTTAGCAAATTGCTTTTCTTGACAGAAAATGTAAAAAAGATTGTAAATTTACATCCTTTTCTACATATACAAAATGCAAAAAATGGATTTAAATCTTTCAATTGTAGCAAAATTTGGATTTAGGCCATGTTTGGTAGGTTTAAATTTTTCTACAGTAAATCAATTCTCATTTTTTATCACACATTTTTCAATAAAATAATATTTTTCATCACATCAATAATTTTTTCTTCTTTTTCAACCATACATTTCCCATCATATCACTATTCAAAATCAAAATTTCCCCCAAAAATCTCTCACAAACAAGCTCTTAGATTCATCAGGATATAAATGAGAATGCAAAACTAATTTTGAAGATACTAATTTGTATTTAATTTTACACTACCATTGAAGATGCTCTTAGTATTCATGTGTTGCTAGAATTTCTATTCGATAATTTCTTTACTTGTATTGTTGTAATAGGTATTGAGATTCTTGTACATAAAACTAGATACTTTGAAATCAAACTTTGATGCTTTTGCCGTTGGAGTGGAAAGTTCACATCAAAGTTGGATTCTTCCACTAAAAAAAAAAAAACTCCATTTATTTCTCTACAAAAACAGAGTTTAGTGAATTATCCACAAAAATAGAAAATTCAAAAGCTTCGAACATATTCAAGAGATTAACTATTGTCACTTCTACCTACACACAATATACGATTCTTGAGTGGGCAAGGAGGAACATAACGTCTTTTGAGATTCAAAGAATTATAATACACAAAGAATAATAAAGAAATAGCTATTATATAATTATTTATATATTTCTTTAAGAATGTTAGGTACGGATAAAAATTCAATGGTCTAATTACCACGATGTTAAGTACAATCACGCTATGTGTACATTTTAATTGATATTAAGTTTGATATTCTAACACACGATATCCATCATTTTCATGGATTTCTACAACAATTTTTCACAACTGACCAAATTTTAACACAGAAGAATGTCAAAAAGATGTCAACAAGAATATACATATAACTTAATTCATGTTAAGTATGAGCTCGAACCTTCAATGATAAAGCCCTTGTTCGAAGTAATATCATCCTGAATGATACAACTTGATTGACACTAACTAAAACGTACGATTGATTTCAATGGCATAAGAATAAGGAAAATTCCGTGAGTACAGGGAATTTTACCAGAAATTTACCAGAAAATGATTGTGGCCTTTGATTTTTTTTTTCCCGCCTTTTTGTATAAATCCTGGCCTTTGATTTCAAAAATCTGGCAATTGTCTGGCAAATTTTTCTGTACCTATAGCAAGGTTCTAAGAATAATCCGAATTGACGGAATGAAGTATGTCGTTTTCCTCCTGGCCAACTTATTAATTAAGTCACATGATCGTGTCACATCACGTTGAATTGAATATTAATTTCAATATTTCATTTTCCTTCTCTGGATTTTTAAATCAAATTCGCTTTCAGATGATTAAATTACAACTAAATCACCAAGAAAATTGAAAAAAAAAAATTTTGCCTATCTAATCCCTGAGAGTTTGATTTGATTTTAAAAAAGAGAAAATTATCCAAAACCTCATCTTTTAACTTCACATTCCAATGATATGATAATAAAATTATTCTTTCAAAAATTAGGTAAACCTTACCTCACCCACACACAAGCAACCAATAAATAAAACAATCCACAATCTTTAACCCATTATCCCCGGGCCCAAACCTAGACCCCTAATCTCCTTCAAAAACCCTAATCCTCTACCATTTCGTCGGCACCGGCCTTTTGTCGACAACCACAATTAATTGCCTATTGCTCCAGTCATAGTTCCACCTTTATTGGTTGCTCACAACCAATCGTTGGCCACATCACACAGTCTGCACAATCTCTAGCTGTGAACTATCAGTGCAACAACCTCCAGGACAGAAGATGCTTTACTCCTTCAAATGGAAACTGAACATGTTCCTAGTTGTACTTATGTTCCAAGACAAATCTCACGGGCTGAACTTGCTAAACTTATTCCTGAATCCTGGATTACAAGCTCTGAAAAATCCCATAAATCAGCCAAAGAATTTGCCCATATACAATCCACCCAACATTATTTCATAAAGAAATTTCATGGATCTATCGAGATCTATTTCAAAAAGGACCAAACTTCAAAACGACCACCTTGTTTTCCAACTCAGTTTTCATTCATAGAAGATATCCTTATTTATGCCTTTGGCTCAAATGGAAAACTTGTCTATGCCAAACTGATGGCCCTGGCCATAATATTTGTGATATTTGTTCTTGTCCTAGTTGCTTAAGTACAGATGTTGACGATGAGTTTTCTCTTCCTAGGAAAAGGAGGTCAAAGAAATGAAGTCAACAAAAACTTCACAAAGCATTTGAAAACAAAGAACCTTGGAGTACCCTCTGGTAAATTTGGTTCTTATGTCAAATTTAATCTTCTACCCAAAACAAATGAACTTATTACTCTAACTGGATGGGATGATGATGATGATGATAGTTACTATCGAAAGTATAAACAATGGGATTGGAATGATCATGATAAAAATCTGGAGCCATTAAATGTTGGTGATATACCTGGAACTATGTTTCATTCCCCAACAAATCTCACATCTACAGAAAATTTTGAAAAAGACCAATCGGACACATGTGGAAGGTGAAAAATCTAAATACTAGAAAAGCAGATGGATCAGTTGACAAGATTTCTCTTGCAAAAGCAGTATTGAATTAGCAGTCTGAGAATGCCATAAGATAATTCTCTATTCAAAAAGATTGCTGAAAGTCAGCAAATGATTGAAAGAACTCTCAAACACCAAATTGTCACATTAACCTTCCCAATTGAAGCCTGCAAAAAAAGAATAGAGACAGTTCACAATAAAATCATGACCCTTCTAGCCGAACGACTCCCTTTTAATGACCAAGAAAAAGAAATTAAATAGTTAAAAAATCAATTGACTGATATGGAATCCCAAACCTTTTTCCCTTCCAGCACAAATTGGCCATCCTCCTCTTCAACATACAACTTAACCACTTCAGAAAAAACACCAAGTTATGGAACTGCCTCTTTATTCATCTCTGAAGAGTACCAAAAAAAAAAAAAAAGATGAGGTCACCCAAAGTTACAAAAAACAATCACAAACAACCAATGTAGTAGAATCCATAAAAAAACCTTCCCAAAAAACCATCACAAATGATGATAAAAAACCACATCTCCACCTTCTTAGAATGTAAGATTCAAACACATCACAATTTTAACCCATTCTCATAACAAATGACACTAGCTCTGAGTCCTATGAATCTTCCTCATACGAAGATTGTAATCATTTATATATGGCTAACAAAACGCAAAGAAGTCCAAAGGTTGATGAATCATCTGGTGAGGCATACTCTAGATAAAATGAAGATGAAGATTTGCCTGATATAAAAGAAAGCCAAACAGTTACAAATAATTACTATTCCTATCATAATAAATTATCTGTTAAATTCACTCTCGATGATATACCACATTCTCAATGGAGAGTGAAGTTACAAGAAATGTTGGCATGGGGTACCGTAGAATTGACAAAGCCTGTTATGACGCATAATATGGTCATTAGAGGAGTTCTGGCTAGGCTCACAGGTCTCATGTTCGTATCCCTCAAGAGTTATAGACAACGACAGTGGGCGAATACTCAAGATCTTGACAACTTCTTTAATGATCTACACTAGAAGGCCGGACCATGCAAAAGAAAAGGTCCGTGTAAAATTCTTTCAATTAAAGTGTTGTTCCTACAAGCTAAAAGATTTGGACAAACACTTTAAAGAAATCATGAAATGATATTATATTATTAGAGAAATTGATTATACTAATCTCAAGCAGGCATACCTATAATCCCTTCCACAACTCCTTGGTCAAGAAACCCACAGAATGAGGGAGATAAAAGGACAGGCGTTATCTCAAATATCTATTGAAGAGTTTCATAATTGGGTATTCAAAACTTTGAAAAAACTCTATAACCAAAGTGAATTCTTCAGAGACTTCGACATAAAGGAAAAATAATTTGGCTTAGCCTTCAATAAGCCAAGTTTAAAGATCAAATTCAGACAGGTTGAAAGAGAATGCAGATGCTACAGTCAGAACGACTCATAGAGCACACTACATCACAATGGGCGTGTTAAGCATTCTATGTTAACAAAAGAAATGAACAGATAAGAGAAAAGTTAAGACTTATCATTGATTATAAGCTGCTAAATCATTTTCTTGCAGATGATAAGTGTCCTCTCCCCGATAAGAAGACAATGTTCGTAAATTTGGCAAAGGAAAAAAGCATTTTCCAAGTTTGATCTAAAGGTAGGTTTCTGGCAATTGGGAGTCAGCTAGAAGAAAGGTACAAAACAACATTCTGCATACCCAATCAACATTTTCAGGGGACATTTACACCCTTTGGTCTTAAAACGGCACCCTCTTTGTTCAAAAGGTGATGGTTAAAATTTCTAGCCACTACTGAGAACAACATTAATTTATATTGATGATATTCTGTTGTTCTTTGAGGATAAGGATACCCATGAGCAGCTAATCCAAAAGTTCACAGAATTTGTTACAGAATATGGGATTATGTTATCACAGAAAAAATGATCATTGCGGTGTCTGAAATTGATTTTCTTGGAATGCATATAAAAAATGGATGCTATTCACTCCAGCTACACATTGCCCAGGAACTCCTCAAGTTTCCTGATAAAAATCTGACAAAACAGCAAATTCAAAAATATCTTGGCTTGGTAAACTACATGACGGATTTCTTCAAGCAACTATTCCTATTATACGACGTTTACAGGATATGCTTAAGAAAAATCCTCCACAACGGTCATCCAGGCAAACTCACGCTATCAAAAGAATCAAACAAGAAGTTCATAACCTTCCGCCCTAAAAATTCCCATTGATGAAAAAAGAATTCTACAAACAGATGCAAGAGATTTTCATTGGGGAGTAGTGCTGCTAGAAGAAAAAAATAGAGAAAGAAAAATTTGTGGCTACAAGAGTGATATATTCAAAGAATGTGAGAAACATTACCATTCCACATTTAAGGAGATTCTTGTAGTAAAACGGGGAATTAAAAAGTTCAAGTTCCACCTTATTGGACACAAATCTCTAGTTGAAATGGACATGAAGGTATTCCCCCAAATATCGACTTTCAAAAAGAAATAGATTCCAAACTCACAACTTTTAAGATTGGCATAATGGTTTTTCAACTTTGACTTTGCGGTCAAACACATCAAATGCAAATATAATCTTTTACCCGATTTGCTCTCTACAACAAAACCTTCTATTTAACTACAGATCCCCACCATCTGTATGATGAGCTCATCCACACAAAATCTTCCCATTCAAAACTTTCCTCTTGAACTTCAAACTCTCATCAGAAATTGAACCATCCACTCAAGATCAAAGGAGCTCATACTAAAATATCATGGGATCCACCTTCTTCGGGGGCTTGGTTTTCATCCAGAATATCCATTTATAAACCTCTTTTATTTTAACCCAGAAAAAATCGAAGAAAATTTTTCAAAAGGGATTTTGTGTTTTCTATTGTATCTTCTCGAGATACATCAAATTGCAATATGTTTTAATGCCGATTTCATGGTTTCTTGGCTTTCAGAAAGAACTTCACAACTTTGGAAGATTATCCAGAATACTCTCCTCACTTCAACAATAAAATTGTAAGATTTTTTGAATGATTTTATCTGCTCTCATACTAGAGAGACTTATTTCGAAATTTTTATTTAAAATTAAAGATCTTAGAAATTCATCAATTAATGTCCATGTTATGCTAGTGTTCCAAAGACAGGTTATTTTACTGAATCAGGATACTATGAACATCCTTTTCATGTTCGAAAATATGAGGTCCAGCCCTTTAATCTTCACAAGGAATGAGAAAAATATTTTCAAGAATTCAAAACAGTCCAGAGAAAAATGGCAAAAATTAACCAAACAATCCCAGAAATTTGGCCTAAGATTGAAGATGATGTTCCATGGGAAACTCTTCCAATGGATTATGCTCAAAGGATTCAACAGGACATTCATGCTCATATGGAGAGCTTAAGCCAAATTCACAACTGGTATCCATTTATTCCACCTGAAGATGATCATTTTGACAATTGTTGGAACCAATTGTATTTGGGACGACCAACACTGAGTCTAGGACAGACAGCTAAGTACTCAGATGACACTCCTAAAAGACAACAACTCAGAGAAAGACTTTGGAAAATGTTAAATGAAAATGTCCTTTGTACCACTCTTCACACATGACGAAAAAAATCCCCATTTCACAAGGAAAAGAAGGAAATAAAAGGTGCTACAAAAAGGAACAAGCTCAAGCCAGCAAGCACCAACAAGTCAGCTCGAATCTATAATGTCTCAATTCCAAAAGTCTCAAGATCTATGAGCTTACTCTTTGACCCTGAAAATTTTGAAAACTCTAATAACAACTCGATGAAGAAAAGGAAAGAGAGAAAAAGGAAAATATGCCTTGGTGGAAAACACTAGGACTACCATCAGACTCTGAAGATTCGGACGAACCAACTATGGCAGCAAATCTGGGCACTCTATGACTTCCAAAAATCACCTAAGATCTAAGAACTTTGTCACTTTGTATGAGTTAAAAATAATTGATAAAATACTATTTACTTTATTAAAAGTAGATTCAACTTTATCAAGAGTTGTATGTCCACTTGTGTAACAATTGTAATAGAGTCCTATATGCTTTTAAAAAGTTGTATGTCCATTTATATTATTGTGTCGGATGGTCTAAAAGAAAAAAGAAGCTCTTCTCATCCATTGTATGACATCGAAAAATTAGAAATAAAGTCTTGAGTTTCTAAACCTTTCATGTTTCTCACTGGGATCCAGCATATTAATATTAGTTTTAAGAGTCTTGATAAGCCAACAATATGAGCAGTAACAAAAGTATGCTATGCTACTGCCTCTTTTGAGGATTCTTAGCATCAGAAATTGTGTTACAGACTTAACGATCCACTAGGGAGATTTACAGTCCAAAGAGTTAGCCTTGTATTTGTTTTGCTTTAATTGGTTGTTCTTTCTTTTGGGCTAGAATATTTGGATAGCGTTTCTCTCTATGTGGTGACAGTGCACCAGTTGAGCGCTGCAACATCAATATTTGTCGCTGCTTCATCCGCAACGTAACACCGTTGCAATTTCATTGTTGTACGTGTGGTTATCAGACAGAGAAATTGTGTGAATTTATGGTGTTCTACAGTGGTGATCGGTATGTGCAGTGTTATATGCATGGTGTATACAGATCGTACGGTGGTGTGTGTGGTGGTCTTACGAATTTGTGTGGTAGTGCGAATTTCCGATGGTGGTGCAACTATGATGCTGGTTGTGCTGGTGCTATTGTGGTGGTTGATGCGAATTGATTAGAAGATAAAATTCTAAATCAATTAGAAAAAGAAGAAATAAGAAGAATCCACGAAAACGAGCATAATTTCCAGGGTTAAATTCTATCGTTTAGATGCCCACATTAGCCTTTTTCTATATTTGTTAATTTAAGGGTATTTTTGTTTATTGCAGTTTTTCACTTATTTGGATTTATCTACAAAATTAGGATCTCAATGTGATTATGATTTATTTTAAGTCTATAAATACGCGTTAAGGTTGTAAGAATATCACATTTGTTTTAATTAATAATAATTCAATTTTGTTTCCGTTATTTGGTGGATTTCAAATATGTTCTCACGTTCATTCAAACGAAATTTGAGCAAACACATGTTCGTATGTTACGGACAAGATCATTTAATTATTCTTCACGTTTTCATCCCGCATTAATTGTAGAGATGCGATGGATGTGGAGTATGGTGTAAGAGGTGTGATAAGTGTATTTTCTACACTTATTCGAGGCTTGAAATTTTATTGTTCTTTTGGCAAAATATGACCTAAATTGTGTCAACATTGCATCTTGTAGGTAAAACTCGATATTTGATGAATAATTGGAGAAAAGAAGCAACATGTAGCGAAAAATGGCGAAATCCAAAATTTGAGGATTAAATTGCAAATACTCAATGGTTGATTCGGACCTCAAGAAAATACTTTGAAAATTGTTAGGAGAAAATTGGATGGAATTGGAATTCAAAAAGGAATGGAATATGATCAAAATATTATCAAAGTCAATTTCCAATTGCACAAGATATATTTCAGATTTTTAGTTGAAAATTGAGACCCCTTTTTGGAATAGTAAACGTCAGAATTGGAAACAATCTATTTCTATAAAAGTTGTAGCCCATTGAGTTATCTTTCTAACTCATTTTGAATCATTTCAATTGGATATCAGAAGAAAAAGTTATGACTAAAATACGGACTACTGTGCAGAGACAACAAAATCTGCGCGCGAAGGCAACTTTCCTTATTTGATTAGAACTCTTTTGGAAACCAAATTGGACGTGATTTTCAACCAAGTTCGACTCATACAAATAGAGAACAACAGAATACATATAAAAAAACTTCTCTATACCTAAAAATCTCTATATTATACATAGTTTAGAGACGAAGAACATGGCTAACAACGTGAAATCAAGGCGAATTGCATAGGATATTGAAGATTTTTCATCCGGATTCAAGATTCACATCAAGAACGTAGAAAATTCCTAATTCTTCATTATTTCTTCTTTCCGGGTGATGATTTTCCAATTGTTATTTTGTAATTTAATTTTAAATATGTTATGCTAGTTTTTCAATTGTATTGGATGAATGTTTGAACCCTATTTTTATTTATTTTAATTCAAGATATCAGTTTAATATTTTTGTGTTATTATTTGATACTCATTGCACTACTTATTGCTTGATCACCAATTAAGTAGTTAGTTGCTTGTTGTAGTGTAGGAATACTCACAATAAGTCTAGAACGCGGTAAAATCGACATGTGTAGTTAGAATTAGGAGTAATCTCCTTCACACATGCAATCTTATTGATAATCTAAACCAAATGCATGACTTTCATATGAATTCGGATTAGGAATAGAATCGTCTCGTGTTAGTCATAGGTTGGTGTATCTTGGGAAAGAACATTTAATATATTAGTTTTATCGATTGTCAAAAATACATGAATTGAATAAAATGAATATTGAGAATTTAAATAAGTGGAAATAGGGGGGATACATGAATCCAATACAAGCATTCATATTAGGTTTAATCATTTTTTTTTATTATTTTCTTAGAGTAGAAATAGAATAAATAACAAATAAATCACAATTCTTTTGATGTCATCATACTTCGAATTTAATAGTAGCTATTGAACTACAAATTAGACCTTATTTCTCGTGGGAACGATACTGTTAACTCACATATTTTATTACTTGTACAACGATCCTGTGCGCTTGCGGGTTCACGCGAACAAGTTGCATGGTGATTATGGTTCATTGAAGGTGTTGGTGGTGGTGGTGGACTGGTGCATCTTGGGAGGTGGAGGTGGAGGTGGAGGGGGAGGGGGATGAAAAGTTAATAAAAATTATGAGTTCACACTACAAAAAATATAAGAAACTCAAGTACAAATTTTGGCATTATTTGGACAAGATAATACCAAATTTTGTCGTCTGATCTTCCAAATCAATGTCGCACACTTTGGAGTCACACTCACAATATCATAATATAGCAAACATTTAAATGCGAATATGGACCAATTTACCTTTTAGAAAAATGCAGAATCACAATATTTTCCGAAGTCACATAGCCAAAATTCAATAATAATTTGTAAATCTCGAGTTCTAGAATTTTTCCAACACATGCTTGTGGTTTGTTGAAGACGATCAATGTCAACAATATTTTTCTAAGCAATAGTTCTGAATTGGCAAGAGAAAATTTATTTCTACTCATATTCCATAATTACTAATCACTATAATGATTATTTATTCATATTTTTTAAATTTTTTATAATTTATCTAAAATCTCACGTAATCCCTAATTTTTTCGACCATTTTCAATTTAAAATCTTATGTCTACCAATTTTTCCCTTACAGAAAAAATGAACAATAAACATCTGTCCATTCCCATTCAGTGATTGCCGTCCACTGTAAAATATATGGGTCTTAAGTTATTGAGTCATTTTGTGAGTCTGATAATCTCGTCTTTGTCTCTGTCTCGAATTGGAATAAGTTACGATAATCCATTCCCATCTACGGGTATACAATGGAACAACTGTAGTCACGTATGAATGTGAGATCAGAAAGGATGTTAATCATGAAATTTTTATAATAACAAATCAAACATGATTATTATTACAAAAAATATTGGGCCTAACTCAATCTAACAAAACCGGCTTGTTAGGAAAGGATTGTCTTCACTTTATTAAGTGGATCGTGTGTAAATATTATCAGCCAATATGAGACTCTAATGCGCCCCATCACTTACAGCGTGGACCGTGCCAAACAACTGTGAATAAATCGATATTGAGTGCACCCAACATTACAAAATTGAGCATACTCTGATACCATATTAGAAATGATATTGGGCAACCTAACAAAACCGACTTGTTAGTGGAAGATTGCCTCCACCTAATTAAGTGGATTGTGTAAATATCATCAGATAATGTGAGACTCTAATAATTATTACTATACCCTCCCCGACAGACCACTCACAATAGGGGGTGGGGCAAGAATTTGGCCTTTTTTTTTTGTATAATACCTGTCAATTATAATTTCACATGGATCTAGTTCACATAATTTCAAGTTTATGCTTCATTCATAAAAGTTACGTAGACGAAGCAAGTTGGCACTTGAAAATTGATCATGTATATCATATTAAAATTTGTGGTTCCAACTTAAAATGTCAATCTTATTAAGAGACGTAGTCCAAATTCTTATATGTTAGTCTATATTTTCATGTTTATTCAACATGTAATTTATCCTTGAACATACACCATAAGATGTTGGTTCCTTTGAGCAAACCAATTTGGAAATTCGCATGCATATTTTTTGAGTCTTAATTAAATCGAATAATTTGTTAGAATAAAAATGAACTTTGATACCATGTTAAGATTTTGAGTTTGATTTTAAAAAGTCAATCTTATTAAAAAGAGTAGCAAAAACCCTTATATGTTAGTCTATATTTTCATATTTATTCGACGTGGAATTTATCCTTTTAACATATTCAATAAACATACTCATCAATAATATTCGAGATCCATCTTAACTTAGTGTGGTTGATCCTTGCTTTGACCTTCCTAACACGTGAATTTTGAAATCTTCTATTCTCTCTTCTTCTTCTGTCTGCCACTGTTAACTTGTACAAATTGTGAGGAGGTTCAATGATGGATGAAAAAGTGTTTGGATTGAGAGCAAAGGTTTTCTCCCTTCACTTTTCTTTCTAGTTTGCGGAAAGTAAATGTATCTCCATATTATGGTGAGAAAAATTGCTTTTGAAGAATTGTAAACAGGGCAGGCGGACTTGAAAAAAATAGTCCCATTTTTTACTTATTATGATGATGCAAATCCAAGCTAAATTTGCATGTTAGATTCGAATAATAAATCTTGAGCAGTTCGAAACGTCTTTTAGCCCCTATTTGATACATATTAAAATTTTCATTCTAATTCTTCTACTCATTTTCAACCACATTTTTCAATAAAATAATATTTTCCATCACATCAATAACTTTTCCTTATTTTTTAACCACAAATTCTTTATCAATCTACTATTCCAGAATACATTCTTCCAAAATAATGTGGATCAAACACACCCTTATATCATCTTGAAATACTCACAGCGCACCTTGCAACACACCTTTCAATTCAAAAAAATTGTTACACGACAAAACCGCAATGAAATTAAGAATTATTATTACAATAAAGAGAACACACAGACAAAAAAAAAGTACAATCACTATAAAGTTTTTTTATTTTGTAGCAGTTTGATTCAAATACATGAAATAAAGAATCCTAGAAATTCACAAGTATGCTGACTTTTAATTGGTTTGCTGCTGTGAGTTTGACTCTCTGAGTTTCCTTTCATCAGATAACATTTTTGCAAACCTGTAATGCACAAAATAAGCAAAATAAGTAGCTTATTCTGTGTCAAAACAATTATAATTAAGAAAAGAATTTAATGCTGTGGTTTATGCAATATGGTGAAGATCATCACCGACTTTAAGGAAATTTCCAGAATTTTGTGGCTATTTCATCTGGTATTTTAATTTGGTTATTGCTTCTGGAATCATCCATAGGTGGTGCCAAGAAGGAGAAGGTTCTAGACAAGCTGGTATATTATTTCTACCACCAATTGCAAGAATAATCCAGAATTATCAAGACCATCTTCATTGCCATGCTAGAAGCTTCAACCACCGACCATTTTTGCTTATATATATGTGTGTTTGCTGTATGTATTGGAGGTGTGTAAGTAGTGTGAGAGAAAGTGCAGGGAAAGAGAGAATAGTGCTAGTAATATAATATTAGAGAGGTGTATTAGTGGGGAGTGTTATCAATTTGGGTAAAATCTATTTCTTCAAAAATAAAATTCTATTTTCATTTTGGGTTTTAAACTCAACAATTTGGTATTAGAGAGAGGCGGTCGGAGACAAATTTTTGGACTTCTTGTTCGTGCACAAACGAAGATTGTGAAGCTTTATTAAAGTTTGCTTGATTACGAAGAGAAAAATCAAGTCACGATGGGCAACCTACAAGCAGTAGGCGGAGTAAAGAAGCTCAATAATTAGAACTACACCACATGGCAAACTTGCATGAAGTTGTATTTCCAAGGGCAAGACCTGTGAGAAGTTGTTGGTGGAAGTGACGTGATGCTACCAGAGGAGGCCGGAGCTCTGAAGAAATGGAGAATCAAAGCGGGTAAGGCCATGTTCGTCATAAAGACAACAATTGAGGAAGAATTGTTGGAGTATATAAGAGACAAGACTACACCAAAGGAAGCATGGGACACTCTAGCCGCTCTATTTTCAAAGAAAAATGACTTGAGGTTGCAATTGTTGGAAAATGAGATACTCTCGATCACTCAAGGAGAACAAACGGTGAGTCAATATTTTAATAAAATTAAATCTCTTTGTCGCGAAATTTCAGAATTAGATTCTTCAAGCAAGATTTCGGAGTCTAGAATGAGAAGAATAATTATACATGGTTTGAGACCCGAATTTAGAGGGTTTATTGCTGCCATCCAAGGTTGGCCTGAGCAGCCTTCATTGGTAAATCTTGAAAATTTGTTGGCCGATCAAGAAGCGTTAACTAAACAAATGTTAGGGGTCTTAATAAAGAAAGAAGATGAAGAAGCACTATATAGTTATAAAAGAAGAGGTCGACTCCGTCAACAAAATAAGGAATTAAAAGAAAATGGAGAAGGTTCTGTAGCAAGGGGAGCCAAACAAAGTCACGACAAAAGAGGTCAGTCGTTTAAGGGATTTCAACGAACTAATGGCTCGTGTTTTGTATGTGGCAAACGAGGCCATTATGCTAGAGACTGTCGATTCAGGAAAAAGCCAGCAGAAAGCAATATGGCAACCTCTAATGAGCAAGAAAAATATAATAGTGAAGAAGAATGGGATGCTGTAGCATCGCTTGCACTAATGGAGGATACTCAAGGGGAGGAATGCAGTACAGATCCTGAAGAAGAATCAGCACTAGTGGCGATGCTCCCTGGACGAATAGATTATGAAAGTGATTGGATCGTCGACTCTAGATGTTCCAACCATATGACAGGTGATAAAGAGAAGTTGCAAAATACAACGGAGTACAGGGGAGGCTGAATGGTGGTAACTGCCAATAATTCAAGATTACCAATAGCCCACATTGGTAAGACAGTTATCACGCCTCGGTTTAGTCCTAGTCAGGTGCAGCTACAAGACGTCTATCATGTCCCAGGAATGAAGAAAAATCTTCTATCAGTGGCACAACTAACATCATCAGGTAACTACGTTCTATTTGGGCCAAAAGATGTCAAGGTGTATCAAAATATAAAAACTTTGGGTACACCAATAATGGAAGGACGAAAATTAGAGTCCATCTATGTAATGTCAGCAGAGTCTGCATACGTAGAAAAGACTCGAAAGAATGAGACAGCAGATTTATGGCATTCAAGACTAGGACATGTGAGTTATCACAAGTTGAAAGTGATGATGAAGAAGTCGATGCTCAAAGGTCTTCCTCAACTCGAGATCAGAGATGACATGGTATGTGCTGGCTGTCAATATGGTAAAGCACATCAGCTACCATATCAGGAGTCAAGTTATAGAGCAAAGCAACCATTGGAGATGGTACACTCTGATGTGTTTGGACCTGTCAAGCAACCATCAAATAGAGGGATGCGCTACATGGTAACATTCATCGATGACTTCTCAAGGTACGTTTGGATTTTCTTTATGAAAGAAAAATCTGAGACATTTATAAAATTTAAGGAGTTTAAAGAAAAAGTAGAAGGAGAAGTCAAAAATAAGATTCAGTGCCTACGCACGGATAATGGGGGAGAATATACATCAAAAGAATTCTCCCAGTATTTAAGAGAACATAAAATACATCATCAATTGACATGCCCAAACACGCCACAACAAAATGGTGTAGCAGAAAGAAAGAATCGACACCTTGCAGAAACGTGTCGAAGTATGCTACACGCAAAGAATGTTCCAGGAAGGTTTTGGGCAGAATGCATGAGAACAGCAGCACATGTGATCAACAAGCTACCACAACCAAAGCTGGGGTTCACGTCACCATTTGAGAAATTGTGGAAAAAGAAGCCAACAGTAAGTCACTTTCGTGTATTTGGTTGCGTTTGTTATGTGTTTGTGCCTGATCGCTTGAGGAGCAAGTTTGATAAAAAGGCAATCAGATGCATATTTGTGGGGTATGACAGTCAAAGAAAAGGATGGAGATGCTGCGATCCTACAATCGATTGTTGTTATACATCAAGAAACGTGGTGTTTGACGAAGCATCTTCATGGTGGACACCGCAGAGGGTGGAGCTACCAGATTCAAAGGAATTAGACGACAAATTATAAGAGGAGATCACAGAAGGGCAACCAAGTCTTGAGAAAACAAAAGATGGACAAGATTCAAGTGATGAGAAGGAGCCTACTGACGCGCTACAAAATCCTTGGCAGACAGGTGTGCATCAGACAACACCAGAAGAAATAAGGCCAAGTCAACAAGAGATGGTTGAGGTAAGAACAAGCCCACAACCACAGCTAAGAAAATCAACCAGACAGAGGAAACCAAACCCCAAATATGCTAATGCAGCAGTAGAAGAAGATGACAGTATCAAAGAGCCAGAGACCTTTGAAGAAGCAATCCAGCACAATGAGTGGATAAATGCAATGAAAGAAGAATTCATGGCTCTAAAGCAAAACGAGACTTGGGATTTGGTGCCAATACCTAATGGGGTAAAGCCTATATCATGCAAATGGGTATACAAAATAAAAAGACGTCCAGACGGATCAATCGAAAGATACAAAGCTCGGCTAGTAGCTCGTGGATTTTCACAGCAATATGGTCTGGACTATGATGAGACATTTAGCCCAGTGGCAAAGATCACTACGGTATGAGTACTAATAGCATTAGCAGCAAGTAAGTCTTGGAAGCTATGGCAGATGGATGTGAAAAATGCGTTTCTCCATGGAGAACTTGATCGAGACATATACATGGAGCAACTAAAGGGATTTGAGAATAGAGAAAAGCCAAGATATGTTTGCAAGCTAAAGAAGGCTCTATATGGATTAAAGCAGGCACCACGAGCGTGGTATGGTAAAATAGCCGAATTCTTAGTTCAAAGTGGATACTTGGTAGCACCGGCAGACTCAAGCTTATTCATCAAAGCACAAAGTGAAAAATTAACAATAGTGCTAGTGTACGTGGATGATCTCATCATCACTGGAGACGACGGAAATGAGGTCCAACAAATCAGAAGAAATCTATCAGTAAGATTTCAAATGAAAGAGCTTGGAGAGCTAAAGCATTTTCTGGGGCTAGAGATGGAAAGAACAAAAGAAGGGTTATTCTTATGCCAGAATAAATATGCCAAAGATCTTTTACAGAAGTTTGGCATGATCGATTGCAAACCAATATCGACACCAATCGAGATTAACTCCAAGCTATGTGCAGATGAAGGCAATGATTTGGATAATGCAACCATGTATCGACAGTTGGTGGGGAGCTTAATATATTTGACGCTGACACGACCTGACATTGGATATGCAGTTGGGATAGCAAGCCGCTTTATGGAAAAGCCAAAGAAGCCACACCTTGAAGTAGTGTGCCGAATCTTAAGGTATGTAAAAGGAACTATTGATTATGGACTCTTTTACAAGAAAATAAAGATTGCAGGATCATTGGCTTTTGCGATGCGGACTATGCTGGATGTCGAGATACACGAAGATCAACAACTGGGTACGTGTTCAGTCTGGGGTCAGCTGCAGTTTCATGGTGCAGTAAGAGACAACCAACTGTATCTTTGTCAACCGCAGAGGCAGAATATAGAGCAGCAGCAATGGCAGCCCAAGAGAACACGTGGCTAACACAATTAATGAAGGATTTACATCAACCAGTAAACTATACACAATTATATTGTGATAATCAATCAGCTATTCGTATAGCAGAAAATCCAGTTTGCCATGCAAGAACAAAACATGTTGAAGTGCATTATCACTTCGTAAGAGAAAAGGTGCTTAAAGGGGAGATCGACTTGAAGCATATCAATACTGAAGAACAAGTCGCAGATGTTTTAACGAAAGGACTCAGCGCTTCAAAATTTGAAGAGTTTCGAGCACAACTAGGGATTATAAAAATAAATGAGTCAAAATGAAAAGTCGATGCTGAAGGGGAGAATTGAAGATCATCACCGACTTTAAGGAAATTTCCAGAATTTTGTGGCTATTTCATCTGGTATTTTAATTTGGTTTTTGCTTCTGGAATCATCCATAGGTGGTGCCAAGAAGGAGAAAGTTCTAGACAAGCTGGTATATTATTTCTACCACCAATTGCAAGAATAATCCAGAATTATCAAGACCATCTTCACTGCCATGCTAGAAGCTTCAACCACTGACCATTTTTGCTTATATATATGTGTGTTTGCTGTATGTATTGGAGGTGTGTAAGTAGTGTGAGAGAAAGTGCAGGGAAAGAGAGAATAGTGCTAGTAATATAATATTAGAGATGTGTATTAGTGGGGAGTGTTATCAATTTGTGTAAAATCTATTTCTTCTAAAATAAAATTCTATTTTCATTTTGGGTTTTAAACTCAACATATGGAATTGTACTTTATCAATGCCTCTTCATTTGTACCACCATTGGCAATGGGCTCAGTGTTTCCTGTCTGAAAATTGACTCGGGAAACGGGGGCCTTCAATAAATTTTGCCCAATGTTCACAAGGTCTGTTAGATTCTCCTTCGTGGTAACATCGATTCAGGGGAGGAGGGGAGGGGGGTCCAGGACCCCCCCAATTTTTTGAAAATTTTTATTTTTTTATTTTTTGGCCTCAAAATTTTTTTTTTTTAATCTCCTAATCCAGCCCATTCAATTGTTTGTGAAGTTGTATTATTTATCAATTATGAGTGAAAGAGTTTCATCAATCTTTAGGCTCGGTGATGGAGAAGTATTTCAAAAAATTAGTAGTTTCTTTTATGTTTCTTGATTTTTTTGTGAAGTCTTCGTACATTAATTTATGTTCATTTGTTTCATTTCTCCATCACAAAGTACCAACTTTCCTCATTTTAACAGATAATGTTTCAAAAAAAAATTCCGGGGGCGCTGCCCCCGAACCCCCGCCCTTTCAACTCCGGGACCCCCCTAGTTTGAAGGGCTGGCTCCGCCCCTGCATTGATTGACGAAGTTACTTCGATCAGCGTGTCGTCCTGCATGCAATTGGCCAAAATAAGATACTTGGAGATGTAAAATGAGTTCGTCTGTCTCTAGTAAACTTCATATACCGTCCGACTGAGGGTTGTTTTCAGAAGCTGGACTCAACTTACGGGCCGTTCTGGTGGGCTCGCCGATGCCCATTAAGGCCTCAAAAATGTGGGTTGTGTGGATTAGGTACGACCCATTTGATACTTCTTCTCCTGAAGTTATTAATAGTTTCGTATTATATAAGTAAAAGAATAGGAATTGATTTAATCTCACTTGAATACGGAGGTAATTGTCATCATTATGGAGTGCTTGGAAGACGACTGATATGAAATAATCCACCATATCTGCAGGTGCTTGTGTAAAAATATCGACTAATGGGACGAATTTCCTTGTATTAGCCAGCCAAACAAGCCCCATTTTGCTGCCATTTCAGCACGATATTTCAGTTCTTGTTTTGCACGTCCTGTGCTTAATGAGATCACCAGCAATCGCCCGTAGTCCAGTGGCTGAATCGGGGAGAAATTTGGATCTTTTCTCGACGCTTGTTTGGTTACTTCTCTTATAGCAACCAAAGCCTGCACTAAAGATTGACGATAAATTTTACATAGATACATATTGTGAGCTTGTTTTATACGAAGTTTAGATGTAAGTAAGATTCGATAGATTTAAGAGAAAAATGAAATTTTTCCGTTATTATTTCTTTTGGCTAACCGGGCCTTGTCATATTGTCTTGACTAAAATGAAATATTTACATTGTGTTGTACAAGAAAACAAGTTCAATGGTCCTTTTACAGTTGGAATATACGTTATGTGATATCTAGAATTTTGTTACACACCCTAAAGTCAATAATTTTTAGAATAAGATAAGCATCTTTAAAACTTGATTGATATAGTATTTCAATTGTAGGATGGTTAGAAGTTCGGTTCTTAGAAGATAATAGATCAAAGAGAATAAATTCTAATGTTTTAAAAATCGATCCAAGACATTAATGCATAAATAGGCCAAAGGGTCCAATCAATGGTAAAAAAATAAATTCTACAGTTTTAAGAGGTTAAATCAGATTGTATTCCAAACAAATTCTCGATTTTTTCAGTTGAACTGGTCTCATAAAACATTACCGGATTATTTGCAGCGACGCCACCATCTATAAGGTTGAATTCCCAAGGGTTTCCAGAGCTATCAGTACCATTCTTAAAATAATAAGCTGGAAATACTGTTGGCGCAGCAGATGTCCCAATGCTTATATCAAACAATAGAGCATCCAAGTATGGCAAATTGTTCAACTGCATCAATAATGTTATTTGTTACGATCATTATCTGCATGCATCTGAACATTATTCCTTTCTAGAAAGGTTAATCTTTTGGATGAAACCCTAAACGGGAAATTTGATCAATCTAAAGCTCAAGACAACAATAAAATATCAATATTAGCATTTCCAAATGAGCCACTATCTTACTATACATGCTAAGGATATAATCCCAAGTCGCTGAAATGTGTGTGCGTATAAGAGAGAGAGAGAGAGAGAGAGAGAGAGAGAGAGAGAGAGACCTCATAAGAGGAGAATATAGATGGTTGCAGAAGCTTTATGTCAAATGTTGGGATGACAACATTGGTTAAAGTTTGATGCAACCTAGTCTGTCCTAAGTTGTCCCTTATCAGTTGATGAAGGTATTTCCCGTCATACTCTGGAGCTACTAATGAAACAACAGTACTTCCAACGGACCCTAAGCTGCAAAATATGAAAATTTCTGAACTTTTGTACCACAAAAATCAAACACAATAAAGTTTCTCTTGAATATTAACTACCACTTTCGTGGGAATATTTTAGGCCCATTTTTCGTGTAAAATGGAACGACATCTTTAGCAGCCATAACGGGACGATTATTAGCATCCGGAGCGGTTAACATGGCAGTTATTAGACCTCCGGTGCTGGTTCCCGCAACTACATCGAAGTAATCTGCAATTCTTGCTTGTTCTCCATCCAATTTCTGTCCCATAAGTTTCAGCATTTGTTACACTATTTTCTACTAGATAAATCCTTATTAAAAGATTCAAGAACTGACAGATAATTGAATCACTATATATAGTAAGCGCCATCGTATATCTACAAGTATTTGTATCTAACATGAACACAATTGAGTACGTTCGATTATTGCATATCATACACGAACTAAGAATCGTACCTGAAGTTCGGATTCAAGAAATTCAAGAATAGTGGCAGGAATGATGCCCCTGATGCCACCTCCATCAATGCTTAGAATGGTGATCAGATTGCCATAAGTTGGAGGAAGCATTTTATAAACAGCAAATGATGATTTGAGATAATAATTGAATGCCAAATGATTGGGTATTTAAAGAACAAAAATATGCCTTTTCATAATCACGCTTCCAACAAATAAAAGAAAATTCCAGTTAATTCTGTTTAGATGGTTGTTAGTCATAAAACAGCTTAAAAAATTTGTTAAACATCTTACAAAATCTTATGCCGTGTGCAACATATTTTGTTTATTTTAGCCAAGTCAAACGTTGTGCCTTAGTTATTTAAACAACCAAGAAATGTTCCTCCCATCAATAAAAGAAACATAGTATCGAGACCCTCCTTTTGTGGCAATAGGAGAAGGCTCCCATACATCAGAATGAATCAAATCAAATGGAGATGAAGAAACAGAAATATTTCGATTAAAAAGTAAAGCTGAAAATTTTGCTAGTTTACAACCACTACAATCTGAAATATCACAAGATTGGAAATCTCCTAATGCCTCTGTAGAAGCCAAAAATCTCAAACGAGAAGAAGAAACATAACCTAGACGAGAATGCTATAAATAAAAATTAGAAGAAGAAGGACTCAAACGGTATCAACATTAGTAGCAACAGTAGCAACTGACACTTTTAACTCATCCAAAATATATAGTCCCCCATTCCTACGGCCTGTCCCAATCAGCTTCTGAAACTGCATAACAAGAAGAAGATGAAAATGTGACTAAATTACCAGAATTACATAACTGACCAACAGAAGCAAGATTTAATGTGAGTTTTAGAATATGATAAACATTAGGGAGAGATAAGTGGGGTGTGACAACCAAACTAACACTTGCTAAAGGTATAGGAGTGCCATCAGGAGTCATGATAGGAATAGAAGACGAAGGAGACACGAAAGCAAAAGATGAAGAATCTGGAGACATATGATGTGAAACACCAGAATCCAAGACTCACACAGAATGTGACATTCCTGAAGAACTGTAAGGAAACTGACCTACAGAGGAAGAATCAGACATAGCTTATGGCTGTAAGGAGAGAAACTTCTGAAATTGCTCAGCCAGAGTACTAGAATCAGTGAAAAGACCCGATGAAACTACCGCTGCAGTATTGGACGTGGTGGTCTATAACCCTGAGGTGGTCTACGAGCATTCTATTGTGACTGATTGCCAGGCTTCCAAGCTTGGGATTGTTGCACGGTTCGATTCTGCTGTCTCAACTTAGGACATTGAGCCTTCCAATGACCTTTCTACTTACAGAAACTACACTTGTTGGGGGCAGCCCTTACGTGAAACATATTCTCATTATTAGAGAGTGACTTAGAAGGCACTGTTAACAAAGAAGGATTAGAATTAGAAAGAATTCTCTTTTTAGAATAAGACTTAAGACGTATTTCTTCAGCCAATAACTCACTGACAACTGAGTCGACAGAAGGAAGTGGAGAACGATGCAAAACTGAACCTCTAAGCCCTTTAAAATCACTGCGAAGTGCTGTTAGAAACTGTACCAACCGTTGTTGGTCTCTATGAGCATTATAGGCACTACACCCCTTTAATTTTGCCCATTCTGTAAAAGTCAATTGATCCCAAAAATCTATTATAGCAGAATAAAACTCCTGAACACTCATATTCTTCTGCTGAAGAGCTCGTATGTCATTTTCCAATTGATATTGTTTTGCAAAATTTGGCTGAGTGAATAACCTTTGCAGATGATCACAAACTTCCTTTGCTGTCTCATACTTTGCCAACTCTCTACCTATGGAATGCTCAACAAAATTGTCAATCCAAGTAATAATTTTTGTATTATTTGCTTCCCAGGCATCTATCAAAGCAGTATAACCCTCATCGGTATCCTTAAGTTTCACATAAGTTTCACTAACATATCCCCACATCTTTTTACCATTAAAAAATTTTCTCATCACGTAACTCCAATACGAATAATTCTTTCCATCCAGCCTGATCACACTCACAGACTGACGCAAATCGTCTCTTTCAGTAGCCATAATAAAAAAAATAAGGAAAACCAGATCGTAAAAGAAAGGAAAACGAAATACCAGATTGCAGAAATTGAATAAAAACCCTAACGAAATATCAGATTGCAGAAACTGAATGAAAACCCTCTTGAAATCGTCTAATTTCCAAAAGTTGTATTTGAGATTATGTCAGATCCCATGAAACTTAGCTCTGATACCATGTTAAACAATCCAAAAAAATAAAGAAAAAGAAAAGGAGGCTAGAGTTTCATTGATTTTGCATAATGCAATTGAATAAGAAAAAGATAATTTAATTTAGATACAAAGAGACTATATATAGGCTAAACAAAGGGAACTGAAAAGACTATTCTACCTTTAATAAATAATAAAACAAAATAACTATATATTTCTTAACTGGTGTGAGATTTAATTGGCTTGCTACAATAAAGTCCAGAGGAAATTGTGCTATTATGAAACCTTAATTGAGCATTATAAATATACCTTTTATGGGCACATTTTCTTAAGATTAGGGTTAGCCATATGCTCTCATTTTTTTCAAAAAGGAATGCATCTAAAGGTGGAGAATAAGGAAGAAGCTTTGACTAGAAAATTGGAAGGCCGTTTAAAGCTCTTTCAAGATGATATAAAATCCATTATAAATTTCAGTTTCATCTTCAAAGGAAAAATAATTTTCTTATGTTGATTAAATCTAATAACCAACTGACATACGCTTCTTCTTAAGCTTATCAAATAGTATTTCTAATAAAGTCAATTCGAAGTGAAAATCTCACACATAACTTGCCCAAAACATTTCTTCTTAATGAATTGAACTATAAAAACAAACGATAACTATTCACACACACTAAGTTGTTTCAGTTATTAAATTAATTGTCAATGCTTCTTACCTAGCTTGAGCTTATCTAGGATATTTTTAATTTTTCATGGTGAAGGGTTTACCTATTTGGAATCATTGCTTGGTTTACTTGCCAAAGTTTATGGAGATAATTTAATATAATTAAGACGAGATTGAACAGATAATCTAATGAAGACTTCCTAAACTTCAGATCAGTTTATAATAATATATTTATGTTGTTTATATGTAGCAAATATAATTGTTTTTTGATTTATTTATTTATAAGATTGTAACATGATATTGGTTCAGAGATTTTGTTTTGTACAACTCGTTGGATCTCATCATTTTGCTATTAAAACTCGGAATCCTATTTTAAATCGTCAAACTTACTACGAGAAGTATGACAAACCCTTACGTATTAATTGTTATTTTGATATTTAATTGACGTGAATTTAATCATTAACATGTTAACACAAAAATAGTGGCATACTTGAGAACACAAATCTTGAAATTCAAATGCTCACATCAGCTTTTGGCGAGTTTCTTAGGGATGACAATGTGGCAGGCAAACTAGGAACGGGGATTGGAGCACGGCAAAGGCAGGGTTTTCATCCCATTCCCACCCTGCTGGAGATTTTTCAGAGGTAGCGGATCGAGAATTAAAGTATTCTTACTAAAGTCTTATTTAATTACTTATGTTTTATTTTTTTAGTTTTAAAAATACGATTGAATTTTAAACAATAAAAATAAAATAAAAAGATTCGGGTGGGACTATGTTTTCTGTACTCCCATTTACCATTAGGTGTAGGGATTCCCCTGCTCTAATTGGGATGGAGAATTGAGGGGTGGATCGGAGATACAGAGCTTTTCCATTCTTATGTCGAGCAATAAATGAAAATTTCAGGCTATAAACGTAGTCTTGACTAAATTCTATTAAAAAAAAAAATTATTTTGGTGAGTGAATGTAAAGGATTGTTTGAGCGTGTTTAGAAGCTCACATTATTTCATTTTTCTATTCTTTTTTGCCACATTTTATTGAGTAATACAAAAGTTTGGTTTGCTGTTCATTTTGACAATTGCATATCTAAATATTTTGGACTCAGCACTATTCAAACATGGATTGATTTTAAAATCAAATTAACCTAGAAAACTACACAAATGAAAATCCCATCTATATAAAGACTAATACAGAAAATACATACCAAAATACATACTAAGGAGATTTTTAATTTTTGGTCAACTAAGGGTCAAGTTAATGGTTTTTGTCAATTTGGATTCCGAGTGCAAGTCTTTTAAATGTTTGGTATCATGGGTGGTACAAATAAAAGGTTTGTGCAAAGTCTGCAATTAAATGAAAGGTTTGGTACCGTGACTGAAATTTTTGCAATATTTTATTGTGTGAATGTATGATTGAAAATGAGTATGATAAATAAATTAAAATAAAGTAAATTAAATCAAAGGCCACCAAACAAGGGCTCAGTCCTATTGTATCTTTTATAGTTGAGCCATATTGTGTTATTGTACATTTTATAGTTGAGTCCTATTGTATATATTATAGTTGAGTCCTATTAGGGTGATATTTGGGAGATCACAAAGCAACCGAATTGCCATAAAATATCATAAAGTGGGAGATCATGAAGCAACCCAAAGGGCGATCAAATAGCACGTCCCCATGGCCAAATCATCATCGGGAGATAAAGAAGCAACCCGAAGCCTCAATACATGGTGTACAAATTCATTTAGGGATCTATAGTATGTTATATGATTCTAGTTCACTTTGTATGCCACTTTAACATTCTTAAATCTTAATGATATAACTCTTTAAAATAGAATAAGCACATTAAACGACTTTTCTCAAAATTGAATAAGCACCTTGTGGAGCATTAAAATTTACATGTAAATAGCTTATCCTTCATAATGAGAATGTATAAATCTACAATGGTATATGACTAAGATATTTTTGAAGTTCTATAGGTTGAACAACCTAAAATTTTAAAAACCTTATGTCAAAGTCAAGCTAAAAATCTAATTCTGGGGTTCTTCGAATCATAACAAATAAAGGAAAAATCATTTTCTGTCGTAGTAGAACAGGATTCTAGTACCCCCTCTTGTTTACAGTGAGGATTTAGGATCCCAAAAGCATCAATAAAGCAATTTCTCATGGTACCAGAGTCTCACTTTCACAACAGAACTTGGTTCTTCTTTCTCCGGGTTCTAGCTCTTTGTGCCTTCTTCACGCTTGGCTATGGAGGTTTTTTTATGTAGTTAAAGGTCTCCATTGTTAGGCTTCTTATACTCTATATGTTAGAAGGAAGAGTTCTACCTAGCTTGGATAGTAGTTTCTTATTCTTCAGTGTTTGAAAGTGCTTAGGAGTGACATGTTTTTAGAGAGTTTTTTGCAAGAAATGAGAGAAGATAGAAATATATTGCTTAGTTTTGAGATTCTAACTATGGATTTTTACTTTTTTATTCGAGAACTTCTGACTTTATACACGCCCAAATAACAAAACAATGGCCCTCTCTTATCCTCTCCAAATCAGTGGCCATCCCTACATGGGTTATATTATGATGAAAATTCCATCGGATATATTAGTTGAGGTGGTGGAGAGGGAAAATAGATCTTAGTTCTTGTTTTTGAAATGTAACAGTGTGTTCTTGTCATGTATTTATCAATCATGCTACATTGACA
Source organism: Fraxinus americana (assembly GCA_035079005.1). Taxonomy (NCBI): domain Eukaryota; kingdom Viridiplantae; phylum Streptophyta; class Magnoliopsida; order Lamiales; family Oleaceae; genus Fraxinus; species Fraxinus americana. The sequence goes on along the minus strand of CM068722.1, from coordinate 8,998,695 downwards.
TCTTGGATGACAGAATGTCCATGTGACCAAAGTTCATTGGACTATTTAAAAGCAGTCAACAATATCATTTAATCATTTTTTTTACACATTTTCTTCTATCAACAAAGATGTTAAAAACATCTGGCAATGTAAATTTTGTAATATATAAGAACTAATGTGAAGAAGAATAATGGCTGAAATTCTCTTAATTATCAAACACTAACACTATTACAATATATACACAAAAAGGTGAGGAAAGAGAAAGGAGAATTAGTTACAAAATAATGAATGAAATCTGAGAGAATATTCTATCCTATAACAGAATGCATGTGCACAGCAAAACTAATTATCCAGCACAACATCTTCTAGACTCTTCTTATGCATTATCGTTCATGGCAGCTGGAGAAACTGGAGTTGATGAATCTGCTGCCATTTTGCCTTGCTGATTATGCTGATGAACTGGTTCCTCTGCTCCTTCTTTCAAAAGCCGCCCGCAAGATGGAGAGTAGATGTCCACTACTCCCATCTTGACCATGTGAAAATAAAAACTTGTAGAATTTAAAGCCTTAGTTAGAATATCTGCCACTTGATCACTGGTATGTACATATTTGATGACTATGCTTCCAGCCTGAATTTTATCCCGAACAAGATGACAATCGATTTCTATGTGTTTAGTTCTCTCATGGAAGATAGGATTTGTTGCAATGTAGATGGCTGATTTATTATCACAATGTAGACTAGCTGCCTGGCCATGTTCGATATGTAAATCTTTAAACAAGTATCTCAGCCAAGTTAGCTCGCAACAGACATTAGCCATTGCTCTATATTCTGCTTCAGAAGAAGATCGTGATACTACTTTCTGCTTTTTCGATTTCCAGGATACCAAGGATGATCCAATGAACACACAATAGCCCGTTATTGATCTTCTTGTGTCTGGACAACTTCCCCAATCCGAATCTGAGTAGCCTTTCAACTGTAATTCAGAATTGGATGGATAGAATAGCCCCTGGCTTGGGGCTCTCTTAAGATATCTCAATACCTTGTGAGCTGCATTTAGATGAGGCAATCTGGGCTGATCCATATACTGACTTAGAAGCTGAATTGAATAAGTTATGTCTGGCCTAGTAATTGTCAGGTATAAAAGACGCCCAATCAGCCTTCTATAAATGGATGGATCAGCAAGTAGCTTTCCATCTTCTTTGGATAATTTGATGTTTTGATCAAGGGGGACTTTGGCCGGTGTTGATCCTATAGTTCCAGAATCAGCTAAGATATCAAGAGCATATTTTCTTTGACAAATGTGTATCCCTTGTCTTGATCTAGCAACCTCAATTCCCAGAAAGTATTTTAACTTTCCTAAATCCTTGATCTTGAATTGATCATCAAAGGCAGTTTTGAGTTTGTTGATGGTTTCCAGACAATTTCCTGCCATAATTATATCATCAACATAAACTAAAACTGCTATGAAGGTGTTCTCAGTAGACTTAACAAACAGACTGTAATATGCCTTAGACTGAGTAAAATCGTGCTGAAGAATAAAATTTGATAGCTTCGAATACCATTGGCGTGAAGCTTGTTTTAGTCCATATATGCTTTTGTTAAGCTTACACACTTTTGAACTAGTGACATTGTTGCAACCTGGTGGCAGCTCCATATATACCTCCTCATCCAAATCTCTGTCCAAGAAAGCATTGTTCACATCTAATTGGTACAAGAACCATCCTTTTATGGCTGCAATAGCCAGCAAGGTTCGTACGGTTACAAGTTTTGCAACTGGGGAGAAGGTTTCATGATAATCTAATCCTTCTAGTTGAGTATAACCCTTCGCTACCAGTCTAGCTTTGCATCTTTCTACACTTCCATCAGCATTAAACTTGATTTTGTAAACCCATTTACTTCCTATAGCCCTTTTATCAGGTGGTAAGTCCACAACATCCCATGTATCATTCAACTTAAGAGCTATAATCTCATTATTCATTGCCTTACGCCATTCAGGGAATTTCACAGCTTCCTGATAGGTTCTAGGTTCATTTTGTATAGTGATAGAGGATGCAAAGGCTTTATGAGAAATTGACAATTTATCATATGAAACACTGAAATTGAGAGGATAAGCATTACCTGAATTAATGTGACTTTCTTTCTTGTTCATTGCCTGCAATGGGGGAAGTAAAGCCACATGTTGGCATATAAAATCCTGCAGGTGAGGTGGAGCTCTTCTGATACGGGCAGACCTTCTAGGTAGGTGAGGTATGCTTTGATTTTCTTCTCTATTAGGTAAGAATTGGTCTGACACTCGAGGATCAGTAATTTGGATTTTTCTGTGTTTTCTATAGGATCAGTATGAGTAAGTTGGATTTTTTGTTCTGTAGGAAGATCAGAAGGAATAGAAATGATGGAGTTTTGAGGAAAATACAGATCACTGGGACTTGGTGGGATATCTATTTTTGTGACTTTAGCCTCTTTGTTAGGAAAAATGGTTTCATGAAACACAACATTCCTCGATATAAAAACCTTATTGGTTCCCAGATCAAGAAGTTTGTATCCCTTAATGCTAAAAGGATATCCTAGAAATATACACCTCCTAGCTCTAGAGTCGAACTTATGTCTGCCATTGGTAAGAGTTGTGGCAAAAGCGAGGCATCCAAATACTTTAAGATGGGAGTACGTAGGCTTGGTTTGAAATAGAAGCTCAAAAGGACTCTTGTGATTTAGAAGTACTGAGGGTGTTCTGTTAATTAAATAAACGGCAGTCAACACACAATCATTCCAATATCTTAATGAAATGCCACTTTGGAATCTTAAGGCTCTTGCGACGTTTAAAATGTGTTGATGTTTTCTCTCAACAATGGCGTTTTGTTGAGGGGTTTCAACACACGTTTTCTAATGGATAATTCCTCTTTCAAGATAAAATTCCCTCATGTTGAATTCACCTCCATTGTCAGTACGAATGACTTTAACTTTGGTTTGAAATTGAGTTTCTATTAATTTGCAGAAACTTTGTAAAGAATTTGTTGCTTCAGAATTTAATTTGAGCATATATACCCAAGTACATCGACTAAAATCATCCACTATAGTTAGAAAATAATGAGATCCATCATAACTCATTTCGTTGCAAGGTCCCCAAATATCGCAGTGTATTAAATCAAAAACTTTTGCTGATTTGTGTTGACTGACATGGAAGGGAAGTTTATGTAATTTTGCCAAAGGGCAAACTGAACAAGGTTTCTTAAGAGAGTTTAACTTAGATGTTTTATCTTCAAAAGGAAGGACAGAATGGGCTGGGTGTCCCATTCTGTAATGCCAAAGATCAAAATCCTCAACCTGGCTGGCAACAGAAGCTGAAATGGGAGATGTGGTAATTAGACTGGTCAGTCTTTCTTGAAGTACTGTGGGGGAGACTTTTGAAGATAGGATATAATAGAGCCCGGCTTTTACTTCACCATTCCAGTCGTTGTCCAAGTCAAACGGTCCTGAATGAAACAAACATCGGGGAGAAAAACAACACAATGATTCAGTGTTTGAGTTAGTTTTCTAACAGAAATAAGGTTAAAGGAAAATGAAGGAACACATAAGACGTCTTGAAGGATTAGTGTGTCTGTGATATGTGCAGTACCAATATGACTAGCGGTGCAATGACTCCATTCGGTAAGGTTACAGAACAAGTGATTTGTGATTTGATAGAGGAAAAATAAGATGGGCTACAGATCATATGATCTGTTGCCCCTGTGTCTAAGATCCAAGGAGCTGCATAGTCATTGGTGTTTGGAGTGTTAAAAGTGGATAAGCAGAGTGATATACCAGATACTTTTGGAAGATTATTATCAGGATTTGAAGCGACAGCACATTGAACCTGGTTTGGTGAAGAACCTGAATTAGGACTTGTTGGTGATTTGAGAATGAGCATTAGGCGAAAGTACTCCTCTTGAGTGAGTGATACATTGGTTTTGTCAACTTGCTGCTCCTGATTCATAGGTACTAGGATAGATGCCTGATTTGCCACAGGTGAGTATCGATTCTTTCCATCCAATTTGTGACTTGATGGGTAGCCATTCAACTTGAAACATTTGCTTGCAAAGTGTCCTGGCATTTTGCAGTAGGAGCACACAGGTTTGTTAGGATCCTTAAGACATCTTTCAAGTGAATGACCTGCCATTTTGCAATAAGTACAATAGTATCTATCTTTCCTCAATGATGAAGTGTTCTGCCTGTTGTTGTCTCTGAAATTGCCTCTGGCCAACAGTGACATCGTCTCATTGATAGAGCCATCATTTGAGATTTGTCTCCTCTTTTCCTCTTGTTGAATTATGGAATAAACTTCATTCAAGGAGGGAAAGGGCTTGTTTAAGAGAACCTGAGCCTTAATAGCTTTGTAGGACTCATCCAATCCCATTAAGAACTTCATCACCAAGTCTCGATTCTGATATTCCACTACGGCCTTCAGTCCTCCACATGTGCAGCTGGGAATGGACTCATAGTTCAACAATTCGTCAAGAAGAGTTTTAAATTTGGAAAAATACACACTCACAGGGTTGTAATGGCTTGCTTGATCTCAAAAATTCAAGGAGCATTTTGTTGAGCAAATCGTTGCTCCAGCTCAAGCCAGAGCCGATGTGCAGTTTTAGCGTAAGTTGTACTACATTTTATATCAACAGCCATAGAATTTTGGAGCCAAGTGATGACAATGTCATTGCACCTAAGCCAATGCTCCATCATTGGATCGTTTGGATCTTGTGGCTCACAAATGCTACCATCTATGAACCCCAGCTTATTCTTTATCCTCAGAGCCCTCTTCATTGATCTGGCCCAAGGATGATAATTGTTTACATCCAAGATATGGGTGACCAGAACATTACCAGTGCCGTCATTGTTGCTAATGTAGAAAGGGCTACTGTAGTGCATTGGATCGTGAACTGTTGAATTGTGATTTTGATTTTGGTTGGTATTTTGTGGAGTGTTTGAAGACTCATTATCTGATTCAGCCATATTTCTCTGATACCATGTAAATTTTGTAATATATAAGAACTGATGTGAAGAAGAATAATGGCTGAAATTCTCTTAATTATCAAACACTAACACTATTATAATATATAAACAAAAACGTGAGGAAAGAGAAAGGAGAATTAGTTACAAAATAATGAATGAAATCTGAGAGAATATTCTATCCTATAACAGAATGCATGTGCACAGCAAAACTAATTATCCAGCACAACATCTTCTAGACTCTTCTTATGCATTATCGTTCATGGCAGCTGGAGAAACTGGAGTTGATGAATCTGCTGCCATTTTGCCTTGCTGATTATGCTGATGAACTGGTTCCTCTGCTCCTTCTTTCAATAGGCAACAAAGCTTAATTTTGTATTTGTTGTTATATATCACTTTTAGTGTGTGTTTCTAGTTGGTGGATATGGCGATGTGGAGGGTGATGGTGGCAAGGACACAGATCTATTGTTATTGGTGGTGGCACAGTTTGGTACTGAGGGTGGTGATGATGATAGAGATAATAATAGTATAACATAGTATACCATAACTTACAAATGGTGGTAACATCATAAGACTACGTGTTACAAGTGACAGTGGCGAAAGTGCGACAACAACGGCTGTGTGGTTAAAATATTTAACAGTCAGTTACACGTGTGGGGTAATTTTGAATATTAGTTGTTATTTTGTAGCTAAAAATCATTTTGTTATTTATTTTAAATTGGGGTAATTTTACTATCTAAAAAATTGTCAAGAATAAATGTGTAATTTATTGGTATCGATAGTAAATCTTACTCTTTTTTTTTAGTGAGGAATATATAATCTCCGAAGCATTTAAATTATAATAAAACAAATCTAATTAGGGATCACATATTAACTTAAATAAATTAAAATCAATAATAACTCCATAATTGATTAATTAGATTTCTTTCAATCCTTAAAAGGCATAATTGATTAATTAGATTTTAATTCTTATTGTTTTGCTGCTTTTTCTTGATTTGAATTTTGTTTTTATCTCTGATTTTTGCAATTTATTTTCTTTTAACTCATACACAGTGCTTGTGAGAAGTGTTTAAAATTGAGAAGAGATCCAGTACTTGACAGAATCTGTAATGGTGAGATTCTGCACTTTCCTCCAAAATGGGGCTCAAACAATGACGAGGTCAAATGGATAGATTCATATCAAGATGGCTCAAGCCCAAATCTTTTCGGTGAATGGACTTTGGAATTGAACAAGTACGGGACGCGTTGTCCCTTAGCTGATACAAATGGTTTACTTCCAACAATAGCATTTGACAAGCTGTAACTTGGCAATGCAAATACAATAAAGGGAAATTTTCATTTCTAAGATGTTAAGTATGTGCCACTTCAAAAATAAGAAAATAAGTTTCAAATTTCAAAAATCAGATTTTTTTTTAAAATTTTTATTTAAGAATTAATAAATTATTAAATAAATTTATTAAATATTTAATTCTAATATAATATAATTAATCAACCCCACCTACTGCTCTGGGGACTATTCCGGCGATCCTTTCGGCCACCACTCTTTTTCGGCGATTTTTCAGGAGACTTTTCGAATGACTTTTTTGACGACTATTCTGGTGACCGTCACATATTCAAAATTTAGTTAGTCACAAATTATTTTTCGGTCACAAATCATAATTTTTTAAGTCAAATTATTTTACGGTCAAATATCAAAAATTTTGTAGGTCACAAATTATTTCGAGATCAAAAATCAAAAAAAATTATAGTTCATGAATTATTTCGATGTCACAATTCAAAAAATTTATAGGTCACAATTTGTTTATCGGTCACATGTCAAAAATTTTGTAGATCACAGATTATTTTGAGGTCACAAATCAATAATTTTATAGGTCACAGATTATTTTATTGGCCATGGATCAAAAAATTACAAGTCACAATTATTTATGAGTCACATATGTTCAAATTTATTAGTCACAGATTAATTTTTAGTCACCCTTATTCTGCCTTTTATTTTGCCTAAAAATCTGGCATTAGCCTGTAAAAATAGACGGGCTCTCCCTATTTATTTTGTAAACTTTACAGTGGAAATATATTGATTTTGCAAGGACTGACATGGTATCAGAGCAATACGATCTTGGGATACCAATCACTTTCTCGTTTTAGCCCTATTTTTTTTTTCCGCCCTTATGGCAGCCATCGGAGACACAACCCCCTCCGACGACCAACCACCAAATACCGACACCTCCTTTACTGAATTTACCTATAAACTGACTGAAGCTTTGAACAAAGCTCAGAATCCGATTGCAACAGAATCTTCTACCACTCAGATTGGCATAAAATTAGATGGTTCCAACTATGCGCTTTGGTCTCAAGTTGTCGACATGTATATCTCCAGCAGAGACAAGTTGGGATATATCAATGGTGATACTCCGCAACCATCCCCAACTGACCCGTCCTTTCGTAAATGGCGCACCAAGAATGCCATAGTCAAAGGATGGCTCATCAACTCCATGGATCCATCATTGATAAGGAATTTTATCAGATTTCCAACCGCGAATGGTCTGGGACTCCATTGCCTCTACCTACTTTGATGGGAGTGACACCTCCTAAGTTTACGACCTTCGAAGACGAGTGAGTCGACTGCACCAAGCTAGAGGCTCTCTTGAAAAATACTATCTTGATCTTCAAGGATTGTGGCGTGAAATTGATTTTCGTAGCCGTAATCCTATGAAATGCCCAGATGATATTAAAAAATATAATACTTTCCTCCAGGAAGAAAGGGTGTATGTTTTTTTGGACGGGCTTGATGATAAACTCGACCAAATAAGGAGAGATGTGCTTCAGTTGTAGCCTTTCCCAACCGTGGAGCAAGCATTTGCACTGGTTCGCCGAGAGACCATCCGCGAAGCTGTGATGAATGAAAGCAACCCTGATGAAAATCCTGGAGTGGTTCTAGCATCTAGGAGTATTAAATTTGCCCCCTCTATTCAATCTAAAACTGATGGAAGCAAAAGAAAACCTTCAAAGACTCGGGCCCTCTCCGATGGACAGAAATGTTCACATTGTGGAAACATGAATCAAAACCGTGACAACTGCTTTCAACTTCATGGGTACCCTGATTGGTGGCATGAACTCCAAGCAAAAAGGGGGCAGGATGGCGTTGGTTCTGGAAAAAAATCTGATTCTGGAAGAGTAGGTACAACATCAATTGCTACTACAGATTTGCATCTTTCTCTCATTCCACATGAGAAGTTCTCCCAAGCCGACACTTCCTATGCAAATTCAGGTAGTGCTTTTGCATCTTTCTGTGCCCCTAGAGATAATGACAAAGATCATTGGCTCCTTGATTCAGGTTCCACGGATCACATGACGTTTGATGAAGCAGATTTTACAACAACGTCATCACCAAAAAGAACCATGATTGCTAATGCAAATGGCGTAATCTCCCCAGTAACATGGGCTGGTTATGTAACTCCATCTCTTTCTCTACAATTATCTAATACATTGCTTGTTCCGTCACTCTATCATAAGCTACCATCTGTTAGCCAAATTACAGTAGAAAAAAATTGTGTTGTGCTAATTTATCTCGATTTTTATCTTATCCAGGTATTCTCACCAAGGAGATAATTGGGCATGGTACTAAGAGAGGGGGGGTTATACTACATGGATGATTTCAGTGTAAGCCAAGCACATCACATGCACCATTCCCTTGGACCTAAGGAACATAGATTTGGCTATGGCATTACCGGTTGGTGTTGAAATAAAGCCATTTTATTTGACCAAAGAGGCAACAATCTTCTGGCCATTTTGCAGCAATTCTTGACCAAAGGATTTGCTCATTAATGGTAAAGAAGAAAGCGTGTAAAATTGGTAGCAGGTTGGCAGCAGTTAGAAGTTGGCAACAATATTTGGGCTGAATTTCTCCACTTCAATTAAATGTACACGGTGAAATTTTTCCTATAAATGGAGAGCAAGGCTCAAGGAAGCAAGCAAGCAAAAATTGAGAGATTTCATTCTTATTAGTAGAGAGAAAAATAGTGAGTGGAGAGATAAAATTATAGAGAGAAAAATTTATTGTTTTCTCCTAGTATTTCCTACTTATTTTCTCTTATTACAAGAGAGATTAATTGTTGTTATTTCCTTGTATTTAGAGAGTGTTATTGTAATTCTCCTACGATAGTGAAATCCTCCTATACTTGCCCGTGGACGTAGCCTAAATTGGGTGAACCACGTAAATACTTGTGTCCAATTTTTAGCCGCATTTTCTCAATTCTATTTTAGTTGCAAGCCAATCGTGACCCACGTATTCCTAACAGTGGTATCAGAGCGAGGTTTTGTGTAGGGTCGTTGTTCACCATTTACACACAAGTTACTATTTTCAGTTATAGTATTGGTGAACAAAATGGCGGCAAAGTATGAGATTGAAAAGTTCAATGGGAACAATTTCTCATTGTGGAAAATGAGAATAAAAGCAGTTTTGAGAAAAGATAACTGCTTGGCGGCAATTGGAGATAGGCCCGAGGAGATCACTGACGATGCTAAGTGGAATGAGATGGATGGCAATGCAATTGCTAATCTGCATCTAGCGCTAGCCGATGGAGTATTGTCAAGTGTGGCTGAGAAAAAGACAGCCAAAGAAATATGGGATACACTAACAAAGTTGTACGAGGCCAAATCGTTACACAACAAAATCTTCTTGAAGAGAAGGCTTTACACCCTTCGGATGGCGGAGTCAACTACGGTGACTGACCACATCAACACCCTCAACACTCTATTTTCACAGCTCACATCAATGGGGCATAATATAGAAACGGGTGAACGTGCCGAAATTCTACTTCAAAGTCTACCGGATTCGTATGATCAACTCATCATCAACTTAACCAACAACCTTGAAGTTCTAGTCTTCGATGATATTGCAGCTGCAGTTCTTGAAGAAGAAAGTCGGCGCAAAAACAAGGAGGACAGATCAACAAGTTTACATCAGGCGGAAGCTTTGACAATGATGAGAGGAAGATCAACAGAACGTGGCTCCAGTGGGAGTCATAATCAACGTAGATCAAAATCCAGGAGTAAGACGAATGCTAAGTGTTATTACTGTGGCAAGAAAGGGCACTTAAAAAAGGATTGCTGGAGTCTCAAGAAGAATGAAGAAGCCAAAGGAAAAGGTTCTGAGACGTCAAAAGCTCAGGGTTGTGTAGCAAGCACCTTAGATGATGGTGAAATTTTATACAGCGAGGCAACAACAGTTGCTGAAGGCAGAAAACAGTTTTCTGATGTCTGGCTTATGGACTCAGGAGCTACATGGCACATGACACCAAGGAGGGAATGGTTCCATCATTATGAACCTATCTCAGGAGGATCTGTGTTTATGGGGAATGATCATGCCTTGGAGATCGCTGGTATTGGTACCATCAAATTGAAAATGTATGATGGTACAGTTCGCACTATCCAGGAGGTACGACACGTAAAAGGCTTGAAGAAAAATCTATTGTCGCTAGGACAATTAGATGACATTGGCTGTAAGACCCGTGCACAAAATGGGGTCATGAAAATAAACAAAGGCGCGCTTGTGGTGATGAAAGCAGAAAAGATAGCAGCAAATTTGTACATGCTTAAAGGAGAGACACTACAAGAAGGAGAAGCATCTGTCGCAGCGACAAGTTCAGCAGAAGAATTAACAATGACGTGGCACCGCAAACTTGGCCACATGTCAGAACGTGGTTTGAAAATTCTCTCAGAACAAAAGCTTCTTCCAGGGCTCAAAAGGGTTTCATTACCCTTTTGTGAGCATTGTGTTACTAGTAAGCAGCACAGATTGAAGTTCAGCAGTTCCACTGCTAGAAGTAAAGCTATCTTGGAGCTTGTTCATTTTGATGTTTGGCAAGCACCGGTATTGTCCCTAGGAAGAGCAAGATACTTTGTATCTTTCATTGATGATTACTCCAGGAGATGTTGGGTGTATCCAATCAAAAGGAAGGCAGACGTGTTCGCAGTCTTCAAAATGTTCAAAGCGCGGGTGGAGCTTGAATCTGAAAAGAAGATCAAGTGTTCGAGGACTGACAATGGAGGAGAATATACTGGTGATGAATTTGATAATTTCTGTCAACAAGAAGGTATCAAGAGACAGTTCACGACAGCATACACTCTACAGCAAAATGGAGTGGCAGAGCGGATGAACAGAACATTACTAGAAAGAACAAGAGCAATGTTGAGAACTGCGGGTCTAGCTAAGTCATTTTGGGCAGAAGCAGTCAAAACCGCATGTTATGTGATCAATCGGTCACCATCAACCGCAATTGATCTGAAGACGCCAATGGAAATGTGGACTAGTAAACCAGCCGATTATTCTCGCTTACATGTATTTAGAGGTCCTGTGTACGTTATGTACAACACCCAAGAAACATCAAAGCTGGATCCAAAATTCAGAAAATATATTTTCTTAGGGTATACTGATGGAGTTAAGGGGTGCCGCCTGTGGGATCCCACTGCCCACAAGGTGATAATCAGCAGAGATGTGATATTTGCAGAAGGCAAAGTACAGGAAAAAGAAGATGATATCACTTCAAAAGAAAATCGGAGACTACTACAGTCGAAGTTGGAGATGAACGAGAAGTTATAGATTCTTCTGAAGCAATACTAGAGCACGAAGAATAAGAACAAGTAGAGTCTAGTGCTCCAGATGTTCGACGATCAACACGGGAAATAAAAGAACCAGCTTGGCACTCAGAGTATATTATGGAGGGCAATGTTGCATACTGCTTACTGACAGAAGATGGAGAGCCATCAACTTTCAATGAGGCTATACAAAGGCAAGAAGTTTCTCTGTGGATGGCAGCAATGCAAGAAGAAATTGAAGCTCTTTATAAGAACAAGACATGGGATCTTGTTCCACTACCACAAGGAAGGAAGGCCATTGGAAATAAATGGGTCTACAAGATCAAACGAGATGGCAATGACCAAGTAGAGCGGTATCATGCAAGACTGGTGGTGAAGGGATATGCTCAAAAAGAAGGTATTGACTTCAACGAAATATTTTCTCCTGTGGTTCGTCTCACAACAATTCGAGTAGTTCTGGCGATGTGTGCTACATTCAACTTACACCTGGAGCAGTTAGATGTGAAAACTGCATTTCTTCATGGAGAACTTGAAGAAGAGATTTATATGCTCCAACCAGAAGGTTTTGAAGAAAAAGGAAAAGAGAACTTGATTTGCAGGTTGAACAAATCTCTATACGGTCTCAAACAGGCGCCGAGATGTTGGTATAAGAGATTTGATTCCTTCATCATGAGCCTTGGATACAACAGACTCAATTCAGATCCATGTGCTTACTACATGAGATTTGGAGATAGCGATTTCATTATTCTACTGTTGTATGTTGACGACATGTTGGTAGCAGGTCCCAACAAAGATCGTATTAAAGACTTAAAGGCACAGTTGGCTAGGGAGTCTGAAATGAAGGACTTGGGACTAGCAAACAAGATTCTAGGGATGCAAATTTACCGAGACAGAAATAATAGGAAGATTTGGCTAAGTCAGAAGAACTACTTGAAGAAAATCTTGCGGCGCTTCAATATGCAAGACTGTAAGCCAATCTCTACCCCTCTTCCTATTAATTTCAAGTTATCCTTAAGTATGAGTCCTAGCAGTGAAGCAGAGAGGATGGAGATGTCTCGAGTACCGTATGCATCAGCAGTGGGTAGCCTAATGTTTGCTATGATCTGTACAAGACCAGAAATTGCACAAGCAGTGGGAGCGGTTAGTCGATACATGGCAAATCCTGGTAAAGAGCATTGGAGTACTGTAAAAAGGATCCTGAGATATGTCAAGGGTACCTCAAATGCTACATTATGTTATGGAGGATCAGATTTTGTTGTCAGAGGCTATGTTGATTCAGATTATGCGGGTGATCTTGACAAAAGCAAATCCACCACGGGTTTTGTGTTTACTCTTGTTGAAGGAGCTGTAAGCTGGGTTTCGAAACTGCAGTCTATCGTGGCTACTTCTACGACAGAGGCAGAATACGTAGCAGCTACACAAGCTAGCAAAGAGGCAATCTGGTTACAAATGTTAATGGAAGAGCTCGGACACAAACAAGAGAAGATTGCTCTATTTTGTGATAGTCAGAGCGCTTTGCACTTGGCAAAGAATCCAGCATTTCATCAGAGAACAAAGCACATTCGAGTTCAATATCACTTTGTTCGAGAAAAGGTGGAAGAGGGAAGTGTGGATATACAGAAGATCCATACAGAGGACAACCCAGCAGATATGTTAACAAAGCAAATCAGTACTGACAAGTTTACATGGTGTCGATCCTCCATCGGCCTAGCAGAAACGTGAGTAGCATGGAGATGGCAAGTATAGGAAGGATAGACGTGGTACAATAAAAGTGACTTTAAGTGGGAGAAATGTTGAAATAAAGCCATTTTATTTGACCAAAGAGGCAACAATCTTCTGGCCATTTTGCAGCAATTCTTGACCAAAGGATTTGCTCATTAATGGTAAAGAAGAAAGCGTGTAAAATTGGTAGCAGGTTGGCAGCAGTTAGAAGTTGGCAACAATATTTGGGTTGAATTTCTCCACTTCAATTAAATGTACACGGTGAAATTTTTCCTATAAATGGAGAGCAAGGCTCAAGGAAGCAAGTAAGCAAAAATTGAGAGATTTCGTTCTTATTAGTAGAGAGAAAAATAGTGAGTGGAGAGATAAAATTATAGAGAGAAAAATTTATTGTTTTCTCCTAGTATTTCCTACTTATTTTCTCCTATTACAAGAGAGATTAATTGTTGTTATTTCCTTGTATTTAGAGAGTGTTATTGTAATTCTCCTACGATAGTGAAATCCTCCTATACTTGCCCGTGGACGTAGCCTAAATTGGGTGAACCACGTAAATACTTGTGTCCAATTTTTAGCCGCATTTTCTCAATTCTATTTTAGTTGCAAGCCAATCGTGACCCACGTATTCCTAACAGTTGGGTCATCCATCCTTTAGCTACTTAAAACATTTATTTCCTGATTTATTTCCTCAATTGTCGATTTCTGAATTCGAATGTGACACTTGTATTTTGGCCAAGAGTCACTGAACTAACTATCCTTTAAGCATGAATAAATGTAACACCCCATTTATTTTAATACATTCTGATGTATGGGGTCCATCCCAGTCTCTGTTGGATCTGGTATACGGTGGTTTGTGATATTTGTTGATGACTGTACACGTATGACATGGTTATATCCGTTGAAACACAAAAATGAGGTACTAAATGCATTCCAAGCATTTCATAATATGGTTTGTACTCAGTTCTCAGCACAGATTAAAATTCTTCGCTCAGCTAATGGTGCCGAATATGTTAATCACCACTTCGAAGATTATTTTTGAAAGCATGGTCTTCTTCATGAGACCTCTTACCCCAGACTTTTCTCCCCAGTAGAATGGGATTGCTGAGTGCAAAAATCGATACATTCTTGAGACTGCCCGGGCATTACTACTTGGTGCCCATATACCCTAGCGCTATTGGTCAGATGCTGTCTCCACAGCCGTGTACTTACTGAATAGAATACCGTCAAAAGTCTTAAATTTCAAGACTCCTCTTCAGGCTCTCTCTGCTAGAATTTCTCTACCAACGACATTAATGCTTCCTCCTAAGATCTTTGGTATGTAGCATGTGTCCATCCACTTAAGAATCAATGCACTAAGCTTGACCTATGTGGACTCTGCTGTCTTTTCTTTGGATACAGTGTCCATCAGAAAGGGTATCCCTGTTATGACCCTTCTACTAAGCGAACTTACGTCACCATGGATGTTACATTTCTGGAATCAGATACATTTTACCCATTCTCGGCAACTATATATCCTCTTTAGGAGGAGACAGGAAGTGAAGAGCCAAGATGGCTAGCCCTTGATTGGGTTGCTACTCAGGACAGTGAAAGGGTAAATGCAAAAATTACCAAGTAGCTCTCCAGTTGATGTATTGTAAACCTCTGAAGCTGAATCATCTAAATTTGAACCCTCTAACTCTTCAATACCTGCAGACCCATCTCCTGAGAATATCTCTGAGGTAATTATCCCTACCACTCCTCCATACACTAATAATACAGATACTTCTGCCAGGTATACTTTACCTTTCAGGCACAATCGAGGCAAACCACCAAATAGATACTCTCCTGATGAGGAGAAACAGAGTACAAAGTACCCAATTGCCAATTATGTCTCGACCAAGAAGTCACCCGAGCCCCTCAAGACATTTGCATGCAAACTGTCCTCATGCCATGTTCCGACTAGTATTCAGGAAGCTCTAGCTGATCCAAAGTGACTCAAGCTATACAAGAAGAAATGGAGGCATTACTGAAGAACAAAACATTGACTCTAACCTCACTACCAGAAGGGAAGAAAACTGTGGGATGCAAGTGGGTGTTATCTATCAAACATAAAGCAGATGGTTCAATTGAACGATACAAAGCAAGACTTGTGGCAAAAGGATATACACAGACGTATGGAGTAGATTACTAGGAGACATTCTCACCAGTAGCAAAATTGAACACAATTAGGGTTATATTGTCTCTTGCAGCAAATTTGGATTGGCCACTACATCAGTTCGATGTAAAGAATGCATTTCTCCATGGAGATCTTGAGGAGGAGGTGTATATGGATGTCCCACCAGGCTATAAGGCATCATCAATCAACAATGTTGTTTGTAAATTGGAGAAAGCGCTATATGGATTAAAGCAATCACCTCGAGCCTGGTTTGGGAGATTCAATCTAGCAATGAAGAAGTACAGTTACAAACAAAGTAACTTAGATCACACTCTCTTCTTAAAACATCGATTGGGTAAGGTAACAACTATGATAGTCTATGTGGATGATATGATAATTACAGGAGACGACGCTGAAGAAATACCTCAACTTCATAAGCAGTTGGCAACTGATTTTGAAATGAAAAACATAGGAGGACTCAAGTATTTCTTGGGAATCGAAGTTGCTAGGTCACAATGAGGTATATTCCTTTCACAATGGAAATATATATTAGATTTGTTATCCGAGGTAGGAATGTTGGAATGTAAGCTTGCAGATACTCCTATCATTCAAAACCACAGACTCAGTGAGCATCCTAACCAAGTACCAACAAATAAAGAAAGGTACTGAAGGCAAGTTGGGAAGCTTATCTATCTCTCACATACACGTCCAAATATAGCCTATGCAGTGAGTGTCGTAAGTCAATATATGCATAACCCGAGCGAGAATCATATGGATGCTGTAATCCGAATACTTCGGTACTTGAAGTCCTCTCATGGAAAGGGACTTATGTTCACAAAAAATAAACATCTACAAATTGATGGTTTTTCAAATGCAGATTGTGCAGGGGATATCAAAAATAGAAAGTCTACTTCAGGCTACTTCACGTTTGTTGGCGGAAATCTTGTTACATGGAGGAGTAATGGCGTTGTCAAGTGCTGAAGCTGAGTTCCATGGAATGGCTAAAGGATTGTGTGAACTCCTATGGCTTAAGAAGTTGTTGACCGAACTTGGAATTAACATCACCTCATAGATGAATCTCTTCTGCGACAATAAGGCCGCTATTGCCATTTCTCAGAATCCCGTTCAGCATGATCATACCAAGCATGTGGAAGTAGATCATCATTTAATCTAGGAGAATCTCGAAGCTAAAATTATTCGATTTCCTTTTGTAAAGTCCGAAGACCAGTTGGCTGATGTACTCACTAAAGCTGTATCCTGCAAAGAATTCCACAACTCACACTCCAAGTTGAACATCCAAGATTTGTAAACACCAATTTGAGGGGGAGTGTTGGCGTGAGTAGAATAATTATAGGAAACTTTAATTAGGAAATCTTCCCTGTATAGTAAACCCTTATTCTGCCTTTATTTTGCCTAAAAATCTGGCATTACCTTGTAAATATAGACGGGCTCTCCCTATTTATTTTGTAAACTTTATAGTGGAAATAGATTGATTTTGCAGGGACCGACAATTTTGTGAGTCTGATCATCTCATCTTTGTCTATGTCTCGAATTGGAATAAATTACGATAATCCATTCCCATCTATGGGTGTAAAATGGAACGACTGTAGTCATGTATGAATGTGAGATCAAAAAGGATATTAATCATGAAATTTTTATAACAATAAATCAAGCATGATTATTACTATACCCTCCGTGACAGACCCCTCACAATAGGGGGTTGGGCAATAATTTTTTGGCCTTTTTTTGTTCACATGAATCCAATTTCCATGTGCGTATATGTCGACAAAAGTGACATTTTCATCCTGATAAAATAACATAATTCTATTATATAATCCCTGTCAAATAATAATTTCACATGGTTTAAGTTCACATAATTTCAAGTTTATGTATCATTCATAAAAGCTATGTAGACGAAGCAAGTCTGCACTTGAAAATTGATCGTATATATCATATTAAAATTGTGGTTCCATCTTAAAATGTAAACTTTTTAAAAAGGAGTAGCTCAAACTCTTATATGTCAATCTATATTTTCATCTTTATTCAATGTGAAATTTATCCTTTAACATGCCTCACAGGATGTTGGCTCCTTTAACATGCCTCGCATGATGTTGGCTCCTTTATATTATATCATGTTGAAATACTCACAGCAGACTTTGCAACACACCTTTCGATTCAAAAAAATCGTTACACGACAAAACCGCAATGAAATTAAGAATTATGATTACAATAAAGAGTACACACACACACACAAAAAAGTTCGATCACTATAAAGTGTTTTTATTTTGTAGCAATTTGATTCAAATCCACGAAATAAAGAATACTTGAAATTCACTAGTATGCTGACTTTTAATTGGTTTGCTGCTGTGAGTTTGACTCTCTGAGTTTCTTTTCATCAGATAACAATTTTGCAAACATGTAATGCACAAAATAAGCAAAGTAAGTAGCTTATTCTATGGCTAAACAATTATAATTAAGAAAAGAATTTAATGCTGTGGTTTATGCAATATAGAATTGTACTTTATCAAAGCCTCTTCATTTGTACCACCATTGGCAATGGCCTCAGTGTTTCCTGTCTGAAAATTGACTCTGGAAACTGGGGAATTCAATAAATTTTGCCCAATGTTCACAAGGTCTGTTAGATTCTTCTTCGTGGTAACATCGATTGACGAAGTTACTCCGGTCAGCGTGTCGTCCTGCATGCAATTGGCCAAAATAAGATACTTAGAGATGTAAAATGAGTTCGTCTGTCTCTAGTAAACTTCATATCACGTCGGACTGAGGGTTGTTTACAGAAGCTGGACTCAACTTATGGGCTGTTCTGGTGGGCTCGCCGATGCCCATTTAGGCCTCGAAAATGTGGGTTGTGTGGATTAGGTACGACCCATTTGATACTTCTACTCCTTAAGTCATTAATAGTTTCGTATTATATATAAGTAAAAGAATAGGAATTGATTTAATCTCACTTGAATACGGAGGTAATTGTTATCACAATCGAGTGCTTGGAAGACGACTGATATAAAATAATCCACCATATCTGCAGATGCTTGTGTAAAAATATCGACTAATGGGGACGAATTTCCTTGTATGAGCCAGCCAAACAAGCCCCATTTTGCTGCCATTTCTGCACTATATTTCAGTTCTTGTTTTGCACGTCCTGTGCCTAATGAGATCACCAGCAATCGTCCGTAGTCCTGTGGCTGAATTGGGACATGTTTGGTTACTTCACTTATAGCAACCAAAGCCTGCACTAAAGATTGACGATAAAATTTAGATAGATACATATTGCGAGCTTGTTTTATACGACGTTTAGATAAAAGTAAGATTCGATAGATTTAAGAGAAAAATGAAAATTTTCCATTATTATTTCTTTTGGCTAACCGGGCCTTGTCATAGTTTCTTGAATAAAATGAAATATTTACATTGTGTTGTACAAGAAAACATGTTCAATGGTCCTTTTGCAGTTGGAATATACCTTATGTGACATCTAGAATTTTGTTACATACCCTAAAGTCAATAATTTTTAAAATAAGATAAGCATCTTTAAAACTTGATTGATATAGTATTTCAATCGTAGGATGGTTAGAAGTTCGGTTCTTATAAAATAATAGATCAAAGAGAAAAAATTCTAATGTTTTCAAAATCGATCCAAGACATTAATGCATAAATAGGTTAAAGGGTCCGATCAATGGTAAAAAAATAAATTCTACAGTTTTAAGAGGTTAAATCAGATTGAATTCCAAACAAATTCTCGATTTTTTCAGTTGAACTGGTCTCATAAAACATTACCGGATTATTTGCAGCGACGCCACCATCTATAAGATTGAATTCCCAAGGGTTTCCAGAGCTATCAGTACCATTCTTAAAATAATAAGCTGGAAATACTGTTGGCGCAGCAGATGTCCCAATGCTTATATCAGACAATAGAGCATCCAAGTATGGCAAATTGTTCAACTGCATCAATAATATTATTTGTTACGATCATTATCTGCATGCATCTGAACATTATTCCTTTCTAGAAAAGTTAATCTTTTGGATGAAACCCTAAACGGGAAATTTGATCAATCTAAAGCTCAAGACAGCAGTAAAATTTCAATATTAGCATTTCCAAATGAGCCACTATCTTACTATACATGCTAAGGATATAATCCCAAGTCGCTGAAATGTGTGTGCGTATAAGAGAGAGAGAGAGAGAGAGAGAGAGAGAGAGAGAGAGAGAGAGAGAGAGAGAGAGAGAGAGAGAGAGAGAGACCTCATAAGAGGAGAATATAGTTGGTTGCAGAAGCTTTATGTCAAATGTTGGGATGACAACATTGGTTAAAGTTTGATGCAACCTAGTCTGTCCTAAGTTGTCCCTTATCTGTTGATGAAGGCCTTTCCCGCCTTTCCCGTCATACTTTGGAGCTACTAATGAAACAACAGTACTTCCAACGGACCCTAAGCTGCAAAATATGAAAATTTCTGAACTTTTGTACCACAAAAATCAAACACAATAAAGTTTCTCTTGAATATTAACTACCACTTTCGTGGGAATATTTCAGGCCCTTTGTCCGTGTAAAATTCAACGATATTTTCAGCAGTCATAATGGGACGATTATTAGCATCCGGAGCGGTTAACATGGCAGTTATTAGACCTCCGGTGCTGGTTCCCGCAACTACATCGAAGTAATCTGCAATTCTTGCTTGTTCTCCATCCAATTTCTGTCCCATAAGTTTCACCATTTGTTAGAGTATTTTCTACTCGATAAATCCTTATTAAAGGATTCAAGAACTGACAGATAATTGAATCACTATATATAGTAACCGTCATCGTATATCTACAAGTATTTGTATCTAACAGGAACACAATTGAGTACATTCGATTATTGCATATCATACACGAACTAAGAATCGTACCTGAAGTTCCAATTCAAGAAATTCAAGAATAGTGGCAGGAATGATGTCCCTGATGCCACCTCCATCAATGCTTAGAATGGTGATCCGATTGCCTTTAGTTGGAGGAAGCATTTTATAAACAGCAAATGATGATTTGAGATAATAATTGAATGCCAAATGACTGGGTATTTAAAGAACAAACGTTGTGCCTTAGTTAGTTAAACAACCAAGAAATGTTCCTATACTGTAACATATTCTTGTCACACACTCAATTTAATAAATAAATGATAAGATTTAAGAGATGCCAGGAAGTGCATATATGGTTCTATATCTCGGAAGTCTTCAACCTTAACATCTCGGGTTTTTATGACTATGAACGCATAGATTTTATCAAACTCAAGAACACGATACTATTTAATTTACTATTTTTGATTCTTTCATTATGATTAAACTCGCAAAATGAAAGAGTCATATAAATATAATTCAAACTTAATTTACTTGCATAAATTTTTGATTCAAACTTTTAAATTGAAATTAAATTCTACACGTTGTCCCTCACCGGTTGTGAAAGGCCAAATTACAATTAGCTATTTGTGAAAAACTTGTTCATTTGAAATTGTTCCCAAGGAAAAGGCCAAAATAATTGAAGAATTCTTATAGTTAATCCCACGTTTCTGCTCATCTTATTATTTGTCTAAAAATGGAAAAATAATCAAGTTTCTCTTTGTTCACGAAAATATATTTCGAATTATCACCGCAAGTGTACAGTTCGTTAACATGTAATAAAGTGAATTTTAAGTCAGAGATTGATTAATTTAATTTTGATTATTGCGACCTTAATCGAAACAAGAATAATATGATATGCTTGCTTGAGATGAAATCATAACTAAAATAATCTACTTATGCAACTGTGAGTAAATTAACTAAACTAAATGCACATTATACTAAATGCAAATAAATATGTTTAATAGATGACAAACGCACTAGGATTCCAAATTCGCATACAATAATCTTTTTTACTTTAATCTTAATTCTACACTTTGACAACACGATTGAATTTTGACGAATTAATGTTCCTATTTTATTTAACAGTCTCTTTCGAATAATGTTAAATCTAGTCTCATATATAATCAAACTATATTTTTATGATGGATACGAACATACAAGAATGCAAGTGAAAGTTCGAATTAGTGCCACAATAAAAGAAATGAAACTCAAATACAATCACGATACCAATAATGAGCTTTTGCAGCAGCCAAAAAACGCTGCAAACGATCTTTTGCAGCATTTTTTCAAGTGTTGCAAATGTCGGTGTTGCTGTAGAGGGAAGACTATATATAAGAAAAAATAATTTAACCTAGATATAAAGAGACTATATATATGCTAAATAAATAAAATTGAAAAGACTATTCTACCCTTAATAAATAATAAAACAAAATAACCATATATTTTTTAACATCTCTCCTCAAACTCACGATGCGGAATTACAAGTATCGAGAGTTTTTCAATTAGAAAACGAAAACGAGAAACAGAATACAATTTGGTGAAGAAATCTGCAAGTTGTAAAGAAGAAGAAACAAAGGACAAAATAATTATGCCATGCTTGAGACACTACAACAAAAACAGCATACAACAACGTTCAAAAAACGTTGTTGTAGGCCTACGACAACATTTGGACGTGTTTTGCAAATCAAGGTGTTGTCGTAGAGTAGAGAGATACGGCAACTTTTTTGAGCTTTGCTGAAAGTTTACGGCAACGTTCAACAAACGTTGCCGTAGCTATCTACGGCAACGTTTGTCGAAATGTTGTCGTAGCTATCTACGGCAATGTTTTTTGAACGTTGCCGTAGGTTTTTTGTTTTTATACAGCAATTTATACAAATTAATTGGCAAAATTGAAAATGACTCATTCTGAACAAATTTTGGAATTGCATAAAAATTTATAATTTCATTATAAATTTTTGAATCCATACATTTGAACATTAGCATTTGATACAACACCACTTAAATACAAAATGAGCTTCAAAATGAAATAAAATGATAATGGAAAAACTCGATCATAACAAAGTCTTTCAAGTTTCAACTAATTTCAAAAAATTGCCAAATAAAATATTCTCCAACACTATTTTCTGAAGATGGCAAACTACAGCTCACAGGTCTTGCACACTCAAACCTGAAAATCCATTACAGGTCTCTTTAACAACTGGAGGAGCTTCTTCAATTGCTTCCCGTGCTGCCTCTTGTTCTTTTATTACTCTAGCATTTGCTTTTGTCTCTTCCAACTCACTCTGCATTTGATAGACAAAAGATAAGGAACATCATTACATTCAAGTTCAGTAAATCAGAAATGAACTTTCTAAACAAGTTTATCCTCAATCGTTTCTCAAACTATAAGTGCCATGTAAGCTCCTCTACTTTCTTTTCTAACTTGTCTTTTGCTTCTTTGAGGGCTCGTGTTTTCCTTGCAGCATGAGTCAATGTACAAACGTAATCATGCAAACCAACAACAATTTTCCACAGGGATAAAAGCACGTGAAGAATAGAGCTAGAACCATTTTGAGCTTTCGGAGCTCTTTCTTAGCAACCAGTTGCCTCCAACCACATTGAGTAACAATAGCAGCTATATAAACAAATTCTATTAATAAAATCTCATCCAAATGGGATATGAGAGCAAATTTCCACTCATCAGGGATTATCTTTTCAAATTCTCCTACAAAAAGCTATATAAATAAGATACAAATGTCAATGTGTTGCAAATATATGTGTGATCAAGGAATGGAAAATCTATTCAATCTGAGAAAGCTTCAACACACCCAATCAAGGAGTTTCATGCGCCATTCCCTAGAGTTTGCAAGCTCACACTTTGTATTGAGCTAATCCACTTAAATTCTTGTGTATTGTACATGGCATATATGAAAATTCTTGAGTTAACAATGAGATAGAATTTAAATCTAAAGGATAATTTCTGAGATACCTCGCCAACATGACTGTAACTGAATTGCCGCTCGGCTTAATGAGATGAATTTCTTTCGTGCAATGTGAGTATAAATTTGCCTTTGAATGGTTCTGGCTGCATTTCCAAGAACCTTTGCTATCCTTGCATCTAGTTCAGCCATTTGACAGGCTCGTAAAAAGACCTTTGTCTTATCTAACTTCAAATCCAAGCATACCATATGAATAAGTATAAAGGGAACTCCATTACAACATTGGCAAATTGATGGAAGTTAATCAAACATATTACTGCTTCCAGGTAATTGTTATAGCTCATAGAAATATCAAACTTTCTAAATGATACTTCTTACTAAACCCATAAGCAAACAGTTTATGAAAGCAATCATTATCTTCTCACATGTTTGGCAGGGGCAAATGTGGAAATACTTTTCAAATGTCATTAGCATAACGAAATACACTAAAAGCTGATTTACAGAACCAGGCTCTTTTTAATGCAAGGAGAAAGTACAATTTTGATGAAAGAATACAGAAGCAATGGATGCCATGCCCCGAGACTGGATATCCAATTGTGAAATAGGTATTTAAGTACAGAAGTAGATGTCTAAGGGGCACCTAACCAATACCAATATGCCAGTCATGCAATCTCCACAATTCTGATGTGGGAAAATTAAAACTCATATAGAGGTAAGAATTAGCACTCGTATTCGTTGAAGCCCACTATCCAGCAACGAAGTCTTCTACAATTTAACAAATTACTATATAGGAATCAAATGTACCTGATAGCCCTTCAATCCCATTTTGTCTAAAAGCATTTGGCATGTAACCTTCTCTTTAGAACAGCCCAAGAATATTTTATGGCTCATACAAAAATGACGACAATAAAGAAAAGCTGATGCCAGAAGAAGATGGAAAGAAGAAAAATAACTCACTTTCCTCCCAAAACTTCTGGAGCAAGAACCCCAAACCGAAGAAGAAACTCATCAAACAAGCGTCTAGTGGGGTATCCCACACAACTAATTCTGATAGCTTCGAGCACACCCTAGAATGATGTGAAGAAAATTCCAGCACATAGCAGGTAGAATTGGGGAAATTACAAAGCCTCTAGAATTAGAAAGAGCCTCAGGTTTTGTACCACCGGTAGGAGCCGCAACAGAGACGACATCAGCACCTCCACCAGCGCCATATTTCGTAACAAGGTCCTCAAAGGAATGCCATCGTCGTTGAGGATCAAACAAGCGTAGCACAGGCGATCTCTCCACTCTCACCAACGGAATTTGAGGGGGAGGCAGAACGATTTGAGGAGAGGGATAGTGATTTAGGCGAGAGAACGATTAGGGCTTCTATAGTAATTTCGTTCCTTTTGTTTTTTTTTTTTCAATTTTTCTTTTGTGGGCTTGAAATTTGATGGATTCATTTAAATGGGCTAAAATATTATTTGCAACGTTTGATAAACGTTGCTAAATGTGAGACTTTTCGCAACGTTTACCAAACGTTGCTAAAGATGACTTTTAACAACGTTTGGTGAATGTTACGATAAGTCTTACCTTTCGCAACGTTTGATAAACGTTGCTAAAAGTAAAACCTTCTGCAACACTCAATAAATGTTGCTAAAAGTGTCTACCGCAACATTTTTCAAAATAAGGTTGCCAAAACTCATTTATTAATACCAACGGCAACATTCACTTGCTAAAATGTTGCCAAAAGACCCTTTTGGCAATATTTGTTGACAAATGTTGCATTTTTAATGTTGCAAATAACTATTTTTGTTGTAGTGAGATGATAAGGTGACAATCGATCTCAATGTACTTAGTTCTTTTATGAAAAATTGAGTTGTAAACAATTTGAATAGAACTCTGGTTATCACAATACATAGGAGTGAGATGAGAAAGAAAAACTCTCATATCTGCAAGTAACCAACGTAACCAAATAATCTCTTTGGTAGTGGATGTCATAGCACGATATTTTGCTTCGGTTGAAAATTGAGAAACAATAGATTGCTTATTGCTTTTCCAAGAAATAAGAGAATCATCCAACAAGATACAGAAACCAGTAATAGACTTGCATTATGTGGGATCACTACCACAATCAACATCGGAGTATACACACAGCTCCAAGGAAGATGTGGATGGAAGTAAAAGACTACGAAAAATTGTACCTCGAAGATACCGCAAAATACGAAGAACAGCTTCCCAATGAATTGTAGTAGGAGAAGCAGCAAACTGACTAATAACATGAATATCATATGCAATATTTGGACGAGTAATAGTAAGATATACCAAACTCTCAACAATAGTATGGTATAAAGCATGATCTGATAAAGGTAAATCATCAGAAAAAGAATACTTTGCGTTAATCTCAGTGGGAGTATCAATAGTCTTGTTATCAGTAAGTTGAGCCCACTTAAGAATATCTGTAATATATTTTGATTGAGAAAGAAGATAACCTCTAGGTGAGCAGGCTATCTCAATTCAAGAAGGCATATTTTGATTGAGAAAGAAGATCTCAGTTCAAGAAGGCATTTTTAACATCAAGTTGAGAGATACGCCACTGATGAACCGAAGCTACTGCAATAAGAGTACGAATATTAATCATTTTTGCAACATGAGCAAATGTCTCCTCATAATCTATACCATACTGTTGAGAGTAACATTTTGCAACCAACTTAGTTTTGTATCGCTCAATTGATCTATTAGAATTAGTTTTGATCTTATACACCCAATGACAACCAACACAACTCTTACCAGGAGGTAGAGGAACCAAATCTCAAGTACCAGTCTTATGTAAAGCAGAAAGCTCATCATCCATAACTTGCTGCCAAAGATGATCAATAATTGCCTCTTTATAAGAAGATGGCTCAAAGAGACAATGATAAAAGCTAAAATGAAGTAAAAGATGAAAAATAACAAGAACAAGCAAAATCTGGTAACTTTGTAGACTTACAAATGCATGTGAATTGACGTAGAGGTGGATCTACAGTCTCAGACAGAGTTTGAGGGACCATAGGAGAGGAGGGAACTTCAGGTGTGCCGGAGAGTAAAGTGTTAGTACTTGCAGAATGATCAATATGAATTGGTTATAAAGATAACGGAGTAAGAGCATAAGAATGGGTATTTGAAGTGCTAGGAACCTGAGATGAGAAACTATCAGAATTGTAAGAAAAATGATCTATATGAATAAGATCAGATCTGGTCAAACTATGAGTAGTGGATGGATTAGAAAAGAAAGGTATATGTTCGAGACGAGATACATAAAATTTCTGAGTTATTGGATTAAAACAACGATATTACTTTTTACCTTCACCATAACTATGAAAAACACAAATAGAAGATCGAGATGACAACTTGCTGCGTTCTACATGAGGACAAAGAACGAAACAATATCAAAAAAACTCTAAAAATAGAATAACCAAGGGCATACCCATACAACCTTTCGAGAGGAGAAATGCTTGAAATAGGAGAAGATGAAATTATATTAATCAAGTCTACAACAGTAAGAACTGCTTCACCCCAAAACACACTAGGAATAGAAGCAGACAACAAGAGAAAACGAGTAGTTTCAACAATGTGCCTATGTTTTCTTTCAGCAACACAATTTTGCTCTAGAGTATTTGTGCTAAATAGTTCCATCTAAGGCAAGCAGCTCACAAAATTATTAGAAGTGTATTCCCCACCCAAATCACACCTAAAATATTTGATAACAACAGAATGTTGAGTTTTGACAAGAGCACGAAAGATTGTGTATATCTTAAAGAATTCGGAACGATATTTCATTAAATAAACTCAACAATAACAAGTATAATCATCAATAAAAGAAACATAATATCGAGACCCTCCTTTTGTGGTAATAGGAGAAGGCTCCCATACATCAGAATGAATCAAAACAAATGGAGATGAAGAAACAGAAATACTTCGATTAAAAAGTAAAGCTGAAAATTTGGCTAGTTTACAACCATTACAATCTGAAATATCACAAGGTTGAAAATTTCCTAATGCCCTTGTAGAAGCCAAAAATCTCAAACGACAAGACGAAACATGACTTAGACGAGAATGCCATAAATAAAAATTAGAAGAAGAAATACTCAAACGATAAGAATACAAATCAACACTAGTAGCAACAGTAGCAACTAACACTTTTAACTCATCCAAAATATATAGTATCCCCTTCCTACGGCTTGTCCCAATCAGCCTCTGAAACTACAGATCCTGCACATAACAAGAAGAAGAGAAAAATGTGACTAAATTACCAGAATCACATAATTGACCAATAGAAGCAAGATTTAATGTGAGTTTCGAAATATGATAAACATTATAGAGAGATAAGTGGGGTGTGACAAGCAGACCAACACTTGTTAACAGGAATAGAAGACGAAGGAGACATGAAATCAAAAGATGAAGAATCTGAAGACATATGATGTGAAGCACCTGATCCAAGACCCACACAGAAGGTGACATTCCTGAAGAACTATGAGACAACTGACCTACGTTGGAAGAAGCAGATATAGCTTGTGGCTGTAAGGAGAGAAACTTCTGAAATTGCTCAGCCAAAGTACTAGAATCAGTGAAAGGACCTGATGAAACTACCGCTGCAGTGGACTGTGGTGGTCTATAACCCTAAGGTGGTCTACGAGCATTCGATTGTGACTGATTTCTAGGCTTCCAAGCTTGAGATTGTTGCATGGTTCGATTCTGGTGTCTCAACTTAGGACATTGAGCCTTCCAATGACCTTTCTGCTTACAAAAACTGCACTCATCGGGAGCAACTCTTGCGTGAAACATATTCTCATTATTAGAGAGTGACTTAAAAGGTACTACTAACACAGAAGGATTAGAAGTAGAAAGAATTCCCTTTTTAAAATAAGACTTAAGACATATTTCTTCAGTCAATAACTTACTGACAACTGAGTCAACAGAAAGAAGTGGGGAACGATGCAAAAATGAACCTCTAAGTCCTTTAAAATCACTGCGAAGTGCTGTTAGAAACTGTACCAACCGTTGCTGGTCTTTATGAGCAATATAGGCACTACATGCCTTTAATTTTGCAGATTCTGTAAAAGTCAATTGATCCCAAAAATCTATTATAACAGAATAAAACTCCTGAACACTCATATTCTTCTGCTGAAGAGCTTGTATGTCATTCTTCAATTGATACTCTTTTGGAAAATTTGGTTGAGTGAATAACCTTTGTAGATGATCACGAACTTCCTTTGCTGTCTCATACTTTGCCAACTCTCTATCTATGGAATGCTCAACAGAATTGTTAATCCAAATAATAATTTTTTTATTGTTTGCTTCTCAGGCATCTATCAAAGCAGCATAACCCTCATCAATATTCTTAGGTTTCACATAAGTTCCATTAACATATCCCCACATCTTTTTATCATTAAATTTTTTTCTCATAACGTAACTCCAATATAAATAATTCTTTCCATTCAACCTCACACTCACAGACTGAAGCAAATTATCTCTTTCAGTAGTCATAATAAAAAAATAAGGAAACCCAGATCGCAAAAGAAAGGAAAACGAAATACCAGATTGCAGAAATTGAATGAAAACCCTAACGAAATATCAGATTACAGAAACTGAATGAAAACCCTCTCGAAATCGTCTAGTTTCCAAAATCCGTGTTTGAGATTATATGAGATCCCATGAAATTTAGCTCTGACACCATGTTAAACAATCCAAAAAAATAAAGAAAAAGAAAAGGAGGCTAGAGTTTCATCGATTTTGCAAAACGCAATTGAATAAGAAAAAGATAATTTAACCTAAATATAAAGAGACTATATATAGGCTAAACAAAGGGAACTGAAAAGACTATTTTACCTTTAATAAATAATAAAATAAAATAACTATATATTTCTTAACATGTGTGAGATTTAATTGGCTTGGTACAATAAAGTCCAAAAGAAATTGTGCAACGATGAAACGTTAATTGAGCATTATAAATATACCTTTTATGGGCATATTTTTTTAAGATTAGGGTTAGCCATATTCTCTCATTTTTTTCAAAAAGGAATGCATCTAAAGGTGGAGAATAAGGAAGGAGCTTTGACTAGAAAATTGGAAGGCCATTTAAAGCTCTTCAAGATGATATAAAATCCATTATAAATTTTAGTTTAATCTTCAAAGGAAAAATAATTTTCTTATGTTGATTAAATTTTATAACCGACATACGCTTATTCTTAAGCTTATCAAATAGTTTTTCTAATAAAGTCAATCCGAAGTGAAAAGTGTTGGAAAAATTGAGTTTGTGGGTGACTTTGGCATGAATTTTGAGTGGGATCTGTTTGGTTATTTTGGAAGATGAAAGTGGATTTGTATTCTCCTCCATAAGTGCATCGAAATCATATACTTGTCAAAAATTATGCTTGGATGAATGAGAAATTGAAGCTCAAAATATGCCATGTGAAAGGAGTTTATATTGGTGGGAAAACTAAAAATTAAGTTTATCCCACATAGGAAGTCGATGAAAACTAAAACCACTTTATAAAGGATTGCACTTTAGAATAATATAATCATGTGTAGTATAGAGGATCTCTCCACGTGCGCGCGTAGGCGGTGCAAATCACGGATCGAAATAGGCATCGGACCTTGAGCTTGTGTGCGGCGCGACCTGCGTACATGAATGTCGGACTCGATTTACCAAAAATTGGCCCCTTAGAAGAGCCTACGTTTTGCTGCATTTTATTTTATTTTTTCGACTGACTTTTCATTTTCTGAAACAGTTGAAACTCCTAAAACTCCTGTTGTTGTTGTAATTGCAATGAAGTAAGTGGGCAAGTTACAAGATCCAAAATCTATATATACCTCAGTTTTTCCCATATTTCAGTACACGAATTCATCTGAGTATTCATCTGCTACAGTTTAAGTGTTGTCTTTGTTTTTATTTCTGTTTGACGATATTGTTCGGGCTCTAACTCAGTTCGCTGAAGTAAAATCCGTGGTGCTCAGATTCTACCGTTCAACCGTTGAATTCTGGGAAGTAGACGCTCAAATTACACCTTAAGCACATACGGTAAGAGGGTGAATTTGTTTTAAGGAAACTGTGTGTAACACAGTCCTCGGAAAGGTTTTTTTTTTTTTCCTTCTTGTTATTCGTTTTGCATATTAGTATTTTGCAGTTCTCGTTTAATTATTTGCTAAAATTTATAAATCGTTTATGAATCCGTTATATTAATTAAATTTGTTACAGTCATTTTGTATGCAAAATGATATGAGGAAATATAGTATTTAAACTTACTGCAAATACAATATATATTCTACATATTCGATACTCAATCCAAGATTCTGTTTCGTGAAGTTTTTGAAACAATTATCTAACAAAAAGCACACACATAACTTGCCCAAAACACTTCTTCTTAATGAATTGAACTATAAAAACAAACGGCAACTATTCACACACACTAAGTTGTTTAAGTTATTAAATTAATTGTCAATGCTTCTTACCTAGCTTGAGGTTATCTAGGATATTTTTAATTTTTCTTGATGAAGGGTTTACCTATTTGGAATCATTGCTTGGTTTACTTGCCAAAGTTTATGGAGATAATTTAATATAATTAAGATTAGATTGAACAGATAATCTAATGAAGACTTCCTAAACTTCAGATCAGTTTATAATGATATATTTATGTTGTTTATATGCAGCAAATATAATTGTTTTTTGATTTATTTATTTATAAGACTGTAACATGATATTGGTTCGGAGATTTTGTTTTGTACACCTTGTTGCATCTCATCATTTTGCTATTAAAACTCGGAATCCTATTTTAAATCGTCAAACTTATTAAGAGAAGTATGACAAACCCTTACGTATTAATTGTTATTTTGATATTTAATTGACGTGAATTTAATCATTAACATGTTAACACAAAAATAGTGGCATACTTGAGAACACAAATCTTGAAATTCAAATGCTCACATCAGCTTTTGACGAGTTTCTTAGGGATGGCAATGTGGCAGGCAAACTAGGAACGGGGATTGGAGCACAGCAAAGGCAGGGTTTTCATCCCATTCCCACCCTGCTGGAGATTTTTCAGAGGTAGCGGATCGAGAATTAAAGTATTCTTACTAAATTCTTATTTAATTACTTATTTTTTATTTTTTTAGTTTTAAAAATACGATTGAATTTTAAACAATAAAAATAAAATAAAAAGATTCGGGTGGGACTATGTTTTCTGTACTCCCATTTTCCATTAGGTGTAGGGATTCCCATTCTTTTCCATTGGGATGGAGAATTGAGGGGTGGATCGGAGATATAGAGCTTTTCCATTCTTATGTCGAGCAATAAATGAAAATTTCAGGCTATAAACGTAGTCTTGACTAAATTCTATTAAAAAAAATTATTTTGGTGAGTGAATGTAAAGGATTGTTTGAGCGTGTTTAGAAGCTCACATTATTTCATTTTTCTATTCTTTTTTGCCACATTTTGTTGAGTAATGCAAAAGTTTGGTTTGTTCATTTTGACAATTGCATATCTAAATATTTTGGACTCAGCACTATTCAAATATGGATTGATTTTAAAATCAAATTAACCTAGAAAACTACACAAATGAAAATCCCATCTATATAAAGACTAATACAGAAAATACATACCAAAATACATACTAAGGAGATTTTTAATTTTTGGTCAACTAAGGGTCAAGTTAATGGTTTTTGTCAATTTGGATTCCGAGTGCAAGTCTTTTAAATGTTTGGTATCATGGGTGGTACAAATAAAAGGTTTGTGCAAAGTCTGCAATTAAATGAAAGGTTTGGTACCGTGACTGAAATTTTTGCAATATTTTATTGTGTGAATGTATGATTGAAAATGAGTATGATAAATAAATTAAAATAAAGTAAATTAAATCAAAGGCCACCAAACAAGGGCTCAGTCCTATTGTATCTTTTATAGTTGAGCCATATTGTGATATTGTACATTTTATAGTTGAGTCCTATTGTATATATTATAGTTGAGTCCTATTAGGGTGATATTTGGGAGATCACGAAGCAACCGAATTGCCATAAAATATCATAAAGTGGGAGATCATGAAGCAACCCAAAGGGCGATCAAATAGCACGTCCCCATGGCCAAATCATCATCGGGAGATAAAGAAGCAACCCGAAGCCTCAATACATGGTGTACAAATTCATTTAGGGATCTATAGTATGTTATATGATTCTAGTTCACTTTGTATGCCACTTTAACATTCTTAAATCTTAATGATATAACTCTTTAAAATAGAATAAGCACATTAAACGACTTTTCTCAAAATTGAATAAGCACCTTGTGGAGCATTAAAATTCACATGTAAATAGCTTATCCTTCATAATGAGAATGTATAAATCTACAATGGTATATGACTAAGATATTTTTGAAGTTCTATAGGTTGAACAACCTAAAATTTTAAAAACCTTATGTCAAAGTCAAGCTAAAAATCTAATTCTGGGGTTCTTCGAATCATAACAAATAAAGGAAAAATCATTTTCTGTCGTAGTAGAACAGGATTCTAGTACCCCCTCTTGTTTACAGTGAGGATTTAGGATCCCAAAAGCATCAATAAAGCAATTTCTCATGGTACCAGAGTCTCATTTTCACAACAGAACTTGGTTCTTCTTTCTTCGGGTTCTAGCTCTTTGTGCCTTCTTCACGCTTGGCTATGGAGGTTTTTTTATGTAGTTAAAGGTCTCCATTGTTAGGCTTCTTATACTCTATATGTTAGAAGGAAGAGTTCTACCTAGCTTGGATAGTGGTTTCTTATTCTTCAGTGTTTGAAAGTGCTTAGGAGTGACATGTTTTTAGAGAGTTTTTTGCAAGAAATGAGAGAAGATAGAAATATATTGCTTAGTTTTGAGATTCTAACTATGGATTTTTACTTTTTTATTCAAGAACTTCTGACTTTATACACGCCCAAATAACAAAACAATGGCCCTCTCTTATCCTCTCCAAATCAGTGGCCATCCCTACATGGGTTATATTCTGATGAAAATTCCATCGGATATATTAGTTGAGGTGGTGGAGAGGGAAAATAGATCTTAGTTCTTGTTTTTGAAATGTAACAATGTGTTCTTGTCATGTATTTATCAATCATGCTACATTGACATCTTGGATGACAGAATGTCCATGTGACAGAAGTTCATAGGACTATTTAAAAGACAGCCATCAATATCATTTAATCATTTTTTTTTACACATTTTCTTCTATCAACAAAGATGTTAAAAACATCTGGCAACAAAGCTTAATTTTGTATTTGTTGTTATATATCACTTTTAGTGTGTGTTTCTGGTGGGTGGATGATGGTGATGTGGAGGGTGATGGTGGCAACGACACAAATCTATTGGTATTGGTGGTGGCACAGTTTGGTGCTGAGGGTGGTGATGATGATAGAGATGATGATAGTATAACATAGTATACCATAACTTACAAATGGTGGTAATATCATAAGACTACGTGTTACAAGTGAGAGTGGCGGAAGTGCGACAACAACGGCTGTGTGGTTAAAATATTTAACAGTCAGTTACACGTGTGGGGTAATTTTGAATATTAGTTGTTATTTTGTAGCTAAAAATCATCTTGTTATTTATTTTAAATTGGGGTAATTTTACTATCTAAAAAATTGTCAAGAATAAATGTGTAATTTATTGGTATCGATTGTAAATCTTACTTTTTTTTTGGGTGAGGAATATATAATCTCCTAAGCATTTAAA
Organism: Fraxinus americana; assembly: GCA_035079005.1. Lineage (NCBI taxonomy): Eukaryota > Viridiplantae > Streptophyta > Magnoliopsida > Lamiales > Oleaceae > Fraxinus > Fraxinus americana. The sequence goes on along the minus strand of CM068722.1, from coordinate 8,964,780 downwards.
TTATAATAAAACAAATCTAATTAGGGATCACATATTAACTCAAATAAATTAAAATCAATAATAACTCCATAATTGATTAATTAGATCTCTTTCAATCCTTAAAAGGCATAATTGATTAATTAGATTTTAATTCTTATTGTTTTGCTGCTTTTTCTTGATTTGAATTTTGTTTCTGATTTTTGCAATTTATTTTCTTTTAACTCATACACAGTGCTTGTGAGAAGTGTTTAAAATTGAGAAGAGATCCACTACTTGACAGAATCTGTAATGGTGAGATTCTGCACTTTCCCCCAAAATGGGGCTCAAACAATGACGAGGTCAAATGGATAGATTCATATCAAGATGGCTCAAGCCCAAATCTTTTCGGTGAATGGACTTTGGAATTGAACAAGTACGGGCCGCGTTATCCCTTAGCTGATACAAATGGTTTACTTCCAACAATAGCATTTGACAAGCTGTAACTTGGTAATGCAAATACAATAAAGGGAAAATTTCATTTCTAAGATGTTAAGTATGTGTCATTTCAAAAATAAGAAAATAAGTTATAAATTTCAAAAATCAGATTTTTTTTTTAATTTTTATTTATGAATTAATAAATTATTAAATAAATTTATTAAATATTTAATTCTAATATAATATAATTAATCAACCCCACCTATACCACCCTTACTGCTCTGGGGACTATTCCGGCGACCCTTTCGGCCACCACTCTTTTCCGACGATTTTTCAGGAGACTTTCCGAAGGACTTTTCTGACGACTATTCTGGTGACCGTCATAGATTCACAATTTAGTTAGTCACAAATTATTTTTCAGTCACAAATCATAATTTTTTAAGTCAAATTATTTTACGGTCAAATATCAAAAATTTTGTAGGTCACAAATTATTTCGAGATCACAAATCAAAAAAATTATAGTTCACGAATTATTTCGAGGTCACAATTCAAAAATTTTATAAGTCACAATTTGTTTATCGGTCACATGTCAAAAAATTTGTAGATCGCAAATTATTTCGAGATTACAAATCAATAATTTTATAGGTCTCAAATTATTTTATTGGCCATGGATCAAAAAATTACAGGTCACAATTATTTATGAGTCACATATTTTCAAATTTATTAGTCACAGATTAATTTTTAGTCACAAATTGTCAAATTTTAATGTCACGGTTAATCCATTATGTGATTTTTTTTTAACCACCACCATCATCTGTACTATCGCCACGACCACTACCACCGCCTCCACGACAACCACCACGACCAACATCACCACCACCCAAACACCACGACAACCAGTAGTAACATCGTCATCTCCAAAACCATCAGATCCTGCCGATCTACCACCATAGTTACAACCACAAAATCGTAGCCGCACAAAACATCACCAACCACCACCACCGCCGGCACTGCTGTAAACCATGACACCATTGCTAAAGCCACAACCACGCCTCAACACCACTGTACGCACAACACACACCACAGAACCCAACCATCGCACACACCACCACATAGCAGATCGGACGAGGCGGTGTTCAAACCACCGTACAAAATGAGCAACGTCTTGTACCCGGTTGACAATGACAGAGCGACGAAAAACCATCGCAGCCGTAAATCAACACCACCAATACCCAAGAATTAGATCGCCCAAAAATCGTCGATGATTGTTGTGCTCCGAGGATGTTGTCACCGCTATGCTCTAATTGCATCGACGACTATATCGCCGTATGATGCTCAGCAGTTGCGGAAGAAAGTTGCAGCTGCCCCGTGAAGTTGGATCATAGAACCAGCGGCCGCAGGGCGACGTAAAATCGAGGGGGAAGGAAATTGTTGTTAGACATAAGCTAAATGATTTGTTTGTTTCGTTACCGTCGGCTTTTGAAGAGAGATTTTCAGAGAATATGAGATAAGGGTTGTTACCGACAGCGAGCGTCGGTGGGGCACGTTCCCGTTATTGCAGCCACCTACTTTAAGGGCTACAACGGCGGCTCTCACCAGGTGCATCATCCTCGTCGTGGCTGCAGCGACAGAGGAATAGAGAGGAAGGTGATGAGAAATAGAGGAGAGGTAGAGAGAGAATGGGTTTAGGAGAAATGAGGTGGGGGTGGAAAGAGGTAGGGTTGATTTAGGAATTAATTAGGGTTTGGAGTATATAAATTTCGTAAAAATATTTATTTTATAAAAATATTAATTAAAATAAAATATCTGATTTTTGAAAGATTAAACTTCCCACCTGATTTTAGAATGTTGAATACTTAAAGCAGGGATTTGTGTAATTTCCACTACAATAAATAACAATCGACTAAAAAATAAAACTAGATTGCCACTATTGACAATCAAAATAAAAGTATAAGGTCGTCCATTAATGTCTAAAATAACTTTTCTATTAATTCACAGGAAGTAACGTATCATTAACCACATTATTTATTGTACACAAACAAGAATGAAATGACTGAAAAAAGAAGTGACCTTTCGCAAAAAAAAAAAAAAATATCTTCTATATATAAAAAGGGGCTATGAAACGGAAGTTATGTTTTGACAGAAATGCTTGTTCCACTTTTTCCACCGTTAACTTTAATGGATTCCGTTAAGTAGCAATTAAGGCAGCATTTGTGCCCATTTAAATAATTTTATTTTATTAATAAAATTTGATGAAACATATGGTTGAAAATTTGATAAAAATTATGAGTTCCATGCCATATGTGACTAAAAATGGCATAATTTCATTCACACTACAAAAAATATAAGAAATTCAAGTACAAATCGATCATAATTTTGACACAAGATAATACCAAATTTTGTCGTTTGATCTTCCAAATCAATGTTGCACACTTTGGAGTCACACTCACAATATCATAATATGGCAAACATTTAAATGCGAATATGGACCAATTTACCTTTAAAAAAATGCAGAATCACAATATTTTCCGAAGTCACTTAGCCAAACTTCAATAATAATTTGTAAATCTCGAGTTCTAGAATTTTTCTAACACATGCTTGTGGTCTGTTGAAGACGATCAATATCAATAATATTTTTCTAAGCAATAGTTCTGAATTGGCAAGAGAAAATTTATTTATACTCACATTCCATAATTACTTATCACCATAATGATTATTTATTCACATTTTTAACATTGTTTATAATTTATCTAAAATCTCACATAATCCCTAATTTTTCCAACTTTTTTCAATTTAAAATCTTATGTCTACCAATTTTTCCCTTCCAGAAAAAAGAACGAAAAATATCTGTCCATTCCCATTCAGTGATTGCAGTCCACTGTAAAATATATGGGACTTATAAGTTATCGAGTCATTTTTGTTGGCGTGAGTAGAATAATTATAGGAAACTTTAAATAGGAAATCTTACATGTATAGTAAACCCTTATTCTGCCTTTTATTTTGCCTAAAAATCTGGCATTAGCCTGTAAAAATAGACGGGCTCTCCCTATTTATTTTGTAAACTTTACAGTAGAAATAGATTGATTTTGCAAGGACTGACATGGTATCAAAGCAATACGATCTCGGGATACCTATCACTCTCTCGTTTTAGCCCTGTTTTTTTTTTTTCCGCCCTTATGGCAGCCATTGGAGATACGACCCCCTCTGACGACCAACCACCAAATACCGACACCTCCTTTACCGAATTTACCTATAAACTGACTGAAGCTTTGAACAAAGCTCAGAATCCGATTGCAACAGAATCTTCTACCACTCAGATTGGCATAAAATTAGATGGTTCCAACTATGCGCTTTGGTCTCAAGTTGTCGACATGTATATCTCCAGCAGAGACAAGTTGGGATATATCAATGGTGATACTCTGCAACCATCCCCAACTGACCCGTCCTTTCGTAAATGGCGCACCAAGAATGCCATAGTCAAAGGATGGGTTATCAACTCCATGCATCCATCATTGATAAGGAATTTTATCAGATTTCCAACCGCGAATGGTCTGGGACTCCATTGCCTCTACCTACTTTGATGGGAGTGACACCTCCTAAGTTTACGACCTTCGAAGATGAGTGAGTCGACTGCACCAAGCTAGAGGCTCTCTTGAAAAATACTAACTTGATCTTCAAGGATTGTGGCGTGAAATTGATTTTCGTAGCCGCAATCCTATGAAATGCCCAGATGATATTAAAAAATATAATACTTTCCTCCAGGAAGAAAAGGTATATGTTTTTTTGGACGAGCTTGATGATAAACTCGACTAGATAAGGAGAGACGTGCTTCAGTTGTAGCTTTTCCCAACCGTGCAGCAAGCATTTGCACTGGTTCGCCGAGAGACCATTCTCCAAGCTGTGATGAATGAAAGCAACCCTGATGAAAATCCTGGAGTGGTTCTAGCATCTAGGAGTATTAAATTTGCCCCCTCTGTTCAATCTAAAACTGATGGAAGCAAAAGAAAACCTTCAAAGACTCGGGCCCACTCCGATGGACAGAAATGTTCACATTGTGGAAACACGAATCATAACCGTGACAACTACTTTCAACTTCATGGGTACCCTGATTGGTAGCATGAACTCCAAGCAAAAAGGGGGCAGGATGGCGCTGGTTCTGGAAAAAAATCTGATTCTGGAAGAGTAGGTACAACATCAATTGCTACTACATATTTGCATCTTTCTCTCATTCCACCTGAGAAGTCCTCCCAAGCCGACACTTCCTATGCAAATTCAGGTAGTGCTTTTGCATCTTTCTGTGCCCCTAGAGATAATGACAGAGATCATTGGCTCCTTGATTCCGGTTCCACGGATCACATGACGTTTGATGAAGCAGATTTTACAACAACGTCATCACCAAAAAGAACCATGATTGCTAATGCAAATGGCGTAATCTCCCCAGTAACATGGGCTGGTTATGTAACTCTATCTCTTTCTCTACAATTATCTAATACATTGCTTGTTCCGTCACTCTCTCATAAGCTACCATCTGTTAGCCAAATTACAGTAGAAAAAAAATTGTGTTGTGATAATTTATCTCGATTTTTGTCTTATCCAGGTATTCTTACCAAGGAGATAATTGGGCGTGGTACTAAGAGAGGTGGGGTTATACTACATGGATGATTTCAGTTTAAGCCAAGCACATCACATGCACGGTTCCCTTGGACCTAAGGAACAATAGATTTGGCTATGGCACTGCCGGTTGGGTCATCCATCCTTTAGCTACTTAAAACATTTATTTCCTGATTTATTTCCTCAATTGTCGATTTCTGAATTCGAATGTGACACTTGTATTTTGGCCAAGAGTCACCGAACTAGCTATCCTTTAAGTATGAATAAATGTAACACCCCATTTATTTTAATACATTCTGATGTATGGGGTCCATCCATGTCTCTGTTGGATCTGGTATACGGTGGTTTGTGATATTTGTTGATGACTGTACACGTATGACATGGTTATATCCGTTGAAACACAAAAATGAGGTACTAAATGCATTCCAAGCATTTCATAATATAGCTCGTACTCAGTTCTCAACACAGATTAAAATTCTTCGCTCAGATAATGGTGCCGAATATGTTAATCACCACTTCCAAGATTATTTTTGAAAGCATGGTCTTCTTCATGAGACCTCTTACCCCAGACTTTTCTCCCCAGTAGAATGGGATTGTTGAGTGCAAAAATCGATACATTCTTGAGACTGCTCGGGCATTACTACTTGGTGCCCATATACCCTAGCGCTATTGGTCAGATGCTGTCTCCACAGCCGTGTACTTACTGAATAGAATACTGTCAAAAGTCTTAAATTTCAAGACTCCTCTTCAGGCTCTCTCTGCTAGAATTTCTCTACCAACGACATTAATGCTTCCTCCTAAGATCTTTGGTGTGTAGCATGTGTCCATCTGCTTAAGAATCAATGCACTAAGCTTGACCTATGTACACTTCGCTGTCTTTTCTTTGGATACAATGTCCATCAGAAAGGGTATCGCTACTATGACCCTTCTACTAAGCGAACTTACATCACCATGGATGTTACATTTCTGGAATCAGATACATTTTACCCATCCTCGGCAACTATGTCTCCTCTTTAGGGGGAGACAGGAAGTGAAGAGACAAGATGGCTAGCCCTTGATTAGGTTGCTACTCAGGACAGTGAAAGAGTAAATGCAAAAATTGTTGAACCAAGTAGCTCTCCAGTTGATGTATTGTAAACCTCTGAAGCTGAATCGGTTGAATTTGAACCCTCTAACTCTTCAATACCTGCAGACCCGTCTCCTCAGAATATCTCTGAGGTAATTATCCCTACCACTCCTCCATACACTAATAATACAGATACTTCTGCCAGGTATACAATACCTTTCAGGCACAATTGAGGCAAACCACCAAATAGATACTCTCCTGATGAGGAGAAATGGAGTACAAAGTACCTAATTGCCAATTATGTCTCGACCAAGAAGTCACCCGAGCCCCTCAAGACATTTGCATGCAAACTGTCCTCATGACATGTTCCGACTAGTATTCAGGAAGCTCTAGTTGACCCAAAGTGACTCAAGCTATACAAGAAGAAATGGAGGCATTACTGAAGAACAAAACATGGACTCTAACCTCACTACCAGAAGGGAAGAAAACTGTGGGATGCAAGTGGGTGTTATCTATCAAACATAAAGCAGATGGTTCAATTGAACGATACAAAGCAAGACTTGTGGCAAAATAGTATACACAGACGTATGGAGTAGATTACCAAGATACATTCTCACCAGTGGCAAAATTGAACACAATTAGGGTTCTATTGTCTCTTGTAACAAATTTGGATTGGCCACTACATCAGTTCGATGTAAAGAATGCATTTCTCCATGGAGATCTTGAGGAGGAGGTGTATATGGATGTCCCACCAGGCTATAAGGCATCATCAATCAACAATGTTGTTTATAAATTGGAGAAAGCTCTATATGGATTAAAGCAATCACCTCGAGCCTGGTTTGGGAGATTCAATCTAGCAATGAAGAAGTACAGTTACAAACAAAGTAACTTAGATCACACTCTCTTCTTAAAACATCGATTGGGCAAGGTAACAACTATGATAGTCTATGTGGATGATATGATAATTACAGGAGACGACGCTGAAGAAATACCTCGACTTCATAAGCAGTTGGCAACTGAATTTGAAATGAAAACATAGGAGGACTCAAGTATTTCTTGGGAATCGAAGTTGCTAGGTCACAATGAGGTATATTCCTTTCACAATGGAAATATATATTAGATTTGTTATCCGAGGTAGGAATGTTGGAATGTAAGCCTGTAGATACTCCTATCATTCAAAACCACAGACTCAGTGAGCATCCTAACCAAGTACCAACAAATAAAGAAAGGTATCGAAGGCAAGTTGGGAAGCTTATCTATCTCTCACATACACGTCCAGATATAGCCTATGCAGTGAGTGTCGTAAGTCAATATATGCATAACCCGAGCGAGAATCATATGGATGCTGTAATCCGAATACTTCGGTACTTGAAGTCCTCTCATGGAAAGGGACTTATGTTCACAAAAAATAAACATCTACGAATTGATGGTTTTTCAGATGCAGATTGGGCAGGGGATATCAAAAATAGAAAGTCTACTTCAGGCTACTTCACGTTTGTTGGCGGAAATCTTGTTACATGGAGGAGTAAGAAACAAAAAGTAATGGCATTGTCAAGTGCTGAAGCTGAGTTCCGTGGAATGGCTAAAGGATTGTGTGAACTCCTATGGCTTAAGAAGTTGTTGACCGAACTTGGAATTAACATCACCTCATAGATGAATCTCTTCTGCGACAATAAGGCCGCTATTGCCATTTCTCAGAATCCCATTCAGCATGATCGTACCAAGCATGTGGAAGTAGATCATCATTTAATCAAGGAGAATCTCGAAGCTAAAATTATTCGATTTCCTTTTGTAAAGTTCGAAGACCAGTTGGCTGATGTACTCACTAAAGCTGTATCCAAGAAAGAATTCCACAACTCAGACTCCAAGTTGAACATCCAAGATTTGTGAGCACCAATTTGAGGGGGAGTGTTGGCGTGAGTAGAATAATTATAGGAAATTTTAATTAGGAAATCTTCCCTGTATAGTAAACCCTTATTCTGCCTTTATTTTGCCTAAAAATCTGGCATTACCTTGTAAATATAGACGGGCTCTCCCTATTTATTTTGTAAACTTTATAGTGGAAGTAGATTGATTTTGCAAGGACCGACAATTTTGTGAGTCTGATCATCTCATCTTTGTCTATGTCTCGAATTGGAATAAATTACGATAATCCATTCCCATCCATGGGTGTAAAATGGAACAACTGTAGTCATGTATGAATGTGAGATCAGAAAGGATGTTAATCATGAAATTTTTATAACAATAAATCAAGCATGATTATTACTATACCCTCCGTGACAGACCCCTCACAATAGGGGGTTAGGCAATAATTTTTTGGCCTTTTTTTGTTCACATGAATCCAATTTCCATGTGCGTATATGTCGACAAAAGTGACATTTTCATTCTGATAAAATAACATAATTCTATTATATAATACCTGTCAAATAATAATTTCACATGGTTTAAGTTCACATAATTTCAAGTTTATGTATCATTCATAAAAGCTATGTTGACGAAGCAAGTCTGCACTTGAAAATTGATCGTATATATCATATTAAAATTGTGGTTCCATCTTAAAATGTCAACTTTTGAAAAAGGAGTAGTTCAAACTCTTATATGTCAATTTATATTTTCATCTTTATTCAATGTGAAATTTATCCTTTAACATGCCTCACAGGATGTTGGCTCATTTAACATGCCTCGCATGATGTTGGCTCTTTTATATCATGTTGAGATACTCACAGCAGACTTTGCAACACACCTTTCGATTCAAAAAAATCGTTACACGACAAAACCGCAATGAAATTAAGAATTATGATTACAATAAAGAGTACACACACACACAAAAAAAAAAAGTTCGATCACTATAAAGTGTTTTTATTTTGTAGCAATTTGATTCAAATCCACGAAATAAAGAATACTTGAAATTCACTAGTATGCTGACTTTTAATTGGTTTGCTGCTGTGAGTTTGACTCTCTGAGTTTCTTTTCATCAGATAACAATTTTGCAAACCTGTAATGCACAAAATAAGCAAAGTAAGTAGCTTATTCTATGGCTAAACAATTATAATTAAGAAAAGAATTTAATGCTGTGGTTTATGCAATATGGAATTGTACTTTATCAAAGCCTCTTCATTTGTACCACCATTGGCAATGGCCTCAGTGTTTCCTGTCTGAAAATTGACTCTGGAAACTGGGGAATTCAATAAATTTTGCCCAATGTTCACAAGGTCTGTTAGATTCTTCTTCGTGGCAACATCGATTGATGAAGTTACTCCGATCAGCGTGTCATCCTGCATGCAATTGGCCAAAATAAGATACTTAGAGATGTAAAATGAGTTCGTCTGTCTCTAGTAAACTTCATATCACGTCGGACTGAGGGTTGTTAGAAGCTGGACTCAACTTATGGGCCGTTCTGGTGGGCTCGCCGATGCCCATTTAGGCCTCGAAAATGTGGGTTGTGTGGATTAGGTACGACCCATTTGATACTTCTACTCCTCAAGTCATTAATAGTTTCGTATTATATATAAGTAAAAGAATAGGAATTGATTTAATCTCACTTGAATACGGAGGTAATTGTCATCATTATGGAGTGCTTGGAAGACGACTGATATGAAATAATCCACCATATCTGCAGGTGCTTGTGTAAAAACATCGACTAATGGGGACGAATTTCCTTGTATGAGCCAGCCAAACAAGCCCCATTTTGCTGCCATTTCAGCACTATATTTCAGTTCTTGTTTTGCACGTCCTGTGCCTAATGAGATCACCAGCAATCGCCCATAGTCCAGTGGCTGAATTGGGAAGAAATTTGGATCGTTTCGCGACGCTTGTTTGGTTACTTCTCTTATAGCAACCAAAGCCTGCACTAAAGATTGACGATAAAATTTGCGACCTTGTTTTTATACGATGTTTAGATGAAAGTAAGATTCGATAGAATTAAGAAAAAAATGAAATTTGTCAGATATTATTTCTTTTGGCTAACCGGGCCATATCATAGTTTCTTGATTAAAATGAAAGATTTACGTTGTGTCATAAAGAAAACAAGTTCAATGGTCCTTTTGCAGTTGGAATATAAGTTATGTGACATCTAGAATTTTGTTACATACCCTAAAGTCAATAATTATTAAAATAAGATAAGCATCTTTAAAACTTGATTGATATAGTATTTCAATTGTAGGATGGTTAGAAGTTCTGTACTTATAAAACTATAGATCAAAGAGAATAAATTCTAGTGTTTTAAAAATCGATCCTAGACATTAATGTATAAATAGTTTAAAGGGTTGAATCAATGGTAAAAAAAATAAATAAAAAAATAAATTCTACTGTTTTAAGAGGTTAAGGGCGTGTTCAGTAGAGATTGAAATCGGATTAAAATTGAAAAATTAACCATTATCGTTGACTTTTATTAGACGAATGAGATCCAATAAAGGCTATATTTCCAATTTTAATTGGATTTTAATCTTTACCATACGAGCACTAAATCAGATTGAATTCCAAACAAATTCTCGATTTTTTCAGTTGAACTGGTCTCATAAAACATTACCGGATTATTTGCAGCGACGCCACCATCTATAAGATTGAATTCCCAAGGGTTTCCAGAGCTATCAGTACCATTCTTAAAATAATAAGCTGGAAATACTGTTGGCGCAGCAGATGTCCCAATGCTTATATCAGACAATAGAGCATCCAAGTATGGCAAATTGTTCAACTGCATCAATAATATTATTTGTTACGATCATTATCTGCATGCATCTGAACATTATTCCTTTCTAGAAAAGTTAATCTTTTGGATGAAACCCTAAACGGGAAATTTGATCAATCTAAAGCTCACGACAACAGTAAAATTTCAATATTAGCATTTCCAAATGAGCCACTATCTTACTAGACATGTTAAGGATATAATCCCAAGTGGCTGAAATAGTGAAATGTGTGTGCGAGAGAGAGAGAGAGAGAGAGAGAGAGAGAGAGAGAGAGAGAGAGAGAGAGAGAGAGAGAGACCTCATAAGAGGAGAATATAGTTGGTTGCAGAAGCTTTATGTCAAATGTTGGGATGACAACATTGGTTAAAGTTTGATGCAACCTAGTCTGTCCTAAGTTGTCCCTTATCAGTTGATGAAGGTATCTCCCGTCATACTTTGGAGCTCCTAATGAAACAATAGTACTTTCAACTGACCCTAACCTGCAAAATATGAAAAATTCTGAACTTCCGTTCCACAAAAATCAAACACAATAAAGTTTCTCTTGAATATTAATTACCACTTTTGTGGGAATATTTCAGGTCCATTTTTCGTGTAAAATGGAACGATATCTTCAGCAGCCATAATGGGACGATTATTAGCATCCGGAGCGGTTAACATGGCAGTTATTAGACCTCCGGTGCTGGTTCCCGCAACTACATCGAAGTAATCTGCAATTCTTGCTTGTTCTCCATCCAATTTCTGTCCCATAAGTTTCACCATTTGTTAGAGTATTTTCTACTCGATAAATCCTTATTAAAAGATTCAAGAACTGACAGATAATTGAATCACTATATATAGTAACCGTCATCGTATATCTACAAGTATTTGTATCTAACAGGAACACAATTGAGTGCATTCGATTATTGCATATCATATACGAACTAAGAATCGTACCTGAAGTTCCGATTCAAGAAATTCAAGAATAGTGGCAGGAATGATGCCCCTGATGCCACCTCCATCAATGCTTAGAATGGTGATCAGATTGCCATAAGTTGGAGGAAGCATTTTATAAACAACAAATGATGATTTGAGATAATAATGCAATGTCAAAGGCTAAAGCTGCTAAATGATTGGGTATTTAAAGAACAAAGAATAGGTTTTTTCAAAATTGGAATTCCATTTATTGTTAATCAATAGAGAGCTTTCTGTGTAATCATGCTTCCAACAAATAAAAGAAAATTCCAATCAATTCTGTTTAGATGGTTGTAGGTCATAAAACAGCTTAAAAATTTTGTTAAACATCTTAAAAATTCTTATGCCGTGTGCAACATATTTTGTTTATTTTAGCCAAGTCAAACGTTTTACCTTAGTTATTTAAACAACCAAGAAATGTTCCTATGTAATGTAACATGTTCTTGCCACACACTCAATTTAATATATAAATGATAAGATTTAAGAGATGCCAGGAAGTGCATATATGGTTCTATATCTCAGAAGTCTTCGATCTTAACATCTCGATGACTATGAACACATATATTTTATCAAACTCAAGAACACGATACTCGCAAAGTGAAAGAGTCCTATAAATATAATTTAAACTTAATATACTGGCATAAATTTTTAATTCAAACTTTTAAATTGAAATTAAATTCTACATGTTGTCCCTCACCGGTTGTGGAAGGCCAAATTTGAATAAATTATTTGTGAAAAATTTATTCATCTGAAATTCTTCCCAACGAAAAGGTCAAAATAATTGAAGAATAATTTTTATAGTTAATCTCACGTTTCTGCTCATCTTATTATTTGTCTAAAAAAGGAAAAAGAATCAAGTTTCTCTTTGTTCATGAAAATATATTTCGAATTACCACAGCAAGTGTACGGTTCGTTAACAAGTAATAAAGTGGATTTTAAGTCCGAGTATCGTCCCACAGAGATTGATTAATTCAATTTTAATTATCGCGACCTTAACCGAAACAAGAATAATATGATATGCTTCTTTGAGATGAAATTAGAACTAAAATAATCTATTTATGCAATTGTGAGTAAATTAACTAAACTAAATGCACATTATACCAAATGCAAATTAATATGTTTAATAGATGACAAACGCATTATGATCCCAAATTCTCCTACAATAATCTTTTTTTAACCTTAGTTCTATACTTTGACAATATGATTGGATTTTGACAAATCAATGTTCATATTTTATTTAACAATCTCTCTCGAGTAATGTTAAACCTACTCTCATATATGCATGAATATATTTCTACGACAGATGTGAACAAACAAGAATGCAAGCGAAAGTTCGATTTAGAGCTACAAAAAATGAAATTAAACTCGAATACAATCTCCGTCAGAGGCGCCAAAAACTTATTCACGAAAATATCTTTCGAATTAAAACTACCGCAAGTGTACGGTTCGTTAACAAGTAATAAATTGAATTTTGAGTTCGAGTATTGTCCCACAAAAATATATTAGTCATGACCTTAACCGAAACAAGAATAATATGATATGTTTGTGACAAAATTATGAATAAATTAATCTACTTATGCAATTATAAGTAAATTCACTAAACTAAATGCAAATTATATTAAATGCAAATTAATATGTTTAATAAATGACAAACGTACTAGGATCCCTAATTTTCATGCAATAATCATTTTTAACATTAGTTCTACACTTTGATAACACGAGTGAATTTTGACGAATCAATATTTCTATTTTATTTAACAATCTCTCTCGAGTAATGTTAAATTTACTCTCATATATGACCCCCTATATTTTTATGAGGATGCGAACATACAAGAATGCATGATTTTTTATGAACACTTAAAAATTCACATAAAATATAGCTGTATATTTATATTCCTTATCGGACCCTATGACGATTTACACTATGTCAAACTTATTTTTCTTCTTTCGAATACATAAATTAAGTCACCAAATTCATATAATTATCGTGCACAGTAATCATAGAGAAAAGAAAATCATGTAAATCATTCAATATCCAAAAACGTGTTTTCAATGTCAAATATGTAAAACTAGAAATTAAAAATTCTTGTTACAAGGATCTTCGTTCTTCTAAGACAAATAAATCTAGCCTAACATGTAATGAGAAAGAAAACAAAAGAAATATTAAAGAATCGACATCATCCAAATAATGTTTGAATTGAATCTTCGAGTCTTGAAATTGATTTTCGTGTTTCTTGCCTCCTTCTATGCTCCCAAAATATTTTAGAATGTGTGTTCTAATGTGTTGTCTCTAATTCTGGACGACCCTATGGTTTTGAAGTTTAGGGTCGGGTATAACTAGGCGGCTGCCTAGTTATAAAAACTTCACGAATTTGACTTTCAGCCATTTTTTTCATTCTTTCTTCTATCTTGGTCCTCCACATTAAATTACTTTGATTTTAGGACTTCAACTTTCACTCAAATGCAAATTAGCCCCCAAACTTCCATCTATTGGTCAATTGATCCTTATTTCTTTTCCAATTGCTTGGAAACGAGTCCGAAATTGAAATAAGATAAAATTAACGTAAGTTAAGTAAAATCCAATACTCTAACGACACAAAAAACTTAGTAATATGGCCTGAATGAGTGCACAAAAATGCACTTATCACTCTTCATTCCTTTGATTTAAGAAATCAACTGGTTGCAATACTTTTATAGGAAAAACAATAAAATGGTGAATAAAAATGCACTCAATTGGGTATACTTGAAGATTGGTTATTTTAGTTTATAGTCCTTTGAACATAGAGATTTCAAATATATTCACGCAATAGAGCGACAATATCCCTCTACAACGTTAAAGGATTTCTAAGTATGGTCAAACAAACCTACAATTTTTGATTGAGTTTGGACGAAGATATACACTTCTTCTTAAACTCGTCAAGTAGTATTTCTAATAAAGTCAATCCGAAGTGAAAAGCTCACACACGACTTGCCCAAAACACTCAATCGGTTGATCCCAAAACACTTCTTCTTAATGAATTTGAGCTATAAAAACAAACGAAACTGTTCACATACTAAGTTGTTTCAATTATTAAAATAATTGTCAATGCTTCTTAATTTTTAATTAGCTTGAGCTTATCTAGGATATTTTTAATTTCTCTTGGTCAAGAGTTTACCTGTTTGGAATCATTGCTTGGTTTACTTGCCAAAGTTTATGGAGATAATCCTATATAATTAAGATGAGATTGAACAGATAATCTTATGAAGATTTCCTAAACTTCAGATCAGTTTACATGTAGCAAATATAATATATTGTTTGTTGATTTATTTATTTCTTTATAAGATTATAACAAGATATTGGTTCAAAGAATTGTTTGTTTTGTACAACTCGTTGGATCTCAAACGTGCATCATTTTGTATCATTTTGCTATTAAGATTTGAGATCCTATCTTAAATCGTCAAACTTATTAAGAGAAGTAACACAAATCCTTACGTATTAATTGAGAATTTTATATTTAATTGACGTAAATATAACCCTTAATATTTACACAAAAATAGTGGTTTACTTGAGAACACAAATCTTGAAATTAAAATGCTCACATCAACTTTTGGCGAGTTTCTTAGGGATGGCAATGGTATGCAGGGGCGGATTTGGCAGTGGGCTGTGCTGGGCTGTAGCCCACTGCTGTCCAAGCCCAGATACACTACACAATGCTGAAATTAGTTGAAAATGGTTTTAATTGTAACCTGTAGCCCACCAACAATTATTTTCAATAGGCTAGCCCATCTAAATTTCTCACCTAATTGTTTCTTTTAATTTTTGGCCCAATTATTTATTTTGTTTTAGGCCCAATTTTTAAAACAAACTTATTTAATTTAAACAACTCTTTTTTCTTTAATATTTGAAAACCAGAAATATTTCCCCTCTTTAAACCCTAAAACTTTTCACCCATTCACGAGCCGTCGATTGTGCGACCGCCGAACCACCGACCGCAACTATTATAAATTGTAGGTATTTTCGTGTTTAGCAACAAAGAATCGAACTAGTTGAGGTTTGATGAGTTTCTTTTGGAAGAAATTTCACATTCCATAGCATTTTGTAAACAGTAAATTGTAAGTTTCTTACTGGTAAATGGTAATAGTGTAAAGCATAAGCATAACATTTAAGTTGTAATTGTGCAAAGCATCCGTAGAATGTTAGCTTTCATCGTGCAATTGTGAGTTGCTTACTTGGATTCTGGGGAAATGAAAATGTTAGCTTTCATTGTGCAATTGCCAATTGAGAATTTTGCAATTAAACAAAGAAGATTATTGGTGTCTGGTAAGTAAATATTAAAACAAAGCTAATTTTTTGTTAATTAAACAAAGCTATTTTGTGTGCAATTGTGCTTGATGGATTTGATGATTATCAATTTATGTTTACGGGATATTGAAGTATTTTCATTTTTATATTTTTAGATTTAATATGAAAAAAGATCGATCTTTTGTCAAGAAATGAAGAAACTTGTTATATTTATTTTCAAAGAGCGGTACTTCAATTCCTACGGTGCCCATTCCTCCAATCTTTCTTTTGTTGCTGATTGTTTAACATTAAACATTGAACGAGAATTTAGCATGAATTTAGATCTAGATTCTATTATAGATAAATTTTATGCTGTAAAATATCGTCAAGTACAACTGTAATAGGTAATGTTATATTACGACTTTTTTTTATTATGTGTAAATTTCATTCGTACATTAAGTTTTAAAATTTTTTGTCCCTCCTAACATTCATTTCTGGCTCGCCCCTGATGGTATGGATAGACTAGGAATGGGGATTGCGCATACTGTGGCAGGGCTTTCAATCCCTTTCCCAAGGAAAAGCTCAAAATAGTTGAAGAAGAATTTTTGTATAGTTATCTCACATTTCTGCTGACCTTATTATCCTCTACAATATATAAAAGAGGAAGATTTTTATCACTGTTCCTAAGCCATTTGGCCACCCAAGCCGAGCCGTTTTTGAGTCGAGTCATATAAGCCCAGCCAGCCATGTTTTATTCCTGCCATTTTTCCCTTTTTCTCTGTACTCTCAGCTCTCTCTCCATTTTTACACGCCAACGCTCATACTCCTGTTGTCCTCCATTATTCAGTCTTCATACGTCTTTTATCTCTCTCCCTCTCTCTGTCTCGCGATTTTTGTCCTCAGAATCCACAAATTTCCTCCATTTTTAACCCTGATCTTGTAAAATCAACAAACTTTCGCAGAAATTGGCTCGGTTCTTCTTCTCTACGGTTGATTTGCTGTATTCCATCGCGTATTATTTTCGCCCTTTCAGATCCCTCTTCGAATTCGCTCGGCATCACATCGCTGTACTTTCTTTGGTATGATATGTTGGTTTTCGTTTGGTTGTTGTTCTAATCCTCTATTTTCGTGTTTCGTTTGCAGATTTTGAAGATTTCATCGTAGATCGGTCGAAGGAATTATTGAAACAAGATTTTTTGGTAAGTGCATATAGATTTTTACTTTGAATCAATGTTCTTCGTTGATCTCCGCATCAAAACCTCCTCTGTTTAATTTCACCAGATTTTTTCATTAATTGTTTGCCCAAACGCTAAAGTGGAAGCCTTCTCTGGAATACTTTCATTTTTTAGCTGCTTCCCGGAAGCAGAGGACGAAGCTGTGGATCTTCTCCTCCATGAGCTCCACCACTCTCCCCGTAAAGTCTTTACTTTTGAATTATTTTACTGAACATCAATTTCGATTTAGATTTTATACTAACAAAATCTAATTTGCTCAAACCGTTTGCTTGGCCACAAGAACGGCATTAAGAAGCCCAAATGCCACCATCTCACCTCCACCAAAGGGCTACGTTTTCATTCAGGCAATTTCATATATTTATATGTGTGGACTTATGAATTTTTTTTCTTATTTTTATGTGTGGAATTCTAAACAGATGGACCTGAAGTTTTTGAGGAACCGGAGGTATGAATTTGTGTCTCCTATATTACTGCCTCTCATCTTGGTATTCCACAGTAGGTATATTTTTCTTTCCATTCAACTCTTTTCTGAATAGAATCTGTCGATTTTATAGCTTTTAGTCATGTGGGTTTGGTTATAATTTAATTGAGATTGATTGGTTTGATTTATATATATTGTATAATTTTGAATCTTCAACTGTGGATCTAAGAAATGTGTACTAAAAATTTGAACTTTAGGCTTGAATGGCCAAGATTCTTGAACTGCATTGCTCTATAATTGCTATAAATGGGAAGTTTAGCAGTCCCACAATTAATGTGACGACTAATAACTATGTTGTTGTGAATGTGAGGAACAAATTAAAAGATGAAGTTTCTCAGCAGATGAAAACCTGGGCAAAAGTGCAGAACATTAACACTTCTCTACGATATATAAAAGAGAGAACTTGCTTACACGGTTCAAATTGCATCATTTCTGTTGTAAGGCTGATGTCATATATTTTTATGCCAATTTTACCCAATTTATTTTCTTAGACACCACTTTGATTTCTTCTTCTATCAGTCTTTCTCCATTTTTCCACACTACCTCCATGCCTCCTACTCTATTTTCCACATAATCATCCAAGACTTCTCTTTTCTTCCCTCTACTTTAGCTCCACTGTGCAGAGGCAACATAGCCAAAAATTTGAGATAATTCAAAATATACTCTGATTGTTGAATTCATAATTGAATTTTCCTTGGCTTGAACGTTGACTATGTGGGCATTTCAATTATATGGTTTTTGATGAATATATTTATTTTCTTGTGGTTTTTTTATTGCAGGAAAGTGAGCATAGAATGAGTAGTTGTGGATAAGACAAAAGTAGTTGGTTGAGGTTCGTCAATAAACACTTCTCCTATATCTTTTGGGTATTGAAATATGTTCGATTTGTGGTCATATTTATCTTCTTTCAATTTTTGTACTATGAATTTTGTTCGGATCAGATTGAAATTATATAATTTTTAAATATATTTGATTTATTTATCCTCCAACTCTCGAGAATCTGGTGTGTTTTGTTTTTTATTAAATTTGAATTCAAAATTACATTTTAGCTTTTAGCATATTTTTACGGTCAGGGATAAATTTTTTTGTATGTGATATTGGCTTTTGTGTTCTTCATGTGTATTTGGACTCGGTTGATAATAAAATCTCTTGATTGATTATTTTTGTTTTATTTTGCATAGGTTTGAAGCTTCCATCATAGATAAAAAGATAAAAATTTATGGCACAAGGTTTCCTGGTGAGTAAATATAGATTTTCCTATGAATAGTGATTTTAGGTTGTACATACAATTTTTATTTTTCTTATTTGAGAATTTGTCTTGCATCTTTTTGTATAGCTAATTTCATAAATTTTCTTTCAATGTAAGCACAAGTTCACCATGTATGGTTTGTTGATTCTGACTATAAAAAAAAAAGATAGAGACACGATCGTGTCTCCATCTAGCATGGAGACACGGCGTCTATCTCCATGTAGCATGGAGACACCGTGTCTCCATGCTACATGGAGATAGAAGCCATGTCTCCATGTGGAATGGAGACACGCCCGTGTCTCCATTCCACACGGAGACACGGTGTCTGTCTCCATGTAGGATGGAGACATGGCCGTGTCTCCATGCCACACGGAGACCTCCATGTCGGTTTTTCGTGTTTTTCTTTTTTTTTATATTTCTTTTCCTTTGTTTAGAGGATTATTTATTTGTATTCTTTATAGTTTTCTCTACCATTTTCTTACTTTTTTTTTCCATTCATCTTTTTGATATTTCACATTTCTCTGGGAAATAAATATGTTGTAGTTTTTGTTTAATTTATCGATTAAGAGTAAGAGTATATTTCTCTGTGAAATAAATCTATTGTAAATATATTCAGTAAAATTTGAAATTTATTATACTATTTGCTTGTAGAAATAATTTGTCTAATAGATTTGTGAAAGTTAGCATCACAGTTGGTTCTTTACCATATGGCAGGTATAGTTAATCAATCATATATGATAGGAAAGTGGATGCAAGAGTACTCCAGTTTTTTATGTTTATTCAAACTATATAGCAAATGGTAATTTTCATATGTTGCATCCATATGAATATTCCTTGTTGTACATACATTTAATTATGAATTTGGTATTTCACAGTTGCATATCATAAACTTGCTCTTCTTTCATCAATGGACGCTGTCCATTAAACTGTATATCTTTTTATTTAATAATATGGAAGCCACTGCATATATATATTGCTTATTGCAAGTTTTTTGTTACACAACTATGGTTTTGTTTGATTTTTTATTTTCGTGTCAATATTTGCTTTATATGCTGATTGTAGGATGATCCCACAAGACTAAGTGAGGAGCAGTCATGCCGTGATCTTTCTCTCTTTATTTGTTATCTAAATGTGGTGTGTTAGAATCTTTTCAACTTATTGGCTCCTCGCGTTTCCATTAGACACGGAGACTCCGTGCGAAATGGAGATATGCCTTGCGCGCACAGAGACGTCTTCGTGCGCGCACGAGACACCGTGTCTCCCTTTTTTTCCATTCACAAAATAAAATCAACAATCTTTAAAATTGCATTCATAACCTGAGTATTTGGAGAAGCGGTCATCGATATTTTTCATCACCAGAACGTCCGCAAATCACCGCTTCTCTCTGAACCCTAATCCATCGCTTCTTGAATTCTTCGTCAATCCTCACGATTCAAGTTACCTACAGTACTGCAGGTTATTTACTTGATGAATTTTTGAGATACGGTGCTTAGGTACTTGAACGAGGCTGTACAATTGTGCTTTGAGAGAGTTTAGTTGATAAATTAAAGATTTTTCCTTTTTGCACAAGTTGAATTTTATGATTTGTGGAGATTGCGTTTTAATTATAATTTGATTCATTTTAGTAAGGAAATTAAATTGTTTGAAATTGGTCCTGGGTTACAAAATTCGTTGGTGTATAGTTTAGGTTTTAGAATTCACGTTTGTATATTTTTAATTTCTTTGTTATTCATATTCTCCTTTTCTTTGTTCTTAATTGCATCAGAAATATTTGTCTAGAACGCTATAAACTTCGACAGAAGTGGCAACCTTTAAACCCATATGATTGTGTTATTATCATTTACATTTTAGCTCTTATATTTTCCTTATCTTTCAGATTACCATATTCTGATTCTGGCTCTTGGAATTCCTTTCCTGTGGTCAAATGCATCCACCTTCATCAATAAGTACGTTTTTTGAGGAATACTTGGTGCCTTTTTTATCATTTTTTTG
The DNA here is from genome assembly GCA_035079005.1 of Fraxinus americana. Taxonomy (NCBI): domain Eukaryota; kingdom Viridiplantae; phylum Streptophyta; class Magnoliopsida; order Lamiales; family Oleaceae; genus Fraxinus; species Fraxinus americana. The sequence goes on along the minus strand of CM068722.1, from coordinate 8,943,856 downwards.
GCTTGAAAGCTGATGTTATCGTTTATCTAGAATAGTGTTTCTAAAGGTGCAAATGTATATGAAAATTGAAGTTATGAGATGAGATGGCATCGTTGTAAATTGTGTAATTTAAACTTGCCTAACTTTCATGTTATTTTTGCTATTATTCAATTCTGGAATTACAAAAATTATAACGGGTATCGTGCAACGCACGATCCACACTAGTTTGTCTAAAAAGAGAGAAAGTCTCTTCTTTTCTTTTATTTAAGAAATCAATTGGTTGCAATACTTTTATATAAAAAACAATAAAATGATGAATAAAAATTCACTCAATTAGTTATTTGAAGATTGGTTACTTTAGTTTATGGTCCTTTGAACAACAAGATATTTCAAATTATATTCACGCAATAGAGTGACTATCCTTTACAACATTAAAGGATTTCTAAGAATGGTCAAACAAACCTACAACTTTTGATTGACCTTGGACGAAGATATTGTTGTTTTGATGTAGTAATATTTTGTGAGACAGTGTGAATTAATATTTGATTATTCACATGTTTTAATTTGGAACAATAATATAAAGTTCCATGATCATATATGATGTCATAAATTGTATACTTGATTGTTCAAGTATAGTGAGACAAATTTTGTGACGTGATCAAAATGTATCGTTCTCAATCGGTATATAAAGTTGGACGCTTTATTTTGATAAGATTGAATTGTTCTTACTGAAATTTGTCTAGATTTTGAAAATAAGAATAATAATATGTTAGGTGCACACTGAACGAGACAGTATAGATGACTCATTTGTGACCGCTAGGAATGAGACTATACTCAATCGTCGAGCAAGTCACCCAAATCTTGAGCATGTAATGTACATTTAATTACTAGTTCAAGTTCTTTGAGGCACCAATGTGTGAGGTTTAATTAGAAGATAGATTTCGGTGTTTTGAAAATTAGGGCAAAACACTTAGAGATCATATACTTGCAATAATAGAATCCTTTAATCATTATGATAAGACGATCGTCACTTTGATGCATTTTCTATAGGCATTCGAATTTGAGCTTAGTAGTCGGATGATAGGATCATTGGACTCTATTTTGTGATTAGTTCACAATGTATTTGCCTTTTGAAAATGTAATTTAGAGTGCAATACATGTTGAAAGGGCAAAACGATATTTTTGTCGATTTCAACATATTGACGAGCAATGGGGGTTGACTTATGGAATGACGATCGGAGGATATTGCATCCATAATTATCATTCGACTCGAGAGTGCAATTTCGAATTTTTAGTAGAATAAGTCGGGTTTAATAGATGAATCTTAATTGGTTGGAGTTGACCTAATTAGAATATCTATTGGAGCTTAGGTCTCGTGAGTTCGATTAGGTCTTTCTGATGTATGTGATTCGTCTAAGTGTGCCCTGAATAGCCCATAGTCCTCCTCCTGTAGTAATGCAGTGAATAGCCACTATAGAATCTGAATCAACCCAAATTGTTGAATAACCCAGTCCTTGAGCTAGTAAAATCCCATGAAGAATAGTCCGAAACTCTGCCTCTAATATCATGCATGGTCCATACGAAACTGAGAAAGCCCTGATACAGTGTTCGGCGTGATCTCTGATGATGCCTCCCCCACACGCATAACCATCCTTGATGCATGCATTATAAATATAAATTTTATGGGCACATTTTCTTAAGATCAGGGTTAGCCATATTCTCTCATTTTTTTTCAAGAAGGAAGGCATCTAAAGATGGAGAATAAGGGAAAAGATCTAAAGGAGGAAGTTTTGACTAGAATATTGGAAGGCCATTTAAAACTCTTTCAAGGTGATATAAAATCCATTATTCATTTGAACTTAATCTTCAAAGGAAAAATAATTTTCTTATGTTGATTAAATCTAATAACCAACAGATGTACACTTCTTCTTAAGCTTACCAAATAGTATTTCTAATAAAGTCAATCCGAAGTGAAAAGCTCACACATAACTTGCCCAAAAACAAAAGAAATTATTCGCACACGCTAATTTGTTTCAGTTATTAAATTAATTGCCAATGCTTCTTACCTAGCTTGATCTTATCTAGGATATTTTTTTATTTTTTCATGGCGAAGAATTTACCTATTTGGATTCTTTGCTTGGTTTACTTGCGAAAGTTTATGGAGATAATCTTATATAATTAAGATGAGATTGAACAGATAATCTAATGAAAACTTCCTAAACTTCAGATCAGTTTATAATGATATATTTATGTTGTTTATATGTAGCAAATATAATTGTTTTTTGATTGATTTATTTATTTATAAGATTATAACATGATGTTGGTTTGTTTTGTACAACTCGTTGGATCTCATACGTGCATCATTTTCTATCATTTTTCTATTAAAACTTGGAATCCTATTTTAAATCGTCAAACTTATTAAGAGAAGTAGGACAAACCCTTACGTATTAAGAGCTTGTTTGGGAGAGATTTTTGGGGGAAGAATTGATTTTGAATAGTGATATGATGGGAAATGTGTGGTTGAAAAAGAAGAAAAAATTATTGATGTGATGAAAAATATTATTTTATTGAAGAATGTGTGGTTGAAAATGAGAATTGATTTACTATAGAAAAATTTAATCATTCCCAAACAGGGCCTAATTATTATTTTGATATTTAATTGACGTGAATTTAATCATTAACATGTTAAACACAAGAATAGTGGCTTACTCGAGAACACAAATCTTGAAATTCAAATGCTCACATCAGCTTTTGACGAGTTTATTAGGAATGACAATGGAACGGGCAGACTAGGAACGGGGATTCTCGCAAAGCAAGGCAGGGCTTTCATCCCATTCCCACCCCGTTGGAGATTTTTCGGAGGTAGGGGATCAAGAATTAAAATATTCTTACTTACCGTCTTACTTAATTACTTGTTTTTTTCCCCTCTAAAATACGATTGAAATTTAAAAAATAAAAACAAAATAAAAAGATTTGGGGTGGGATCATGTTTTCCGTACTCCCATTTACCATTAGGTGTAGGGATTCCCCTGCTCTAATTGGGATGGAGAATTGAGGGGTGGATCGGAGATAGAGAGCAATAAATGAAAATTTCAGGCTATAAACATAGTCGTGCTGATAAAATTAAGCAAGCATTACCCAACAAACAGAGGTTCAACTAAATTCTATTAAAAAAAATTATTTTGGTGAGTGAATGTAAAGGATTGTTTGAACGTGTTTAGAAGCTCACATTATTTCATTTTTCAATTCTTTTTTGCCACATTTTGGTGAGTAATGCAAAAGTTTGGTTTGCTGTTCATTTTGACAATTGCATATCTAAATATTTTGGACTCAGCAACATTCAAACAAGGATTGATTTTAAAATCAAATTAACCTAGAAAACTACACAAATGAAAATCCCATATAAAGACTAATACAGAAAATACATACCAAAAGAGGAATATGAAGATTTAATTGTGTCAAAACAGGTTGACCAATCCATCCTAGCTTACCGAGTTAAGTCGGGTTGAGCCGTCCTGGTTGGTGATAGTGTTCTAAAATAGATAGAATCATTCTTTCCTTGTATTTGTATAGTAGTAGGTAACATCATGTATAGCTTATCTTAAATAAATTATCTTGGTATGATTGTAATTATTTTATATAGTTGAGTCCCTATTTGGTGGCCTTTAATTTGAAAAATATGTTTTGAATAGTATTTTTTTAGAGAATATTTGATTAAAAAGTAGGAAATTTTTTTGAGTTATGTATAGAATATTTTATTATTTGAATGCATGATTAAAAATAAGTATAATAAATTGTTGAAATTTTGTATCGAAAATTGGTTGCAACCAATTAAAATGATTTAAGTGGAATTCGTTGTTTGGTGAATGAGAAATCAATCCAAATTTAAGCCGCTTAAACACTTGAAATTGTTGGAAAATCGTGTAGAATATTGTGGAATATTTTAGAAAATGTGTAGATAAAAAGATATGTCTTTTCATATGAAAAATCATGACTTTTGGAGATCATGACTTTTAGTATGAGTAACTTCCAATAATTATGTATCTTAATTTCAAGACATGTGTCTTTTGGTATGGTTGTGTCTTTTGACAAATATTTTCAACTACTATATATAGATCCACATGTGTTTGGATTAGAAAAAATACAATTCAATTGATAGTTTCATATCATTCCATTACATGTTTACAATTTAATTTTGTATAAAACACTTTGTAGAAGTGATTATTTCTTGCATCAAGATCATGGTTATGGTAGAGAGAGAATTCCGTTCGAGTTCGTTGGTCTAAGTCATTTGGAGTGCTCATATGGCTTGACGTGGCCATTGTATCTTGGGAGATGATTGTCAAGAAACCGTTAGCACCGATGCGGGGCAAATTCACCTTAAGGACAAAGTGTCAACACTTGCATCGGCCGATTGCATCACTTGCATCTCATCTTTCTTTTTCCGATTTCATTCTAATTTAGTATTTTGATTTCGAAAAGTAACTAATATTTTTTTGATTTCATGCTAAAGTTTGAATTAAAGAATGGCACGCGTTCAAGATTGGAAAGTGGTGAATCCATATTCATATATTCGAAATCGGTAATTCACTAATTTGTCTTCTCAAATTAGATTTCGGTAAGTCAAATGATATTTCGATTTGACGCATATTAACAGCATGTTCTTGATGAATATAATATGCACATTATCGGTGTAAAATCTCCTACATAAATAAATTAAAATAAAGTAAATTAAATTAAAGGTCACTAAACAGGGGCTGAGTCCTATTGTATCTTCTATAGTGGAGCCATATCGTACATCTTATAGTTGAGTCCTAGTGTATATATTTTAGTTGAGTCCTATTAGGATGATATTTGGGAGATCACGAATCAACCGAATTGCCATAAAAAATCATAAAGTGGGAGATCAAAAAGCAACCCAAAGGGCGATCAAATAGCACGCCATGGCCAAATCATCATCGGGAGATAAAGAAGCAACCCGAAGCCTCAATACATGGTGTACAAATTCATTTAGGGATCTCTAGTATGTTATATGATTCTAGTTCACTTTGTATGCCATTTTAACATTCTTAAATCTTAATGATATAACTCGTTAAAATAGAATAAGCACATTAAACGACTTTTCTCAAAATTGAATAATCACCTTGTGGAGCATTAAAATTCACATGTAAATAGCTTAACCTTCATAATGAGAATGTATAAATCTACAATGGTATATTACTAAGATATTTTTGAAGTTCTATAGGTTGAACAACCTAAAATTTATAAAACCTTATGTTAAAGTCAAGCTAAAAATCTAATTCTGGGGTTCTTCGAATCATAACAAATAAAGGAAAAATCATTTTCTGTCGTAGTCGAACAGGATTCTAGTACCCTCTCTGGTTTACAGTGAGAATTTAGGATCCCAAAAGCATCAATAAAGCAATTTCTCATGGTACCAGAGCCTCATTTTCACAGCAGAACTTGGTTCTTCTTTCCTCCGGGTTCTAGCTCTTTGGACCTTCTTCAAGCTTGGCTATGGAGGTTTTTTTATGTAGTTAAAGGTCTCCATTGTTAGGCTTCTTATACTCTAGATGTTAGAAGGAAGAGTTCGACCTAGCTTGGATAGTGGTTTCTTATTCTTCAGTGTTTGGAAGTGCTTAGGAGTGACATGTTTTTAGAGAGTTTTTTGCAAGAAATGAGAGAAGATAGAAATATATTGCTTAGTTTTGAAATTCTAACTATGGATTTTTACATTTTTATTCAAGAACTTCTGACTTTTTACACGCCCAAATAACAAAACAATGGCTCTCTCTTATCCTCTCCAAATCAGTGGCCACCCCTACAAGTGTTGTATTCGGATGAAAAATCCATCAGATATATTAGTTGAGGTGGTGGAGAGGGAAATTAGATATTAGTTCTTGTTTTTGAAATGTAACACTGTGTGTTCTTGTCATGTATTTATCAATCATGCTACATTGACATCTTGGAGACAGAATGTCCACGTGACAAAAGTTCATTGGACTATTTAAAAGACAGACAATATCTTTCAATCATTTTTTTTTTACACATTTTCTTTTATAAAGAAAGATGTTAAAAATATTTGGCAACAAAGCTTAATTCTGTATTTATTGTTATATATCACTTTCAGTGTGTGTTTCTGGTGGGTGGATGATGGTGATGGTTGTAGCGACACAGATCTATTGGTATTGGTGGTGGCACAAACGGGTGCCGAGGATGGTGATGATCATAGTGATGATAATAGTATAACATAGTATACTACAACTTACAAATGGTGGTAACATCATAAGATCACGTGTTACAAGTGATAGCGGAGAAAGTGTGACAACAACTGTGTGATTAAAATATTTTATTGAATGTATGTAACTTACGGTAGTTTTGAATATTAGTTGTTATTTTGTAGCTAAAAATCATTTTCTTATTTATTTTAAATTGGGGTAATTTTACTATCTAAAAAATTGTCAAGAATAAATGTGTAATTTATTGGTATCGATTGTGAATCTTACTTTTCTTTTTTTGTGATGAAGATATATATATACACTGGGTTTTGATCTCCTAAACACGGTGTTTAGTTGACATTTAAATTATAATAAACAAATCTAATTAGGGAGATCACATATTAACTTAAATAAATTAAAATCAATAATAAATCCATAATTGATTAATTAGATTTCTTTCAATCCTTAAAAACAACAATTAACAGCCGACATCTTCTCTCTCACCGAAACGATCGATCCAAACCACTCCAACTGGCTTTCGTGTCCCACCATTTCTCATCTCTCTCCTTCTCTCTCACATGTTTTGCAGCCATCACTTATTCACTCCTGTAGAGGAAACAAAACCCGAAAATAAAGCAGAAAACAGAAGCTTTCTTTGAAATCAAGAAGAAATAATGAATTTGAAATTGACTTCAATCATCCTTCAATCCCAAAAATGTCATTCATTTGTTATCCCACATGTGACCAGCCACAAATCTCCCAATTTTTTCATGTCTTCTACTCTTTGCACTGGCTCCAAGGAATAAACCTTTTTTTTTATTTCTTTTTATACTCGATCTTTTACTTTGTTAGTGAAAATCTATTAAGCCCTTGATTTTTCCTTTCTTTATTAGTCTTTTTTCCATAAAGATTTGATCTTTAATTCTTATTGTTTTTCTACTTTTTCTTGATTTGAATTTTGTTTTTATCTCTGATTTTTGCAATTTATTTTCTTTTAACTCGTACTCGGTGCTAGAAGTGTCAATTCGGGTGGTCCGGGTCGGGTCGATCCGCCAACATATGAGCCCGGTAACGGCCCGCGTGAAAAAAAAATCCACTCGTTACGAGTTCCGGGCCGACCCACAAATTTTGGACTACAACTCAAACCCGCCCACTGACCCGTGCGGGTCGCGGGTCACGGGTCGCGCGGGCCACGGTTTGTTCCGATTTGACCCGTATTATTGTATAAATAAAACTATAAAAATATAGAATTTTTCATATTTATAACAAAAAATATTTTTTTGTTAAATGTAAACTAAAAATTAAACAAAAATGATAAATTCATATTTATACCAAAAAATGTTTACATAAAATTCAAATTTAATGTTACATGAATTATTTATAACTTTGAAGTTAAATTTAACTTAAACAAATAACAATTAAATGCATTTCTAATTACATTATCTAATATTTATAGTATAAGTACATTCCAACTAGGTTAACACCTACTTAAATTTTAACTATAATTTAGTTGTTCAAAAATTATATATTTTAATATTTTTTTTCCAATCAATCTTTAGGGATTGCAAAAATTTTAAAGTCTTCATCAACATCATCAATAATTTTCAAATTAAAAAAAAAAAATTTCACGGGTCAACGGGTTAACCGCGACCCGTGAAGGTGCAACCCGCGAAGCCCGCGGGTCACACCACCTTGACCCGTGAACCGCCCGCTAGAGTCACGGGTCGACCCGCGGTCCCGGGTCGATCCGGACCCTTTTTCACGAGTCTGATTGGCCCGTCCGTCTTGACACCTCTACTCGGTGCTTGTGAGAAGTGTTTAAAATTGAGAAGAGATCCAGTACTTGATAGAATCTGTAATGGTGAGATTCTGCACATAAAGGGTGAGCACTGTGAGTTGAATATTAAGCCATTGTTTGAGCCCCGTTTTATTAAAAAATCATTTTTTCAAAACTCAAAAATAATTTTACACGTAAATCAAATTTTTTTTCTTATTTCTTAATCATACATTCTCCAAAAAACAGTATTTCAAAATACATTTTCTTCCAAAATAGGGCTCAAACAAGGCCTAAGTCAAATGGATAGATTCATATCAAGATGGCTTAAGATCAAATATTTTCGGTGAATGGACTTTGGAATTGAACAAGTACGGGTCGCGTTATCCCTTAGCTGATACAAACGGTTTACTTCCAACAATAGCATTTGGCAAGCTGTAACTTGGTAATGCAAATACAATGAATAACAATCCACTAAAAAATAAAACTAGATTGCCACTATTGACAATCAAAATAAAAGTATAAGGTCGTCCATTAATGTCTAAATTAACTTTACTATTAATTCGCAGGAAGTGACGTGTCATTAACCACATTATTTATTGTACACAAACAAGAATGAAAAGACTGAAAAAAGAAGAAACCTTTCGCCAAGAAAAAAATTATATGTACAAAAAGATTCATTTTTCTTATTGTTAACAGAGGAAATGGATTGTATGGATCAGCAAATAAAGTACAATGATGCAAATTGCAATGGTCTTCCAGACTTCCAAGTAGAGAAGGTAGAAGTAGAAGAGCATTGAAGTTGTCCACATTTTTGTTTGGATTGATTACTTGATTTATCTCTTTTTCTTGCCTTGCAATTGTAATAATCAATACTTAGGAGACAAGTATAAGCATTAAAAATGTGAGATTTGAATCAATGCAGTCTTCAATAATTTAACACAATTATTCAGATGCAATAAATCATGGGGAACTTCGTCATTTGGACCTAGAGAAAATTAATTATATTAACATTAACAAAGAAAATAATAAATTCAACCAAATGGTATGATAAACATATTAATGTTGACCTATAGTTGATCTTCTATTTTGATTATAACAAACAAATTAGTTTTATCTCTAGCATTTGTATTCGAGTTTTCATTGTTACATGTTGATTAAATTGGAGACAAAATGATTGCTATCAAAAGACTTGTAGTTGACGATCAAGAAAATTCAAGATGGATTCGAACATTTACAATTGGAGACAAATCGAATACTCGCATCAATTGAAAATTGAGCAACAAATCGAGTGCTCGCGCCAAATTAATCAAAGCTATTAGAACTAGATTTTGAGCTTATTTGTAAAGGTAAAATACTTTAATCCTCAGCAAAACTTATTAGAAGCTCAAGTAACAATTTTTTATGCACGAGAAAAATCATAAAAATTTACTTCATAAAAAGTTTGCACAAAATTTATTTTTCAAAAGTAAGAATTTCAATTTAATTTTCAAACCTAATAACATCACTCACCTTGAAAAATCAAGAAAAAACATCATTTATAAACATACATTGTTTAAACAAACAAACAAGAGGAACCGGACGTCCGGTTCATCCGCAACGGTCGATTTTTCTACCGTTCTGACTTCTGACGAGCAACGGCTAAATCAGTCGTCCAGAACAGTACTGGACATCCGGATGATCGTCTGATTCGACAAAGTTTTTGATTTTTTCAACTACTATAAATACTAACTCACTTGCCATTCATTATAATATTGAAGAGCATTCAAGTGAGATATTTTTTAGCAATATGATCAAATCATTTTCTCATCTCATTTATTATGATCAAATCATTTTAACTTTGAAAAACTTTTGATCAAATTAACTTTTAAAAATTATTCTACACATTAAAATTTTGCATACCTAACACTTGAGTTTCATTCATTGCTATCTATTAAAGTATTAGCCTATTTCTTTCTTGGTTCTTAATTGTGATCATATCATTTATTAAGAGAGAAGTTTCATTTGTAAAACCAACTTTCTTTAAAACTTGTGGGTCGTGTTGAGATCCCGTAAAGCTCAACGTAGTATAAGGATTGGTGTTCCTTATTTGTAAATCACTAGAAGTATTGTAAAAGGTTGGATTGCACCATAAGTCAATCAATATAGTGAAATTGGCCTTGCTCGTGCTGAAGAAATTGGTAACGGAGGATGTAGATCATTGTGCTGGATTGAACCAATTATATCATTTGCATTCTCTCTCTCTTTTCACTTATTGATTTCATATATGTGCTTATTATTTGAATTAATCTATCTACCTATTATGTGCTTGATTTTAGAATAATTTTTCGAAAAATTAATCTATATATATACTTACAATTTATGCAAACCAAAATCAGGAAAGGCCGAATTCAAGTGGGTCAATAATATAAAAAATGATTTTGGTGTAAAATTGGTTTGCAAAAGGGAGATTTGCTTAAAAGGGCCCATCAACAATAATCTTTGGAAAAATAGTCCATCTCAATAGTTATTGTTTCAAGGGTCTTTGGTCTATTAAATTATATATTAAAAGTCTTAAATACCCTTAAATTGAAATGACTAAAATGACCACTTTGAAATTATATTTACCATATCCCCAAACATAAATCCCTCATAATCCCTAAATCTTCATAATCGTTCTTCAACGGAACGTTTCCAAACTCGCGCCATATTAGACCACCTTCAAATTCAACTTTCTTCTTCTTTATATACATTTTCTACACTGAAATTTCTTTATTTGAACCAAGGACAAATCAAACACAACAATTTTTGGAAGTGGGTGAGCAAGAATCGATTTCAAACAATCGTAGATATGCTTTATTATTTGAAAGGTAATGATTTCTTGTTATTTTCTTCTTGTATTATATGAAAAATCGATTGGGTAAGCAACATTTGTTGTGAAATATAAAAACGGAATGGTGCCGTTTTCTGTAGTTGGGTGCCCTTTTTCTGTAACTGAGTTCTGTTGCAATTTGATAATGGTGGTATTGATGTAGTTGTTTGCAAAGTAGTCGTTCCTGAATTCTTTTATAGCATTATATTATTTGAAAGAAATTTAAATGGTAAATACACGTTTGAAACTACAGAATGCTATTTTTTAATCTAATTTGAACCTATTATGTAACAATATTTGTTGTCTTTTGTTTATTATTGAAACTCTATTTTATAATATTCGATTTTGATAATTAATAGAATAATATATTACAGATTTTTTGGTGAATTGCAGATATGGACTCTGGTGTCATGATTGTCATTTGTTATTTTGTTGAATTTGAAAAAAGTGATCAAGGTGGATGAATTTGAAAATGGATAGGGAATGATCAAGACACTGCAACAAATATTTGTGTCAAAAAATATTTCCTATATGGAGTTGTATGAGGAAGTCAGACAAGCAGTTAAGGTTGATTCTGTCATGTATGATATCGAGATGAGATTTCTTGTACCTGGCATGGTAAAGTTATCAGTTCTACCAATGAAGATTAATTATGATAGGAATATTAGTTGGTTTCTCTATTTGCACAACCAAGTTTCAATTTGTGTAACCCTTGTGGAAAAGGGTTATGCTGATGATCAATTATGATTGTTTTTGCTAGATTGTGATAGTTTTGATAAATTCTGATACATGTTTAGGTCTAATAGAATTTAACTATGACAGCAGCACTGTCTGGTCAGATTAAAACGACATATGCTCATTTTAAACGTATGACTGACGTTTGTACTCATTTCGTGTTCATTTCTGTTCCTTCACGTCTGTTATGGATGTATTAATGTTTAAAATTGTTGAACATGAGTTTTAGATTGTGATGGTTTTAGTTAAATTCTTATAGCTATTTTGATCCAAGTTTTTGGTAACAATGACACCAGTACTTTGTTCAGACTAAAACGTCATCTGGTCGTTTGAATCGTATGGCTGACTTTTTTCTAATTTAGAGTGTATATCTATTCATTCAAGTTAGTTGTGTATGGATGAAGGACCATGGTTGAAATCAATACACCGTGACCCAAAACGGCAATTAGTCGTTTTAAACGTGCAGATGACGTTTATGTTCATTCAGCGTTCGTTTCGGTTCATTCGCGCCCGTAACAACGTAAAAGTGCCCAACTGATGGTTTTAACTACTTTTTCACACATTTGATCAGTCCATTGCCGGGCTTGGAAACTACTCGACACTTGGCAACAAAAGAAAAACGTAAGTAGCAAGTATGGTATCTAAAGCATGGCGAGTGCAGTCTGTCCAATGATAGTGAGTCATGCATGATGTTCCGAATACTGTTTTACTAGTTCCGGAGTGAAATTGATACCCCGTGACCCAAAATGGCAACTGGTCGTTTTAAACGTGCAGATGACATTTATGCTCGTATAGCATTCGTTTCGGTTCATTCGCGCTCATAAGAACGTAAAAGTGCCCGGTTGATGGTTTTAACTACTTTTCCACACATTTGATCAGTCCATGGACAGGCTTGGAAACTACCCTACACTTGGCAACAAAAGAAAAACATAAGTAGCAAGTATGGTATCTAAAGCATGGCGCGTGCAGTCCGTCCAATGATAGTGAGTCATGCATGATGTTCCAAATACTGTTTTACTAGTTCCGGAGTGAAATCGATACCCCATGACCCAAAATGGCAACTGGTGGTTTTAAACGTACAGATAATGTTTATGCTCGTTCATTTCGATTCATTCGCACCCGTAACAACGTAAAAGTGTTCAGTTGATGGTTTTAACTACTTTTCCACACATTTGATCAGTCCATGGCCAGGCTTAGAAACTACCCTATACTAAGCAACAAAAGAAAAATGTAAGTAGCAAATATGGTATCTAAAGCATGGCGCGTGCAATCCGTCCAATGATAGTAAATCATGCATGATGTTCCAAATACTCTTACTACTTCCAGAGTTAAATCGATACCCATTGACCCAAAATGGCATCTGGTCGTGTTGAACATCCAGATGACGTTTCAGCTCATTCAGCGTTCGTTTCGTTTCATTCGCGCTCGTAACCATATAAAAGTGGTCGGATGAAGGTTTTAACTACTTTTTGACGTTAAGGTCCACACATTTGATCAACCCATGGCCGGATTTGAAAACTACCCTACACTTGGTCAATGTGTACCAGTCATGTATGATGGTTCAAAGCATATTTCACTGATTTCGAAGTGAATCGATACCCTATAACACGTGTAGTCATTCAATGTGTACGAATCATGTATGATGTTTCAAACATTGTTTTACTAGTTTCGGAGTGAAATAGATACCCCGTGACCCCAAACGGCACCTGATCATTTTAAACGGAGGGTCACCGTTTAGGGTTTAAAAGGTATTTGGACGGTAAAATGACATGTCTTTTTAAACGCATAGTGACGTTTCTACGTATTTAGTGTTTAGTTCTACTGATTCAGCTGAGTGCTGTTTTGGATATCTGAAATGGCGCATTGACGTTTTAATTGTATGACTGCAATTTTTCTAATTCAGCGTCAATTCGCATCACTTTCATTCATTCAGCCCCTACAAGTCGAGACCTTGTGACCCAAAACGGCATGTCGTCGTTTTAAACGCATAGCTAACGTTTCTACGCATTTAGTGTTCAGTTCCACTGATTCAACTGATTGCTATTTTAGATACCTAAAATGGGGCATGGACATTTTAATTGTATGATTGCCATTTTTCTAATTCAGTGTTGAATTCGCATCACTTTCGTTCATTCAGCCCCCACAAGTGGAGACCTTGTGACCCAAAACGACATGTTGTCGTTTTAAACGCATAGCTGACGTTTCTACGAATTTAGTGTTCAGTTTTACTGATTCGGCTGATTGCTGTTTATGATACCTAAAATGGCGCATGGACGTTTTAATCGTATGACTGCCATTTTTCTAGTTCAGTGTTCAATTCCCATCACTTTCGTTCATTCAGCCCCCACAAGTCGAGACCTTGTGACCCAAAACGGCATGTTGCCGTTTTAAACGCATAGTGACGTTTCTACGAAATTAGTATTCAGTTCTACTGATTCAGCTGATTGCTGTTTTTGATACCTAAAATGGCGCATGAACGTTTTAATCGTATGACTGCCAGTTTTCTAATTCAGTGTTCAATTCGCATTACTTTCGTTCATTCAGCCCCCATAAGTTGAGACCTTGTGACCCAAAACGGCATGTTTCCGTTTTAAACGCATAGCTGATGTTTCTACGAATTTAGTGTTCAGTTTTACTGATTCAGTTGATTAGTATTTTGGATACCTAAAATGGCGCATGGACGTTTTAATCGTATGACTGCGATTTTTCTAGTTCAGTGTTCAATTCGTATCACTTTCATTCATTCATCCCCCCACAAGTCGAAACCTTATGACCCAAAACGGCATGTTGCCGTTTTAAACGCGTAGCGACGTTTCTACGAATTTAGTGTTTAGTTCTACTGATTCAGCTGATTGCTGTTTTGGATACTTAAAATGGAGCATTTACGTTTTAATCGTATGACTGCCATTTTTCTAATTTAGCCATCGTAAAAAAATCCCCCTTTCGCTCCATTGTGACCACGCGTTGACGCGGTCCCCAACCCCTTTTCTCCATCTTCCTCATTCAAGTCTTCCTGTTAACGAATTTCGAAGTTTGACGGCATCATTGTACTTGCAATACAGTGAGTTGATAGAGACTTAGTTTGGGGAAAGAAATGCAGAGACGAATCGGACGGCCAGGACCAAGGCAACCGAATGCAAAGATGAACAGTTTGAGGAAAGAAATGCAGAGAGGAACGATGAGGAACTGATTGAGGAAAGAAATGCAGATATGAACGATTTGGGGAAAAAGAGAAGATAGGGTTTTGGGGATTCAATTGATATGAGAAAATGGGAAATTACTTCTTGTTGAATGAGGTTAGATTAGGTAGTTTAAAAATTATGATATAAAATATTTATTTTCAAAATATAATTCTGGTCAAAGGCTAAAGTTCCAATTTATATTATGAAACTGCCTATTTGACCCAATTACCACTTTGGAAAATGGGAAATATCGTATATGATGCTGTTTCTGCATTTAACAATAATTATAAGAGAAGAAGGCCAATTCCAAAGAGAGGACTACTCAAAATGAGAATCGGACAGGAACAAAGGAATTCTCATCCAATCGAACTTTTCACATCTGTGAGGTTGTTAATGGTTGAGGCTGAGGATCAAAGAGAGAGAAAATGATGGTTGCGTAATGGATGAGGTTCATTGAAAATAACTTAATTGATTTTAAATTGATTTAATTTATTTAAGTTAATAATAACAATAATAATAAAATGTATTATTATTATTATTATTATTATTATTTATTTATTTATTTATTTATTTATTTATTTTTTTGAGTAAAACGTGAAATGAAAAAAATATACAAATAATGCTGTGAAAAAACTCGATTGAATGTTTGTGGATGAATGAGTACTAATTGAACTTTGGAAAATATAAATTTTATAAATACGTTATGTACAGTGTAAATATACATTATACAAAATAATACATTGTAAATTTCTATTTGATTTATGATAAGGATTATGCTACTTATACAATAAAATGTTACATAAGAAATTACATAAAATAACTTGGAGAGAAAATATTGAATAAAAATTGACGTATTTTAAACCGACGAATGATAGAATGTCATGTCATATTATGTAATCCGTTATATAAATATTTATGTACATCTAGCGAAACCAATTTTCCGATCTTTACCCAGCCTTGATCCACCCGGTCGGTTCTCGCCTTCGTCCGTTGTTATCTTTAAATGAAACATTTAAAATTAAACATGTATTAATTTCCATATTTAGCCCGAACTTATTACCCACACACACACTCCCTCTCTCTCTCTCTCTCCCCCGGATCTGAAAGAAAGATTTGTTGCTTCGTCGCCATGGGAGAAATTAGATCTCATGCAATGCGTACAATTTTCCTATTTACAATCATTTTCGTTCTTCTCTGTTCAAACAATGCCTTCGGCTTCTACCTCCCGGGGGTTGCCCCGGAAGACTTCAGAAAGGTCCTTTTTCAATTACCGCTTCAGATTCCTAGCATATAAATTGTTTTATGATTCTATATATTGTATGCATGCTTTAATGTGATTCTTGATCTGGGGTTCTTCTCAAAGATCTGTGTTGATCAAGATCTTTTGTGTCTGAGTGTATGGTTGTGGTATTAGTGAATTTGGGCTGGTCTATTCTTATTTTGATAGTATTTGATTACAAGTTGGGATTATTAGTTTAAATAATTCTAGAGAAGGTTAATCAATAGTTGCTTGATGCACATTGTTTAATTTTTTATTTTTTTTTCCTTTTTGTGCATTTTGTTTGTATTTCTACTAAGAAATTGGATTACTGATGTCATATGGTTGGGAAATGTTACTGCTAAAAGAAAACATGATGGTGATTATGATAATCTTATGATTGGAAAGATTGTATTAAAGCTTTTAATGGAATGGTGTATTAGAATTGGAGGATGAGATTTTGAAGAGACTAAGTTGATATTGAGTAATAAATAACTAACTTAGTGTTACAATCAGTGCATGTGCCATTTAATTCTGTTTAAAGATGGGATGTTATTCTGTAATTTCATGCTATTTATTAAATAATAATTGGCCAGAGAGATATTTAAATCTACCCCCTAGATCATGACTCTATGCACTCTAAGGCCTTCTTGGCTAAGCCGAGCTGGCACTTCGATTGTTCGACCTGTTGTCTTACAAATGGTCATCAAGTAACTTCTGAAAGTTCTGTCGATGAAGAATGCAGTATTTAAAACTATGTTGCAATCAATGTACTTAGTAAGAGAAGGAAACCATAAAGTGAGCTGCTATTCAGACCCACCTTTTAATTGATAATTAGCCATCCTTCATATACCAACAAAAAGTTCAACTTTTCTTCTGAAATGGAGAGAAGTCCCAATGCCACTATCTTTTCAGGAGGTTTGTTTCGGAAGTAGAGAGTAAACGAGGTATTATTTCATCAAAATGTAAATTTTACCACACCACACCACCACCATTCCATCATCCCTCCCATCTCATCACTCTGCACCTTCACCCCAACACTCCCAACCTGTCTGTCCTACTTGTCTCTGCCACCACCATACTTTATCCCTTCCCATTCCCCAGGGATGAGGATTGCTTCTACAATATAGGCAATACTTTTCACCTGTAAACATAAGGGTTCTTTTCAGAACATTAGGGATGTATAGAATAATATTGTTAAGTTTTGAATTGAATGGTGGATGCAGATAAAATATAGGTGTAGAGAGAAAAAAATGGTGATTGTATTTTGAAGTTTCCAAATAGAAATGAGGCTTGGGTTACAAAATAGCTTCTTTCTGCATTCATTCATTAGTAGATGTATAAATTTGCAATTTCTTACACTGTCTAAATTGTTGCCTACATTTACTTGATTCTTCTCTTGTATGTTTCCACTTTGTAAGTCATAGTGTCATGACTCATTTGATTTTCTTTATTTGGTTATTTTGTTGAAATGGGTGCAGGGAGATCCATTGAATGTGAAAGTCAACAAACTGACTTCTATAAAGACTCAGCTCCCTTACTCGTACTATTCTCTTCCTTTCTGTCATCCAGACGCCATAGTTGACAGTAGAGAAAATCTTGGAGAAGTACTTCGTGGCGATCGCATTGAGAACTCCCGCTATGTAGTCGGTATTATGTCCTTTATGAATTCAGACCCATTTGAATGGTTTGTTAGGAATTGACGTTTTCTTGTTGTGTCTATGAATCAGTTTAAAATGAGGGAACCCCAGATGTGCAATGTAGTCTGTCGACTTATACTTGATGCCAAAACTGCAAAAGAATTCAAAGACAAAATTGAAGATGAATATCATGTCAACATGTAGGTCAATATGTTGCATTTAACAAATCCAACTTCTTTTACCAATTTCCGAAGAATTTATATTAAAGCATCAACATTTAACAATTCTGCTGCTTCACGTGGCAGGATCTTAGATAATCTCCCATTGGTTGTTCCCATTCCAAGGGTAGAACAAAACAGTCCTCCAGTTTATCAGCTTGGTTTTCATGTTGGGCTAAAAGGACAATACAGCGGAGTAAGTAAATAAATTATTGGCCTAAACTGCCAAGGTAATCTATGTGCAGGGTTTATCGTTGACCCACATTTTGTTCCTTCTGTGCAGAGCAAGGATGAAAAATATTTTCTTCACAATCACTTGAGCTTCACTGTCAAGTATCATAAAGATCAACAGACTGAAGCAGCAAGGATCGTGGGTTTCGAGGTTGTACCATTCAGGTAGGCTCTTTAGGGAGGTCTCATTTCTTAATAATTTGTTCTAGGGCTCAAGTTTTTTTGCTATTTTACTTCATAGGATTCTTTTGATGTTTGTAGTGCATCATGTACTTATCTTCTATATCTCCTTCACTTAGTGTCAAGCACGAATATGAAGGACAATGGAGTGAGGATACTCATCTAATGACGTGTGATCCCCATGCAAAGCATACGGTTTCCTCCTCAAATTCTCCCCAAGAAGTTAAAGATAAACAAGAAGTCATATTCACTTATGATGTTGCATTTGAGGTAATGAGTTAACTGATATTTCTGATCATATGCAAGATAACAGTCATCTTCGTCACCCGAATAAACAAGTTTTTCTTGTTTTCTTGTTTTTCTCATTACTTGCAAGTGATTATTAAAGTGTATAATGTTCTTTCCCTCCATAAATTTCAACTTACCTACTAATTTCTGATGATCCCACTGCTCTGCACTGCAGGAGAGTGAGGTGAAGTGGGCATCAAGGTGGGACACTTACCTTCTTATGTCTGATGATCAAATCCATTGGTTCTCAATAGTAAACTCTTTGATGATCGTTCTCTTCCTCTCGGGCATGGTTGCAATGATAATGCTGAGGACACTTTTCCGGGACATCTCCAAGTATAATGAACTCGAGACACAGGAGGAGGCCCAGGAAGAAACTGGATGGAAATTGGTCCATGCAGATGTGTTCAGGTCCCCAAATAACTCGGAATTACTCTGTGTCTATGTTGGAACTGGGGTACAGTTTCTAGGGGTGGTACTTGTGACTATGATCTTCGCTGCACTCGGATTCCTTTCCCCTTCTAACCGTGGTGGACTTATGACAGCCATGTTATTGCTCTGGGTTCTAATGGGGCTTTTCGCTGGTTATGCTTCTGCCCGTCTTTACAAGATGTTCAAAGGAACTGAATGGAAGAAAATTGCTCTTAGGACTGCTTTTCTGTTCCCAGCTACAGTCTTTAGCATCTTCTTTGTACTCAATGCACTCATCTGGGGCCAGAAATCATCAGGGGCAGTCCCATTCGGAACAATGTTTGCTTTAGTCTTCTTATGGTTCGGGATTTCAGTACCACTAGTCTTTGTAGGAAGTTACATAGGCTTTCGAAGACCAGCAATTGAGGATCCTGTGAAAACAAACAAAATTCCCAGGCAAATCCCTGAACAGGCATGTTACATGAACCCCATTTTCTCAATCTTGATTGGAGGTATACTCCCATTCGGAGCTGTTTTCATCGAGCTCTTTTTCATTCTCACCTCGATATGGTTGAATCAGTTCTACTACATTTTTGGGTTCCTCTTCATCGTCCTTGTCATCCTCATCATTACCTGTGCGGAAATATCAATTGTTCTTTGCTACTTCCAGTTATGCAGCGAGGATTACCTCTGGTGGTGGAGATCATACTTAACATCAGGTTCTTCGGCTCTATACCTCTTCCTCTATGCAACATTCTACTTCTTCACTAAACTCGACATCACTAAGCCTGTCTCCGGCATGTTGTATTTTGGGTACATGTTGATCGCTTCATATGCGTTTTTCGTTCTGACCGGTACCATAGGCTTCTACGCCTGCTTCTGGTTCACCAGATTGATTTATTCTTCTGTAAAGATTGACTGATAAATGCAAATATGTGTCGAGGAATTTCTCTGTCCGAGGAAAGCAGAACTTTAGATAAAAGAGTGATACAATATCAAGGAAATGTATGCTTATAAACATATTTTTTTGAGTGTTAGTACTTAATAATTGTTGTAGTTACAATATTTGAATTCATTTATTTTTTTGAGTTGTTATTTATATCTATCCACTTAAAAAGAAATTATATTATATTCTTAAAAACTTTAATATTCATAAAATATTTTCTTAAATTGAGAGATGTGATATTTATTTATTCAGCAAAATGTTTTTTTACTCTAATTGGAGGTATCTGCTTACTCTTCTCAGGCCCGTTTGGCATGGATTTTGAAAAGGGAAATTTGGCCAAATAGCCAGGTAGGACCATGTATTTGAAGATATGGCCTTTGACCAACAATAAAAGAAAAGGAAAAAATTCAAGATATTTTAAACGGTCAAATGACAATATTATCCTTCAATTAATAATAAAATATTCACCTACTTTCCCTCATTTTCACCTCATTCTTTCTTCTTCAATTTCACTGGGCAACCATTTTTTTTCTAAATTTCAAAGTAACATCTACTTCAACTCAGTTTCTTGCTCATTTCAAATATGAAATTATTTCCTCTCCAATTTTGGGCAATTTTTGCCTATTTTCAGCGAACACATATGGAGTTTCATTTTTCCACTTTCCGGTCACCCAAACCACCGAACTCCACCATCCCCAGCCTCGTCTCACTCCCATCTAGAAATCGCTCCAATTTCAAATTTGCAGATAACAAGAGTTTGGTCATCATATATACATTGGAAAATCGCATTTACATAGCACTCCGACCGTTATCTGCAACGTAAAACGACACTACAGTCGTTATCTGATGTAATTTTATTTTTTTAATGAAATGACCTCTACTAATGAACTCACTAACATGTATAATAAAAAAAGATTGACTAGCCACAAAAAACGATTGAAATGACATAACTTTTATATTATCGATATAATGAAAGCACAAGTCATCTTACTCATATGTGTCGATTAAGTTAATGAACATATATCTCAACATTGTACATGTCATTTGCATGTTACTACATAAATAAGTTTCACTTATTATTTTCATGGGACGAATGGGTTGTGATTGCTTATGTTCGTATTTAGACATGTAACAGGATAAGTGTTGTTTTCATGTTCAGTAACGACATTTGTGTCGTTCCGAAATTTTCACATCCAATTTTTTCAACAAAACAACATTTTAATGGACTCCCTAAAGTATGTAACATAGAAAGTTTGACAATGTCATTCTGTTGTGGTTCCATGATAACAACACATGTGACGTTATTATAAGATAAGTGTTCATGAGAACGACACATGTGCTGATACTGAACTTATAAGAGGGAAATGAGAATGATGCAAGTGTCGTTATGTTTTGTTATTGACAATTTTCAATCGTTGGGTGGTCCAATGCTCGAGGTCGTTGCGGTGGAAAAGAAGCAAAAATATTGGAGAAATTAACAGAACGGCACAAATGTCGTTACTGGTCACGTGTGTCGTTTTGTCGATAAACAGGCGTATGAGCGGCCATGAACCGTCCAAGCTTCGGTATTCAATAAATTGAACTCATCTAAGTTGCAAGATGGATGTGCTGTTTACAAAATTTGAGAGTTACGTTCACTAATTATGTGTTTTCTAACGAATGTAGATAGCGACTTGTGATGTCATCTACTCGTTATCATATAATCTATTAGAGAAATGAACAAAAATTATTGGCGAAAATACGGGGGTGGGCCCCCTTCCCGGGGTTCCACCCCCGAATTTTTTTTTTTAAATAAGAGTATTGAAAACGATTTTAAATAAGAGTACCAAAATAGGGAAGTTACTGCCTTGAGAACGTCTACCAGAATGACAGAACTGTCGTTCTGCATCTAAAATCGATTTTGAAGAGCCGTGACCCGTCCAATCAACGATAATGATGAGTTGAACTCATTTAAGTTGCAGACTGAACACGCCGCTTACAACATTCAAAATTTATGCTCATTACTTAATCAAGAGGAAAAAAAATGGCACAACTGTCGTTACTATTTTGAAAACGGCACAAGTGTCGTTCTGGCTCTAAAATCGATTTTGAAGAGCCGCGACTCGTCTAAACCACGGTAATCGGTAAACTAAACCCATTTAAGTTGCAGGCTGGACACGTCGCTTACAACATTCGAAATTTATACTCATTACTTAATCAAGAGGAAAAAAGAAAACGACACAACTGTCGTTACTGTTTTGAAAACGGCACAAGTGTCGTTTGGCTCTAAAATCGATTTTGAAGAGCCGCGACCTGTCCAAATCACGATAATGATGAGTTAAACTCATTTAAGTTGCAGACTGGACACGCCGCTTACAACATTCGAATTTATGCTCATTAGTTAATCAAGAGGAAAAAAGAAAACGACACAACTGCCGTTACTGTTTTGAAAACGGCACAAGTGTCTTCTGGCTCTAAAATCGATTTAGAAGAGTCGCAACCCGTCCAAACCACGATAATGATGAGTTGAACTCATTTAAGTTGCAGGCTGAACACACCGCTTACAACATTCGAAATTTATGCTCATTACTTAATCAAGAGGAAAAAATAAAACGACACAACTGTCGCTACTGTTTTGAAAACGGCACAAGTGTCGTTCTGACTCTAAAATCGATCTTGAAGTGCCGCGACCCGTCCAAACCACAATAATCGATAAACTGAGCTCATTTAAGTAGTCAGCTGGACACGTTATTTACAAAAGTCTTGATATACACTCATTACTTGTACTTTGAAATGAATCTAGACTAAAACTTGTGTTTTCATCGATTGATGCCTTATATTCTATATCAATTCCACCGTTAGTTATCACGCAATCAATAGTTTCGTCCTTCTTAGGTTAGGGGGTCCAATCCTTGATGTCCTTATCTTGAAAAGTAGCAAAATATTGGAAAAATCAACAGAACGACACAAGTGTTGTTCTAATACACAAGTGTCGTTCTGCCAATAAATACGATTTTGAAGAGTCGCGACCCATCCGAGCCACCATAATCGATAAATGTGACCCATTTAACTTGCAGGCTGAACACGCCTTTACAAAATACTTGAGATATGCACATTCCTTGTACTTTCAACTGAATCTAGACTAGGACTTGTACTTTCACCGTTTCTTACCTTATATTCTATATCAATTCCACCGCTAGCTGCCACACAATCAATATTTTCGTCCTTCTTAGGTTGGAGGGTCAAATCCTTGATATCCTTACCTTGAAAAGTAGCAAAATATTGAAAAAATCAACAGAACGACACAACTGTCGTTCCAATACACAAGCGTTGCTCTGCCAACAAATACGATTTTGAAGAGCTGCGACCCATCCTAACCATGATAATCGATAAACGGAACCCATTTAAGTTGCAGGCTGAACACGCCCCTTACAAAATACTTGAGATATGTCCATTCCTTGTACTTTCAACCAAATCTAGACTAAGACTTGTGCTTTCATCGTTTCATACCTTATATTCTATATCAATTCCACTGCTAGTTGCCACACAATCAATATTTTCGTCCTTCTTAGGTTGGGAGGTCCAATCCTTGATGTCCTTGCCTTGAAAAGTAGCAAAATATTGGAAAAATCAACAAAACGACACAAGTGTCGTTCCAATACACAAGCGTCGTTCTGCCAACAAATACGATTTTGAAGAGCCGCGACCCATCCTAGCCATGATAATCGATAAACGGAACCCATTTAAGTTGCAGGCTGAACACGCCCCTTACAAAATACTTGAGATATGCCAATTCCTTGTACTTTCAACCAAATCTAGACTAAGACTTGTGCTTTCATCGTTTCATACCTTATATTCTATATCAATTCCACTGCTAGTTGCCACACAATCAATATTTTCGTCCTTCTTAGGTTGGGGGTCCAATCCTTGATATCCTTACCTTGAAAAGTAGCAAAATATTGGAAAAATCAACAGAACGACACAAGTGTCTTTCCAATACACAAGTGTCGTTCTGCCAATAAATACGATTTTGAAGAGCCGCGACCCATCCTAGCCACGATAATCGATAAACGGAACCCATTTAAGTTGTAGGCTGAACACGCCTATTACAAAATATTTGAGATATGCTCATTCCTTGTACTTTCAACCGAATCTAGACTAAGACTTGTGCTTTCATCGTTTCATACCTTATATTCTATATCAATTCTACTGCTAGTTGCCACACAATCAATATTTTCGTCCTTCTTAGGTTGGGGGTCCAATCCTTGATATCCTTACCTTGAAAAGTAGCAAAATATTGGAAAAATCAACAGAACGACACAAGTGTCGTTCTGCCAATAAATACGATTTTGAAGAGCCGCGACCCATCCTAACCACGATAATCGATAAACGGAACCCATTTAAGTTGTAGGCTGAACACGCCCATTACAAAATACTTGAGATATGCCCATTCCTTGTACTTTCAACCGAATCTAGACTAAGACTTGTGTTTTCACCGTTTCATACCTTATATTCTATATCAATTCTACCGCTAGTTGCCACACAATCAATATTTTCGTCCTTCTTAGGTTGGGGGTCCAATCATTGATGTCCTTGCCTTGAAAAGTAGAAAAATATTGGAAAAATCAACAGAACGATACAAGTGTCGTTCCAATACACAAGTTTCGTTCTGCCAATAAATACGATTTTGAAGAGTCGCAACTCGTCCGAGCCACGATAATCGATAAATGTGACCCATTTATCTTGCAGGCTGAACACGCTCCTTACAACATTCGGGATTTATGCTCATTACTTAATCGATAGGAAAAAGAAAACGACACAACTATCGTTACTATTTTGAAAACGACACAAGTGTCTTCTGCCAATAAAATCGATTTTGAAGAGCCGCGACCCGTCCGAGCCACGATAATGACAAGCTAAATTCATTTAAATTGCAGTCTGGACAGATAATGTTTGTATTGTCATTTTACATGGAAGATAATGACTGTACTGTCGTTCTACACTACGTAAAACGACTGGAGTGTCGTTCTGTACTGTAGACCGTTCAATAGTTACACCCAGTACAGAAATACACCAACTGTGAAAAATTAATCAGCTAAAATATCATTTCAAACTATATTGAACAATAAAAAGACCAATCTACACGAAATTACCAAAAATACCTTTCTTTTTTCTTCAAATATTTAGAGGTTTTAATGTAGATAATTTAAAAACCAAAATTCTTGCTCAAATACTTAAAATGTAGGAAAATATAGGTGAGTACTACAATAAATAACAAGATTTTGTGGGGGGAAGCAAGCACAAGAGATGCGGAGATGGAGAGCTCGTGTTAATTGGATTGGAGACGTATTGAGAAATTTAATGGATTGAAAGGGTATTTGAGTCTTTTGATGATAGGGATATTTTGGACATTTTATACCATTTATTTATTCTATTTTTTAATGGAGGCCATTTTATCAACAATCATTGAGAAAATTCTCTTTGTCCAAATACATTGTTTAACTAGACTCTTTAACAAAGAGTCCCTTTTGAAAAATCAAAAGGAGTTTCAAAAACTACGTTTGGACTTGTTTGGTACATTTATGAAAGTACTTTTTCTAGTTAAAAGAGCTTTTAGAAGAAATAGATTTAAAGTAACTTTTCCATGAATCTCTTTTGCGGAAAATAAAATTTTAAAGTTATTTTTTCTTATTTTCAACATTCATATATAAGGGATATATGAAGTTTATAAGTAGAAATATGTTCAACTCTTCTCGAGAGATTATCAAATAATCATAAGGTGGTTCGTTGTCAATTTAATTGAATATTGTCGATTGCTTGTTTATTTGAATTAAAGTGGATATGTGAAGGTGAAATTGAAGTCCTAGTTCCTTTTCATGTTCGAAACTTCTCCAAAGTTTTCGACGTGCCTTTAGTTATGTTAATTTTTAATTACTAATCAATGGCTAAGGTTAGAAATTTAGCATTAACTGAGCTAGAAACAAGTCCTTGTAAAAGGATATTCTTATATATGATACCAAGCTTTCAAGTCAATACTATGTATCAGGAACAATTAAGCTATTTGTACAATTTTGATCGACAACCCTGATGTTGTTGAAATGTGGACCATTTGATATAAAAAATAAATTTTAAAATAAATGCTCGAAGTTGTCAACCAAGATTATACAAGTGGCATGATTTTCCTAGGAAACACTTGATGACTTGAAATTCAAGAAGAAATACGCAAGAAACAAAAGCTGATATTTTCAGTCTTTCACAACATCAGATGTTACAAAAGAAGTGTATAGAACATCTCCTATTTGCGAGGATGTTTATCTTTAGGATCAGCAACACCAACGGAAACTATCGGGACTTCCCGAGCGTGGCGTCAGGCTTTTTCTTGGTGTACATGGTGAGGTTATGTTTGTATTTTGTATTGGTGATTCTGTGAACAAATTGACCAACTTGAACAGTTATTAAAGTTTAGGAACTAAATTATAAAGTTTCATAGTTGGTAGATTAGTTTAGGGTTTGGAGTTATATGTTTGGAACAAGAAGAATTCACGCCGGATTTTCGCTAACTACTCGTCGGAGTGTTGCTCGAGCGACTGAAGCAGAAAGTTCCTTACTCGATGTTCGCCCCCCTGTCGCTCGAGCGACAGACCCTTCACTCAAGCGAAGGAGCCCTCTTGCTCGAGCGACGTATTATACTGGAAAACCTAATTTTCCTTTTCCGAGTTTTTTACTTGGCCCATACAACTTAATTCGTCTAACCTATATATTGAAGGCGTCGTTTTTTTGAATGAGAGATTAAACAACATAATATTCAATAAGAATATATTCTACACTAGATCCAAAGTTCAATCATTCAATTCATATGTGCCTCTTTCATTGAAAACATCAAAGTTATCAAATCAAACACTGAATTGGTTTCTTCGCTTGGATCTGCTGCAAGATTGTGTCGTCAACTGTACTACATTAAAGATCAAGGAAGAGTTTGAAGAACGAGGAGTTCTTGCGGAAGATCTACAGGAGATAAACTGCATAAAGAGTTATGATTGGAGTTCGCATGCTCATTCTAGGAGGACTGCTTTACAAAGAAGAGCAATGATTCGTGTTGGTGTGCAAATTCTAAAAGGGTTGCTTCATACTTAAGATAGGAGATCAGAAAGCTTGTGTTGTCAACTTTGCTGGTAGTATGTAAGTTTTATTGACAGTTTATAGTGGATCTTTGATTGGCAAAGTGCCCAACGTTTTTCCCACGTTGAGTTTCTCCGTGAACAATTTTGGTGTTGTTTACTGCTTTATTTATAGATTTGGGATTATTACGGTATTTCAAGATAGGTTAAATTAAATTATTTGACTAATCATCTAGACATAATTAACTTGAGACTTGTTGCATGTTAATTAAATTTTAATTACGCAATTACACCTAATCACCCCCCTCTAGGTGTAGTAGGATCGAATCTTGTGTTTCTCAATTGGTATCAGAGCCTTATTTCGATTTTTGACCTATTTATAGCAATGTCCCCTGAAGAGTTTCGGAGAGTGTCTATGTGTGAGGTAGCCAAAGAAGTTTGGGATATTTTACAAACCACCCATGAGGGAACTCAGGCTGTTAAGAACTCGAAATTGCAAATGCTGACCACTGGGTGTTTGAGGAAATTAGGATGAGAGAAGATGAGATGTTCGATGCCTTCTATGCGAGTTTAAATAACATAGCTAATTCTAGTTTCAACATAGGAGAAAGAATCCCTGAGCCGAAGATAGTTCGCAAAATTCTTAGATCCTTACCCGAGCGTTTCAGGGCTAAAATCACTGCTATTGAGGAGAGTAATATAGACTCTATTAAGGTGGAAGAGCTGGTTGAATCTCTCCAAACTTATGAGCTGACATTAGCTAAATTGACAAACGATAAGTCTGTGGCCTTAAATACAGTGAGGAATAGTCATATGGAGTCCTCAGATTCAGATTCACCTAATGATAAGGAGTTAGCTTACCTTACTAAAAAATTCTGGAGAATGTTTAGGAATAAAAATGAACCTCATGAGAGACATGGAAGTACCTCGAGTGAATCTAGAAGAAGATCTAAGTTTGTTAGATGCTATAATTATCAAGGTATAGGCCATGTAAAGAGTGAGTGCCCTAGCAGAAGGAAAAATGAAAATAAGGCTATGAATGCTACTCTTACTGATAATGAGTCTATATCAGATAATCAGAGTGAAAAAGGACTCGTCGACCTAGGAATAGACGTCAACATCCACATAACATTGGTCCTAGGTTTGTCCCTACGTGCTATCACCGTGGAGAGTTAGGTCACATAAGACCTAGTTGTCATCATTTCCTGAATAGAAATAGAAACTGGAACTTAAATAGAAATAAAAATCAAGATTATGTTGGTCAGATTGACTTTCTTACTAATCAGGTAAGTAAGTAAATTGACCAAGATCCACTACACCAAAAAAGGCCTTTTGCAGCGGCCAAAAAACGCTTCAAAAGGCCTTTTGCAACGTTTTATCATATGTTGCAAAGTGTAGTGTTGCGAAAGAGGGAAGGGATACGGCAACGTTAAAAAAACTTTGCGGAAGGGATAAGACAACGTTTTTTAAACATTGCCGTAGAGTCTTTTAAACGTTGCGAAAGAGTCTATGGCAACGTTTAAAAAATGTTGCGGTAGAGTCTTTCGCAACGTTTTTTAAACGTTGCAGTAGATTCTTTCGCAACGTTTAAAAAACGTTACCGTATCCCTTCCTTTGGTTTTGGCAACATTTTACAAACGTTGTGATTGGTCTTTTTAATATTTCTTATAATTAAATCGCATTTTTATATATACCTGCCTTCCTATACTACCGGAATAAATATCTAATATATAATGAGAAGTGACAGACATCAAAAATAAATATAAGAAATCAGAATTAAAATAGGAAAACAAATTGCATTGAAATTAAACCATGCTAGCATATACATTGTGCAATATTCACTCCATTATACATGTAAAATATCAACCTAACATCAATAACATATTTTCCATCATTCATCACACAACTCACAAAAGGTACAATAATTCATAACATATTTTTGGTACATTGCTCTGTTTGGATTGATATTCTGTAGCATAAAAAAAGAAGCTGCAACAAAATGCAATGAAGACCATATTTGAGCCCCATCACAACCAGGTATCTCGTACAACCCTGCATACAAGATTCGAGCTCAGTTCCTTTCTTTCAGAAGTTAAAGTAAGAATCAAGGAATTCACTTAGAGTTCGAAATTCATCTGTAGGTCTGTATAAAGTCAAATTGCTCATATATACTTCCTCAACCTAAACCTTCCAACAGCCTTCTCACCATCTACCTCCAGGACTTGTCCACGTCGCGTCGTTCCATCTCCTAAGCGAATATTAACAATCTCCTAGTATTTTGGTCCTTGAAATAATCCATACAACACATGTAAAGTTATACAGTCACTCCATAAACAGAATACCACATGTAGTCATTCCAGATACAAGAAACCAATGTAAAACAAAGAGCAGAATAATCACCTTAACTTTTTCCAAGATAAACAATGGTGCATCAACTCCAGAGACAGTTCTGTACTCTGGAAAGATACAAAAGCATAAAAGTATGCATCAAAAAAAAATAGAAGGTAAGATTTACATTACCAGATAAGGATTAAGCTATTTGTACCCGGGCGTTTACATGCCTGGGTACATGGACCCACCGCCCCCCTCACAATGAGTGGGGCCCCAGGTGAATTAAAAAATGAGGCGGGCCCCCCATTGTGAGAGGGGGGAGTGGGGTCGGGTAACTCGGCGTGTAAAACGCCGGGTACCCATAGTAGATCCCTACCAGATAATTTGAAAACTTAATTGGCAAGTATGAAGTACGATAGAGAAGCACGTGATAGAAAATTTATATAGGTTAACTTCGTAAAAATTGTTTCATATAACATATGAATGAATATACCTGCGGAGATCGTCAAGGAGTTCCTTTATAGATTAATGAGCAGCCACTTGTTGCAACAGACATGGATTTGACTTCAAAATTAATCACAAGCATAAGAAATCGGTCAGCCCACAAGAAAAGAGAAAAAAATGAGCCAAGTCGACTGGTCCAGGTCGGTTGTTTTCCTTAAAAAGTCTAATTAAAGAACCATGAAAGTCAGGCTAGTTTAAACACTATGCTCCACGGAGCAACTACCAATTTAAGTGACTGAAGCTATACTCCACAGAAAGCCTTATGAACATTTTGGAGATACATTAAATGTCCAATTAACTTATTTGTTCAACTTCAGATAACCAATCTATGTGAACTAATTTATGGTACATTATTGTCTTGGAAACTACATGAAAGTCCAAAATTTAGCATATTACTTATCAGAAAATTTGAATCAAAGCAATTTCAAAACATTGGCTCTGTTTGAAACTTTAAAACAAG
Source organism: Fraxinus americana (assembly GCA_035079005.1). NCBI lineage: Eukaryota > Viridiplantae > Streptophyta > Magnoliopsida > Lamiales > Oleaceae > Fraxinus > Fraxinus americana. Next base: position 8,913,553 of record CM068722.1, on the reverse strand, counting down.
ATAATAGACATGAGAAACGAAACAGATAAAAAAAATAAAAATAAAAATTACCAAGTGATAACTCAAATTCCAATTCTACGGGATACTTAAAGGATGCGCAGGATTATCAAAATGTAATAATTTCCATAAACTAAAACAAAATAGAATATAAACAATTAACTAATGAGAACCTATGTAAATTTTATAAAGACCAGATCTGAAACATCAACTAATTTTCCCATAAAATTTAATGTATACAAATCAACCAAGAAATCTAAAATTTAATTTAATTTTTTTAAAAAAAGAACCAAAGCTAAGATTGGATCTGAAAACTAACCCGAATATCTCTGGAAAGAGGATGCGACCACAAAACTTCGATACATGTCCGATCGGATATCAGAAGCGCTTCGACCTCGTTCGCCAAATTATCAACTTTACTTCCATTCTCAGCCGTCTTCGCTGAGGAGGAAGATGCCACCGCTGCCTTGCCACCTCTCTTGTATTCTTCGTTTACCAACCGCTCCTCAATTTCACCCCGCGTCTCTTCCTCGTCTTTCCCCATTCCTTCACTTCTATTACCTCTGATTTAGATTAAGATTTTTCTATTGAGTGAATTTTACTAGGGTTCTTTGTTTGTGGAGTTTGAACATTAGTGGGGTTCCAGGAGGAGCTCGAGAATTGGAGGTCTGGGTCGAAAAATTCAAAACCCAACTGTGAAAAAAGGCCCACGTTTAAAAAAATTGGCCCAACCAACTGACCCTTACCCTCCTTATTTTTGGCAACGTTTATTAAATGTTGCGAATGACCCTTTTCGCAACGTTTAATAAACGCTGCTAAAATCCCGTATTTTGCAACGTCTAAAAAACGTTGCAAAAGAAAATTATTTTTGCAACGATTAATAAACGTTGCGAAAGACAAACTTTTCGCAGCGTTTATTAAACGTTGCGAAAAGAGTCTTCCGCAACGTTTAATAAACGCTGCAAAAGAAAAATGTTTCAGCAGCGTTTTATAAACGCTGCAAAAAATAATAAAATTAGCAACACGAAATAAACGCTGCGAAAGGCCACATTAGGAACACAAGTTTATAAAATATTGCCAAAACTCAATTATACTAATCAATGGCAGCATTCACTTATTAAAATGTTACAATAGACTCCTTTAGCAACACTTAACTACCAAATGTTGCCATTTAAGTGTTGCAAATAGTCATTTTTGGTGTAGTGATCATGACACAGATGAATAGAAATATTCATGTTACTAGACAAGTTTGGGTGAAGAAGAGTGATCTCAAAAATTCTAAAATAGATCACTGTGCTCTTAAAGGTAAGAGCATTGACGTACCTAACTAATTAGGTATTTTATTGTGGTGCATGCTCGTGCTTTATCATGTGATATGGAGATATGCATACATTATATTTATTTATTTATTTATTTATTTGTTCTCATGCATTTTATTCTATATTCTTGTGGTTTGTTTGATTTTTTTTTGGTACTTGATGCATTCATGTTTTAATACGAAAAACAAACAAAAACATTTTTTTGTTGCTTTGGTTTATATATTTTTTTTTAAAAAGGGAGGAAGAAAAAGAGAACAAAAAGATTTTGAATTGGAAAGTGTTTTATAGCATGATATACAATACACTTGATTTTGTTGGTTGTAATCAAGAATGAGTTTATTTAGTAAGCTATAAAATAATTTCTATTGCTAGTTTATGATGCTTATGAAGTATTTAATAAATGTCTCTTCATATACATCTGCACTACACACACTATGATCTTGATAGTGGGACTCTATCACGTGTGTGAGATTTTGGATGGCAGTCACATGTTAGTAGGGTGACTTTGAACATGAATTGATCATTTTAACTAAACATAAGCTTGATATTATCCATGCATGAATCAAAATATGTTGGCTCAATATCTTAATGCTACTTTTCGAAACCTACTTGATTTGAGCAATTGAGCCTGCGAGAATTCTCATAACTTGGTGCATATTGTCATCTGACTTTGGTTGACCGGCTTAAAACTCGTTACAGGGTTCATGTTAGTCGCTTAATGGAAATGAGCCTACACTTAAGATGGAATAAATATATGAGCATTCCTATTGAAAGTTGTAATAAAAAGAAATAAATATTTATGTTGTAAGTCAGGGGGAGAAAAGAAAATCGTTATTCAAAATGAGCTTTCATATGTAGGTTCTAATGTGCTTTCAGGTTTGACTTTCATAAGTAGAATAATATACTTATTAGCAGTGATGTTTCACATGTCATTTCTCACAAAATTAAGGTATGAAATTCTACTGCCAGATGAACAGTGACACTTAACACATATGAGTCACTTATATCATTTGCTCCATGGGTGCTTTAAGCTGGAATTGTGGGATACTTTATTGTTCACTGCATATCCTTGTGATGGCTTATACATGGATTGTTGAGTTGTTATGTGCTTTTGCTCCATTTCTTCAGCATTTGTGACAAAATGGGGAGAATTTTATGTAAGGGGGAAATATATACACATTTCATGTCTAGAGCAGCTTGTTACATATTGATACTTATCATATGTCTTTGAGAGGTCGTTGGGGGTGAGACATAGATACTGTATAGACACTTTATGCTTTACATTTGATTTGATCTTTTACATTTGTCTTGTGGGGTCGTTGGTGAGAGATATAGATAAATGTTCTACTGCTTTAATACTTAAGAGTTTACAGCAGTGGCATTACATTTGCTCTGCATATCATGTACTGAGTGGGAGCATGTGCATTGCAACTGTGTTTCATTTCATGCATAACTGCTTGAGTTTTTCTTGATGTTTTGTGGTATTAATGTGGTTATGGTGTTTTGGTTAACATTAATACTGCATCTCAAACTAGTTTGCTTATTTCGCTGACTATGCTTCTAAGTACTTTATTGTTTATTTCCTGTATCACGTGTTTTTACATTGATATGTGAGTTTTTGATTTCAGGATACAGGATTAACAAAGTGAAAGCAGCATTCGGTTGTTTTCGTTGGACTTGGGTAATTTGGATAGGTTGTTGTTGTTGTTTTATATTGTGTTTTGTCACAAAATGTCAAAAGGAGAGTTTGTTATATTTATATTTTGTATTGATGATTCTGTGAACAAATTGACCAACTTGAACAGTTATAAAAGTTTAGGGACTAAATTGTAAAGTTTCATAGTTGATAGATTAATTTAGGGTTTGGGGTTATATGTTTGGAATAAGAATAATTCACGCCGGATTTTTGCTAGCTACTCGTCGGAGTGTTGCTCGAGCGACTGAAGCAGAAAGTTTCTCGCTCGATGTTCGCCCACCTGTCACTCGAGTGACAGACCCTTTGCTCGAGCGAAGAAGCCCCCTCGCTCGAGCGACGTCTTATATTGGAAAACCTAACATTTTTCGAGTTTTTTACTTGGCACATACAACTTAATTCGTCCAACCTATATATTGAAGGCGTCGTATTTCTTGAATGAGAAATTGAACAACATAATATTCAAGAAGAATACATCCTACGCTAGATCCAAAGTTCAATCCTTCAATTCATATGTGCCTCTTTCATTGAAAACATCAAAACTATCAAATCAAACACTGATTTGGTTTCTTCGCTTGGATCTGCTGCAAGATTGTGTCGTCAACTGTGCTCATATGCTGCAAGATTGTTTCTTGAAGATCTACAGGAGATAAACTGCATAAAGAGTCATGATTGAAGTTCGTGTGCTCATTCCATGATGACTGCTTTACAAAGAAGAGTCAGGATTGGTGTTGGTGTGCACATTCAAGGAGGGTTGCTTCATACTTCAGATAGGAGATCAGAAAACTTGTGTTGTCAACTTTGCTACTAGTCTGTAAGTTTTATTGACAGTTTACAGTGGATCTTTGACTGGCAAAGTGCTCAGAGTTTTTCCCACGTTGGGTTTCTCCATGAACAATTTTGGTGTTGTTTACTACTTTATTTACTGCTTTGAGATTACTGCGGTATTTCAAGATATGTTAAATTGAATTGTTTGACTAATCACTTAGATATAATTAACTTGTGACTTGTTGCATGTTAATTATATTTTAATTCCACAATTACACCTAATAACCCCCATCTAGGTGTAGTAGGGTCGGATCTTGCGTTTCTTAGTGAAGTACCATATAGCACCAGTAATAGCAAGGCCACCAAGAACTATGGCATCGGGGCTGTAAGGCAAGCTCCGTCGCCGCTGCTGCTTTGAGGACTCAACTCCTGCTCTTTTTACTGCTTCCTCAGGACTCATTTCTTCCCGCAGCCTTTTGTTTCCCTTTCTAATACGAGCAGAAAGCAGAAGAAACTCAAGATGTGTGTGAATTTTTTTGTGGGTGGAGGCTGTCACGCTCATCATAAAAGAAGACTACGGCGGTGCTCTCAACGTGTCAATTTGCTGCGTATTTTGCTTGACATGTGTTACAAGTTACAAGTACTCAATCGAGTTCAATGATGTATTTCACAATATTTACGTATTTGATACAATTAAAATGGAAAAATTAGTGACATATTCCAATTTTGAATATTTAGTCCATATAATTGAAATTAAAAATTAGATTTTTAGTAGATTTTGATAAAAGTTGATAAAATATGTGATTTAATAATTGATAAAAATGTTGAACGTGATAAAATGAGGTTATTAATAGTTAAATTTGATTTAAATTTTTAAGTCACGTCAAACAAGGGATTGAAGTTAAATAATTTATCATCTATTTTTACATCTTTGATTCGTTGCTTTTGTCACTAAAATAGTTATAAAAGTTAGAACCTTAAGGGCAAACCCTACTAGGATGGAAATTTATTACATGAAAATGGAAAATCAGTTCAAATGGTCTCGAATCTTTGCATATCTTGTATTTTTGGTCAAAACCTTTAAATCTTGGTGCATATGACTCTAAACCTTTGCATTTATGGTACAATTGGTTCTTTTGGACAGATTCCATCAAAAGGACCATTACTTTTGATCGTGAAAAACACTTTCTTTTAAAGATAAATTGTATGTGTAGTCCAATTTTGACGAAAGTAACAATGTGATCCTTAATTGATTTTTCATCAGGGCGTTTGTCCTTAAATCTACAACAGATAGCAAAGCCAGTTCATTTTTGTCTTTAAGTGGGAAAATACCTAAATAAAATAAAAAAATGAAAAGAAAGCAAAATTCATCTCATTCTCCAACCCACCTACCGAACCTTTTGGAAACCACCACCCATTGCCGCCACCACCGTTCTCAGACAAAATTGCTACTTTCATCAAAGTTGGGACAATATATGCAATTTATCTTTATAAATAAAGTGCATTTCACGCACCAAACGAACTATCCTTCTACACAGAAATCATCTAAGATGGTCAATTATTCTAAGAATGCAATGTTAGAGACCATTTGCACCAATGAGAACTGATCTCCTACCCATAGTGAACAAGAAATATGTTGTCCACCATCGATGTGGCAACATGTTAAAAACCAAACCCTAATGTGGCAACGTCATATGTTGTCTAATAGATGAGTGGACAACATAACTCTTACCCACTGTAGATAGGAGATCAATTATATTACACCAATATATTAACATTTAGACCAAAATCATGAGTACAACTTAGGAGGAGAACTATACATGACTATAACCTCAAGAAAATGAGATGCAAGTATGATTTTAACCAATCTTATTAATTGATAGCAAAAGCAAATTCTTAAAGAGGCTTAAAGGCCCAATGATAGTGATGAATATACAAAAAGGATACCCAAAAGTTAGATATTTCAAGTGTTTTGAGTCCTAATCCTATTAGGGGTACTTAAAAAAATACCCTTAAAATTAGGGATGTTTTGAAAAATCATGTGAAAGGTTTTTAGGAAGTAAAAAATACTGTGTAAAATGAAAAAAGTGACGCAATGTCACTTTTTTTATAAAAATTGTCACTTTTTTACTTTTTAAAAAAAAGTGACACAAACTCAAAAAAGTGACAAAACTCAAAAAAAGTGACAGTCAAAAAGTGAGACAAACTCAAAAAAGTAACACAAGCTCAAAAAAAGTGACAAATAACAAAATAGCAACATCTATTCGTGCAGCACCAGTAATCATATTCTTAAAATAATCAGCACGTTCAGGCAAATCCACGTGCTGATTATGTTAGGAAAACATAACATATTATTTCATTTTTTTATCTTCTTAAAAAGTGACAAAAGTTTAAAATGTGACAAAATTTAAAAAAGTGATACAATATCACTTTTATAAAATTGAAGAGCAACTTTGACATCCCTGGATGGTACTGCATAAAATAAGTAAGTGACACAATCTCACTTTTACAAAAAAGTGATTTTGTTAGTCAAAAAATGACAAACAATAAAAAATAATGATAGAAAAAAGTGGCAAACACTAAAAAAGTGACAAATGTTCAGAAAAGTGACAAAAAGTTAAAAAAAACTGCAAACATACGAAAAAGTGACAAAACGTCAATCGAAAACATTCGAAAAAGTAAAAAAACACCAATCGAAAAAGTGACAAACCATTCATTCACCACTCTTCTTCTCACAAAATCTTACAAACAATCATAACCCACAATTTTCAGCTCCAAAATAAGATTAAATCACATAAACTTATCTTCTAAACAATTATACAAGAATTGAGTTACTGTCCACCAAGAAATACATAGCATCAAGAACACATTCGAAGCAAAAAAGGACAACATGCAAAACAGTGTAATCCAACGCCACTTTTTACGAGCTTCCTCAAGCATCACAAGGGGAAAGCTGACAGAACTTGGACTCGATCTCTCAGAAGGAAGCTGATAAGACTAGAATGATGGAATAGTCGACGGAGCCGCCTGTTGTTCCACCCCTTCCACCTTAAATATGACTGTTGTAAATTTCATGGAACCTGTCATAAAAGGACAAAATTATTAATTAGGAACTTAAATTTTGAACAAAAACAAACATATACACAATATTCCTCTTTCCGGACATTCTACAAACACCATCGATATACTTAGTATTTTTCCTAATAAATTCGTGATCACTTTTAATATCACTTTTTAATTAAAAAAATGACGTAAAAAAGTGACAGAAATAAAAAATAATAACAAACAATAAAAAAAGATAATAGAAAAAAGTGACAAACACTAAAAAAGTAACATGAATTCAAAAAAAGTGACAACGTTCAAAAAAGTGACAAAAAGTTTTAAAAACTGCAAACATTTGAAACAGTGACAAAACACATAATTTGTTATAGAAATAAACACATAATGACAAGAAACCTATTGGACTTGAACTAGGGGCCTCATCGTACCTATTGTCCAACTAAAACGACTTCTAGCTTTTCAGTGGTGACAATTAGACTAGACTCGTCTATTATTCCGAAATAATAAAGAATTAGATAGGTGAAAAAACATTCCAAACAATCTTAAGTCTCGACAAATAAGTCTTTTTTCAGAATGTAGAGCAAATATTGATCTAAATTTCAGTTAATAACACCAAGGAGAAAAATCAATAATTGAGTTTTCATAATTAAAGAGAGAATGATAATACTGAAAAAGAGGTCCAACAATTTGCAGTCAGTTATGCAAACTTTTCTTTAAAGCAAAGATGTCTTTCTTATCGTATTCAAACAAGGTGGTGTAGAAACCTCATTGACCATAAAGAGTAAAAAGTGTCAAGCAGTAAGGAGATACAAAAATGATAAAAAGAATAGAAAGACTAAACACAATGAGCCCCAACTGTCAAGCGGTCCAAAGCAGTATCTGACCCCATTATCACAATAATAGGCTCAAAATCCATCAAATTCCTCCAAGTATAACCACTCCAGCCTTTCAATTCAGTTCAAACAAAAGGCAACACCTGTTTACCAGAGAATCACATGACCTTAAACCTCTGACGGGGACACATTTAAACAACACCCACAATATTATGTTCTCTCCTTAAACTAGATAAAAAGCCATCTTATTAATAAGATAAAGTTGGCAATCCAGTCGATTTAATTTTTGAGAAAAGAAAGATTCCACAACAAGCGGTACCTTACTGTAGCGGGCATGTGCTACTGAAAATTGAGTTTGATCCTTGATAACAGGGAATGAAGGATCTCCAGAACCATCTTTGCTCTGAAATTAATTACAGGACGTATTGGTTTCCTCTGAACTTAGGAAATTAAGAGAAATATATCGATTCATATCAAATAAACTTGAACTTGCCTTTTCATATACATACATATTTCCATCCGCATGGCCAACTATAAATGTTCCATCACCATTAGGAACCCATGTGATGCAAGTACAGCGGCTGTTGTAAGAAACATAATATGTAGTGAGACAAAAAACAATAGACATCACTAGAGAGATCTCAATATATTCCATAGTAAAGAATGGGTAAAATCAGTTGTAAGCCTTAAATTTCATAAGCTTACACACACCTCTTATGCTCAATTGGTATTTAAATTGGTAAACAGAACAAGGTAGTGGTCTTTCACCCCAACCCCCCACCCCAAAGTTAAAAAAAAAAAACTACCATCCCCCGGAAATCATTTTTCAAATTTCAGAAACGTAACGATTCAAATAGGTGTTTACACATTAGCTTCCTAAAAGAAGATGCACAATAAACCGCGCTGGAAATAATGATCGAAGGGTCCGAGTTCGTTGTGGAGAAAAAATTCTGCAAATCTGGATTTACAGTTTTGTTTGTTGTTCTGAAGACATCTGTAGGTGCACCATGAAGAGGTTGATCGACTTGTAGGGTAGGTATGACATGGGTGTTGCCGGAAGTCAAGTTTTCGACCAGATTTTGGTGCGTGTTTAGCTGGTTTTGGCTCAAATTTCCGGCTGATTCTGGTAAGTTTGAAGCAAGATGTTGGTTGAGAATTGTAGAGGGTGATGAGAGCTTTCCAACGGTATGGTGATCCGGTGGTTTGGGTGGTGGTTGGCAGGAGTTTTTGGACTTCAAAGGAGGCGGCTCAATTTCAAAGCGTTTTTGTTTTAATTTAGAACGTATTTAATACGGGTTTATGTGATGTTTAATTAATTAAGAGTATTAATCTAATTGGGTTACTTTTTAGAGTATGTGGCCTAATTTCCCCATCCTATTAGGCATATCGTGACGATTGTCAATTTTCCTTGTCAACAAAAATAATGCCATAACACGATTAAAAGAAATGAGGGTAATGAAAAAGATAATGCAATGGTAGCGGACAACATTTCCACCCGAGATCGCCAATAATATTCACATTGGTTCCTTATATCTTCGATGTATTAAGACAACTGCAGAACGCATTTTGATTTAAATATATTATGCCTTTATTTGATGGAAATTAAAATCAAATTTTTAGTAGATTTTGATAAAAGTCGATAACATGTGCGATTGAAAAGTTGTGAATCTCATAAAACGTGTAGTTAAAATTAATTGTTGACTTTAACTTAAATTAAAATTTGGATTATAATTTCTACCAAATAGGGGCATAATTTTATTCAACTCTTAGTAGGATAAGAAGAAAAGAGTAAAATGTGGAAGTCACATTAAAGTCTCACACATTGTTAACAAAAAGTATGACATTGGGACACTTTCTTAACGGTAAAAAAGTATTTAGAAAATAGAAAAGAAATATTAAAATATTTAAAACAAATTTGCTGGGTCCCAATATAAAGTATAAGCCGGTACGGCATATAAATTGTTGGGTTTATATATCCGTTAGAAAGCGACATAATAATGCAATTCCAGAAAAATCTCCATGGCTGCTGCTGATTACTGCTCCCCAACGGCTAGTTTTTCACCCTCCTCTATATAGACTACAGCATATACCACACAGCCACCACTATCATCCCTGCAACATCTCTCCCTCAGTCCCTCTAAGACTGCACTATGGCTAGTTTTTCAAGGTCCTTGTGTTTTTCACTTGTCCTTTTTATCATCTTCTTGGGCTTCTCAGAAGCCAGAGACCACTTGATCGGTGGCAAATCCGATGCGTGGAAAGTCCCTTCTTCTGAATCTGATTCTCTCAATCACTGGGCAGAAAAAACTCGATTCCAAGTCGGCGATTCTTTAGGTATATATACTGTAAGTAACAAAATTTATTGAAATCTTCTGTTATGTTAAAAGTTTTTCTGCTGTTTTTCAGTGTGGAAATTTGATGGGTCCAAGGATTCAGTGCTGCAAGTGGCCAGAGGAGACTACGTTACATGTAACATATCGAGTCCAATTGAAACTTACACCGATGGCAATACAAAGGTGAAGCTCGAGCGGTCGGGGCCGTACTACTTCATTAGTGGAGCGAAGGGGCACTGCGAGAAGGGTCAAAAGGTGATTGTGGTGGTGATGTCTGAGAAGCACCGCCGCTTCATTGGAGTTTCTCCATCGCCTTCTCCGGCAGAGGTTGAGGGTCCGGCGGTTGCTCGCACAAGCAATGCTGAAAACTTGAAGGGGAGCTTTTTGGTGGCACTGGGGGTTCTTGTGGGATTTCTTCTGATGTGATGAATTTTGATTTGAAGGGTTAATCTTATTTAATTTAATTTTTTGGATGGGATTAATATAATTTTTTCACTCATTTTCGTAAATGTTTGCATTTCCAACTGCAGAAGAACACATTTTTTCATTTTTTTTTTTCTTACATTAGTTGCCGTAATTCCTTCTGAGTTCCTTTTATTTCTGGTATGCGGAATAATGAAATTCAGTGGCGAATCCAAGAAATGAACCTAGGGCGGTCAACGACCGTCAACTGTCAACTACCGCAATAACGAAATTGTGATGGAGTCAGTTCTCAAATTAAGTCATCCTAGGCAAAATATGTTCAGCTACAACTTTAGATTTCGCCACCGCCCAGAACTTAGCCGATGTCGCTAAAATGTCAACCACAATCCAAAAAGGGTGATGCTACATGTACCCACAAACTTTCACACAATCTTTTACACCCCCCTCACATGGAGGCCCACGATTATTTTATTATGTGTGGACCCCTCTCCATGTGAGGGGGGTGTAAAAGATTGTGTGAAAGTTTGTTTACACATAGCATTATTCATCCAAAAAATAGACATGGACGAGCGAATTCATGGTATAAAAACCAATTTTTTTTTAAAAGAAAAATAGTCGAAATATTCAATAGACCTCGGTTTGCCACGGAGATGGTCCAATTAGGATTTATCGAGTTCTTGTTATGAATTTGCCAAGATTTTGGAAAATTTGGAAGAGATAACATACGGCTGGACTGGTCACTGGTGGAACTTGGAAGTGGAACCTTGTAAATTGTAATGGATTTGTGGAAAATTGAAATGGACAATGGTGTGGACCTGGACACCATTGAAAAGCAGGGGCCCAACTAAAATTAATTATAATTTCAGCCCAACCAAATAAATGCAAAATGCCCAATTAAAAAAAAAGGAAGAGGAAGCCAGCAAACCCTCGCCAGTCGCCTCGTGCCGGCCTCCTTCCTCATGCGGTGCACTGTTCCGACAGAGCCCAGCACGCGCGACAACGCCGCCTCGCCGGGTGCTGGGTCTGCCGCTGCTTTACATAGACACAAATAACACTTTAACACCATTAATCCTCTCCCGTGTTTTGAGTTGACGTACTAAAAATGCCAATAAACGAGAATAAACAAAATTCAGAAAAGGTCATGACACATATTCAAGTGCCTACCCGTCATGACTAACAACTTAACAGCAGCCATAATACACAGGTTCATTTTGACTTCTGGGGCTACCAAACCACTAAATCTCATTAAACATCTTCAAGAATCTCCATAAACCTTGTAATTGTCTCTCTCTCTCTTTAAGAGGGCAGGGGGGAAGGAGAAGAGTAATCCCATTTGTACACTTTTGTGTGCATTAACTTTGACACTCCTCTCATAAAAGAATGTGGGGTTCGTGATTTTTTAAATTGCGGGCCCCACCTTTGTGAGAGGAATGTCATGCATGATGTACACCAAAGAGTGGACATCAAGCATGACTCGAAGGAGAATAGGAGGCATACCCAGACCTGAAAGATTTCTAACATGCACGAAAAAGAAAAAAATAGATATTTGCTTGGAGTATAGGCAGGGAAACCGAAATCTCCGCGATCGCATACCACAATCGCCTAACGTGTGAATATAGATCTCAAACACGCAGGTGCATACAGTTCATGTAACCCTGCAGGGAGAAGTTGAGAAAGAAAAAGAAGTCAAAACAGGAAAGACAACAAAAGATAATTCATGGTTATTGATCAGGGCATCGAGAGCGTGCATTTAAGGACAGCAAGAACAAAGAGTAAACATTTCACACTTCAAATTAACACACAACTTTTAAATGTCGGAGCCACAATCAACAGCATAAAACACTATTCTTTTCAGCTACTGCATATTGGCATCACAACTTGCCAAAGAGAACCTTCCAGACTATTCTTTTCACGTTCGGAGATCTTAGCCTCAAAGCCGTCTAATAGGCATTTTGTGCCAAGAAAAACAATGATTCGTGGTTTCCATAAACTCTTAATTGCCTCTATTAGACTAGGGAAAATGGAGCTATAAAATTTCAAAAAAGAAAAAGGAGTTTCATGATTTTATCACTCAGAGATTCCCATCTTAGTCTTGCAGAGCAAGCAAGGTGCAAACAAGAGTGTCATAGACAACTACTACATAAAATTTCTGAAGATCTTTCTCATTTGCAATTAATTACATATGAATTGCAGCGGTTTCAAACTTGACAAGGTACAATAAATATTTCACCCCTATGGACTTTATTTATAACCCCCCCCCCCCCCCCCCTCTCTCTTGTGTGCTAAAATTACCAAAATCAAACCAAAAGTACATAAATTTAGAACATCACTCTTTCTAAACCGCGAGTAGAAATATTTGGAGAGCTGTCATAATAAAAAAAACCATGCAAAATGATGGTTGAGTGGATTTGCTGAAGATAAACCAAATAAGACGTAAAAAACAAAGATGTAAATAATCACAAATGTAACAAAATAAATCCATAATTCTTTTCAGAACAAATAATTACAAATGCAAGAGATGTTCTAGTGCATAAATAATTCTGGAAAATCTATATTCATCCCAAACACTTATATAATATGGCTGCTATTCTCTTGGTAAACACAATATGGCTAATGCCTACCAAACGTCTCAACCTGAACTTGTCCATCACATAACCCACCCTTGGTCTTTTCCATTTGCTGATAATTTAGGGCTCATTTGGAATATTTTCAAAAAGTAAAGTGAAAGATGACTTTGAAGCTTTGAACGACGTCTTCAGTATTTACTGACATATTGGTTGACAAGTCAGAAAGTAAAAGGCGAAACATTGTTTACCCATTTTACCATCATTTTACAAAATGTTTTCCCACAAAGAATGCAAACGCATCTTCTATTTTTATGTCTGGTGGGCCATATGTAGGAAAAGTACAGATAGGTACCAAACAGGCTTATCACTCAAGCATAAATAGCAGACAGTAAACATACAAGAGCAAGTACTGTACTTCTCCTTTCAACCCTAACATTCTATACTATGATGCTACCCTGTTGAACTATGCAAAATCATTTGTGGATTTAGGGAGACATCTTGTACAGTTACTTACAATGTCAATTACTGTACAGCATGGAGCTTTCGAATAACGGTGCGCATGAACTCTACCTAATAGTCTAGCATTCAGTAAATCCTTAAAATGCAAAGATCAATTTTCAAACCGCAATAGTTCAACCCCTATAGTGGAATATGCCTCAACTTACTCCTAAATAATAAGGAACTCCTCAATTGCAGCTTTGCGGCTCAGAATTTAGTCATAATAGCACCTAAGACATAATTTGGAATATCTAGTCTGAATCTACTTCAGTCCCAAATTCCTCCATAACTTTCAAAGTCACCATCGTACAACTTTAGGCTTCAAATATCTATGGTGAATCAGCATCAATTTCGCGCACTTTGTGTCACATCATGTCAATTAATGCATGAAACTCTAAGATGAAATTTAAAACCACATCAATATATAATTCCTTAGAGGCACATTCAGGATGAACAACTTGTAAAGCACACTTCCCAACCCCAAAGTTATATACTTGGATACAGGCAGAAAAAGACACCTTAACAATCAAGTTTTCTGTCAAGGATATTTTGCTAGACCTTAAAACTCTTCATCTTAATTCAAAAACGCTTCTCCTCTAGGTTCTCTCACAAATATATATTGAGTATTATAGACAGCTTGTTAGGGAATTATTGAGAGCAATTACTCAAGGCCCAAGCCCACTCCACCAGGCCCAAGTGAGGTTCCATCCCAAAACCAATTGGTAATGGGTGGAGTAACCCACTTGGGTTATATGGTGGATTTATTTTCTTCCCACAACCGATGTGGGACTTGTTTGCCCCAACAATCTCTCCCTCAAACAAGGCTCACGAGGTAAATCACCACTCATCGAGATAATCCATCGTAGCCTGCACCCACTACGTTACCATGGATCTACCATCTCATGAGAATTTTCCACCACCTCGATTTATCTAGCCACACAACCTGGGCTCTGATACCACTGTTAGGGAATTATTGAGAGCAATTACCCAAGGTCCAAGCCCACACCACCAGGCCCAAGTGAGGTTCCATCCCAAAACCAATTGGTAATGGGTGGAGTAGCCCACTTGGATTATATACCATAGTCCAAATGACTGAAAGTTAATCGAACACCACAATTGGTAAACCAACCCTAAACCGACCCAAACTTGGATGACCCACCTATGTTTTCTACTTGGGCCTTAGCTTGTTTATTGGGCCTAACCTAGTTCTATACCTAATACTATATTTATGCTGACACGTTTCTATTCTTGAGTGTGTGAGAGAATTTGTGCCTTTGAGAGAAACTGTGACCTTGCTGTGTGCTACCTTCGTCCCTTTTCTTCTCCTTTGCCTTTGTGGCTAGATTGTGGTTACAATACTCTCTTCACCATTCGACCAACCTGTGTGGGCAGTAGAAAACGGTGGAGCAACCGTTTGGAGTGTGAGGGGTTTTGAGTTTTCTCTTGTGGTGTTCGATTGGAGGATTCTGAGCCCGATTTCTTGGTGTTTAGCTTGGTGTTAAAACTCACATTTGGTATCAGAGCTAGTTGGTGGTGGATTGGGCTTCAATTTCTGACCAAAAATCGACCAAAACAGCAAGAAAAGTCGAGCAGAAAACCGCGCTGGTGCGAAAACGACAATTGGATTTTCCGGCCAAACTAGTAACCTTTTGAAAAATCCAAGACCACTGGTGGAACGTGCAGGTCGAGGCGAAGCTGACCTTCCGGCGCGTGTGAACGGCGACGGCGCGTGGGGACTCCGGCGGCAGCGCGTGGCGGCCTGTGGAGGCTCTTCTGGAGACGGTTTCTTCAGGCAGTTTGTTATATTCGATTTCCTGAAGGTACTGATATATTTATTTTAGTGTTTTAGGTTTTGTAGAAAATATTGGACGATTTTGCCCTTTCGGTGATCGATACAGATTCGAGTGTCAGAATCGCGCAACACATTTATCGAAATACTTTAGGCCATAAATCGGCCTAAAGCAAAAGAATTAAGCAACTCTCGAAAAATTACGGACTTACAAGTCCGCCTCCGGTAAATCGTCGATCCTCTTTAATTTCAAAGACTAGCGCGTCATCGTGTGGGGTGACATTAGGATTGGGGTTACCGTGATAAGGGGTAACCATTGCTTGTGCTAGAATTTTAGGAATTAATCGCTTCTATTTGAAGTTGTTGAATTTAACCGCAAGTTGGTAATTGCTTTTGTCTTTGGCCGAACTTGTTGTTTTGTCTATGCGTGAGATTCCTTTATGCTGGAAATTTGAATTTTGTTGACATACCTTCGTGTTGCATTGATTATCCCGTTAGAACACCTTGGACTCGAATTCCCGCTCGAACGTCTCGATCTCGAGATTTCGAGTCTCACGAAACCCCGGGAATCTAGAACGGTGTATATTGTCGCTTTAGGTTTACTCTGCGGTGACCTACTTGTGCATTTTTTGGTTGTTCTGCTTTTTCAAAATGTCTTCACATTTCGAAATTGGGATTTTCAACGGGAAAGGGGATTTTTCAATTCGCAACAAAAGACGAAGTGGTATTCTAGTTCAACAAAAAGTTTCAAAGGCCATTGATGGCAAATTTAAAATTTTACGATGCACAAAAATAAGAATATGATTAACTTGCATACACTTCAATTATTTTACACCCGTCTCATTAATCGTTTTGAGAAAAGTTGGAAAACTTGATTCTACCAAAGAACTTTGGAAAAAGTTGGATGATTTATTTTTACTTAAATCCACTCCTAATAAGTTGTACTTGCTTGAAAGATTTTTTAGCTTTAAAATGGATTCTTCAAAAGATTTGGATGACAATTTGGATGTGTTTAACAAACTTGTTCAAGATATTGTTAACTGTGGAGAGTCGGTGTCTGAAACCTACAAAGCTATTATTTTGCTGAATGTTATACCTGATACTTATCATGAAGTTAAAAATGCTATTAAGTATGGTAGGGACACCTTAACCCCTGAAATTGTCATAGATTCCCTTAGGAGTAAGGAAATGGAGATTAAGGCTAAAAAGGAAGATAAGAGGAATGGTGAGTTGCATATGATGAGGAGTAGAATGAAGTTTAAGCAAATGAGTTTAGGTAGAGCTCAAGATAACAGTGATTTGAGTAGTGACTCGAGTGATGAGGGTGATAAGAAGAGCAAGAGTTGGGACAAGTCGGTAGACTGTTGCTGTACTCTGCGGTAAGTCCTGGACACTTCATTAGGGATTGTCCCAAGAAGAAGAGTAAGTTGAGAGCCGAGACGAATTTGGTACTAGGGTCGAGTGACGACCCTAGTGAGGTTTATTGAGTGTAGACCTAGTTCCGCATTTCGTATCCGCGCGTAATCCTTTCGCATGCGTGTGATTGCTCGTTTCCGCCGCATGGCTATATGTTGCATTTCATGTGTTTGATATGTGCATTGGCATGATTTTCGAGTGATCTTATTACTTGGTAATGTGTTTGCATGCATAGCGGGTTTGTGATGCATTTGGCGGTGCGTGCACAAGGTGTTGTGTCTTTTGGTAAGATGGAGTATAGATGTCTAGGGGTACATTGTGGTTTGTACTGTGGGATGTGGAGTGTGGCATTTGGATCACGATGGAGATGTGATCAAATGATAGAATCCTTTATCTGGAAGAGACCCTGATCAGGTGGAGTGCGAGTGAGGCACTTCTATCACTTCTATTAGGTGGAGACCCATTATCCACGTAGGTTGGGAGAAGTGATGTGTTGATAGAGGATTATGCCGAGAACTTAGGATCTATAAAGACTTACTAGTTAGACATGTTTGTTTGTTTGAGTGATTAGTCTAGTGAGCATGGTGGGCGATGAAGTGAGATATGTGTTCTCGAGGTGAGTGAGCAACACGGAATGGGATATGATAAGTGTGGTGAGATCTTTGTGAGGTCATTTATGCATTTTTTGTGTATGTGTTGGCCTGTTGATTAACTTGTTAATCTGTTGTTCTGTGTGAACGTGTGATAAGATCTCTGTGTTATCTTGTGTGATATCTCCGTCGCATGTTTTATTTGCTCTTGATTGATTGCTGTGCTTATTTGTTTCTACTTGGGTGTTCGTGACCTTAGCCTTAGTGAGTATATGGAACAAGTATGGTATGTGTTTCAGGTGGAGACATGAGGCAAGGTCTGTGATGCCAATTTTATTGGTTTTCCATTTTTCTAAATTATTACTAATGCATAATAACTTTCTTTGCAGGTCCTTTGACATCAAGGTGGAGGTTTGTTAGGCAAATTGTTGTCAAATGACCTCCCTCGGGCTATGATGAAATACGTTGTATTAATTCAGTCGGCATAGTCCAAATGACTGAAAGTTAATCGAACACCACAATTGGTAAACCAACCCTAAACCGACCCAAACTTGGATGGCCCACCTATGTTTTCTACTTGGGCCTTAGCTTGTTTATTGGGCCTAACCTAGTTCTATACCTAATACTATATTTATGCTGACCCGTTTCTATTCTTGAGTGTGTGAGAGAATTTGTGCCTTTGAGAGAAACTCATGACTACGCTGCTACTTCGTCCCTTTTCTTCTCCTTTGCCTTTGTGCTAGATTGTGGTTACAATACTCTCTTCACCATTCGACCAACCCGTGTAAAGAGAAAACGGTGGAGCAACCGTTTGGAGTGTGAGGGGTTTTGAGTTTTCTCTTGTGGTGTTCGATTGGAGGATTCTGAGCCCGGTTTCTTGGTGTTTAGCTTGGTGTTAAAACTCACACAGCTCAATGTTGATTTGCTAAAAAATGTTTGCAACGGTTGTTTATCCATATGTATAATATTGGACTCGTGATTTGTATTATTCTCTAATCATACTCTGTATTTAATTAGCCAGCTATCCACATAACCATGTAAAGCCTGTAAATATATTCAGCTCTACTCTATGTCAATTATGTTGACCTATGTTTGATTAAAACTTTAAAGTTTTGATTATAACAAATAAGTTAATCTTGTTTACTGACAAGTTGAATTTAAGTAATAATAGTTTTTTAAAGCATAATATAAAAAAATTGATGGATGGTCGTCAAAAGATCAAAAGTTATCATCACAAATCGAATTTATGAAGGTGGTCAAGATTGAAGTCACACATTCAAGAACTTAGAGTGAAACTTTGGAGTAAGATCTATGGCTTGATTTCTTAGATAAAGAGTAAATGTACTAACTCTTTGATATTTATTAATTGATGCTTAAGATCAAAATCTTTCTATGCGTCAAAAACAATTTTGTGCATTAAAAGTCATAATAATACAATGATTTGATCCAATATAAAAATGATATTTGGATTTGAAAAACATCTTTTATCTTAAAAAGTTGAGTTAAAAATCTTTCCAAAAGTCTATGCCCTTCAAAATCTTCGAATAAAAACAAACAGAGCCAAAACGCAAAAAGACAGAAACTGTCTGATGGTTGACCTGTTGGAAGAGGCGATCGACCAAAAGTTTCAAACGGTCCAAAATTTGACCATTCTGACCTCTGATTTTTACTGTACAGAAGGCTATATTGATCATCCAGACAAAAGGCGATCAACCAGACGAGTCATCCGAACTCAAAGATTTTTTTGACGTTTTAAAGTTTATAAATACATCTACTTCTTGTATTCATTATAACATTCTTCAAGATCATCAAAGTAAAATCTCTTTTGAGAGATTTCTTTAAACTTTTATTTGCGTTCATTTAATTTATTTTTTCGTATCAAATACTTTAATTGATTCAAACTCTTTAATTATCATCTTTATCAGAGTTTTTCATCTCTCATTTTGTAACTAACTTATTTCTATTACTGATAAAAGAGAGACATATTTTGAAAAAGATCTTTAAACTTACATTGCATATATTTTTTTCTACTTCTTCATATTGAAAACTTTGATTGATTGAATCAAACTTGTAAAATCATCATATTCATCAAAATTTCTCATCTCTTTCTTGCTACTTAATTTATTATAATCATTCATTAAAAGAGATATATATTTTGAGAAGATTTTTTAACTTATATTTTGCTAGATCGTAAAATTATTTATCTTAATTCAAAAACGCTTCTCCTCTAGGTTCTCGCACAAATATATATTGAATATCATAGACAGCACAATGTTGATTTGCTAAACAAATGTTTACAACAGTTGTTTTATCCACATATATAATACTGGACTCTGTGTTAAACGATACTCTGTATTATTTTCTAATCATACTCTGTATTTAATTAGCTAGCTTTCCACATAACCATGTAAAGCCTGTAAATAAATTCAGCTCTACTCTATGTTAAATGATCACATATGTTTGCCATCAATACCATGGTTTATTTTTTTTCTTGAAGTTATCACTACCATGTGTTCATTTCACATGAATGCGTCTTGCTTACTAAGTCAGAAGGATTAAGTATATTTGATATAGTTTTTACAAGTATTCAGTTGAGATTATATGACAAACAACAAACTCAGGTTCAATGAAAAAATAAAGGGTAAATCAATGAGCTAATTTTAACACTTGCTATGAGTAATGACAATGCACATTCAATATCCTGGAACCTGCATATGCTGGACCCATCCAAACATGGAAATTATTGATTCACTAATTATTATTCACTGTATTTTCATGAGCCATTCAAACTTTTCAGTAGCTAAATGTTTTAGGAAGAAAAACATGTTAATTCCCATAACCTAGGGAAAGAATGCACAGGTAAAATCAAGCTCACGAGGAAATCTGTTTACATAATCAAGTTTCTCAACAAAACCATTAGAACGATAATTATTACTTACCGTAAGTTTATGAGCCATTTTATGTTTCTCTAGTAATTAAAAAAATCTATAGAACAATATAGCATGAGAAGTAAAACGCGACAGTTTACAGTACATAAAAAAAAATCATCAGATCAATAGAAAATGCACAGATATTCGTAAAATTTTATGACACAACGTAAGTAAAAATTGATCCAGTGCCATTTGCTGGATAAGATTCAGAAAATTCAAAGATTTTTAAAATTTATAATAAGAGTGTTCAAACAGCTTTAATACTCTTTACTAGACCAAATTTAGGGGGAAAAAAACTACAAATGGAATTGGCTTTGACTAATAACCTGTTCAATATTGGTTGTCAATATTTATCTGATCAGAAGTTTGTTGCAAGTATGCCAAATAGTCTGTTGGATTAAGTCAGCAAAGTAGCGCATCAATTATTTTAACCTAAAAAACAAAATCATTAGGTGGAATGTGGGATAGGAATCGAATCATCATTTCCTCGTCTATATTTCTGACACGTCTGACGTATCCCATTTACCAGGATTTACCATTTCCGAAATACATTCAGATTCTCAATAATACTCATTGCTAATTTCTCTTGAGACAGAGAGAGTAGAGAAACATCCACATACATTAAAACTAGAAAACCTTTCCATCTCCAACCCCAACTAGTAGTAATTTCATCACCATTATCATGGAAAAAGTACCATGATTTGGGTAAAGATTATTGTCTTAGCCAATTACAAATCTTTGCAACAGTTTATATATAAACTAGTATGGTCAAACATCGATCTCGTTGAAATATTTAGAAACAATAAAAAGCTGTTCTCATTTAAATGCAAATCGTGGCGTTCTAAAGGATTCCATATAAACTTGTTCTTTTCAAAGAATTCCACAAAATTACTATAAAACATGTTTCAATATAATTAACATGTATATTACTTCTGCCACACCTTCACCACTCTTTGAGCACTGAATTCCATAAATTTCATATCATTGCATCCAACCAGATTGCCATAACAAAAAACTACTTGAAAGAATATTACCATCCATGAAAGAGTTGAACCTCACAATTTTCTAACTTGAATCAACAGGATCACAATATAAGATAAAACTGGACTCGGACATTTAAATGATCAAAGTGCGAATAAAAACACAAGACTTGGTGAAAAAAAGAAAAACATACCAGAGGATCAGTCTAGAACTATGCAATCATCATCTGAATTTTCAGGTTGTAAAGGTCCTTTAATACCACTTTGGTTGTCACCTAAGAGCTCACATGCTGCTTTCTCAAGAAATTCTTGCGCAGCAGCACGTACAGATTGCTTCTCAGAAGACTGATATTTTCTCTTCTTTTTGACACTTCTCTCCACGTATTTAATCCTTGTCACATCACCACGACTGATTTCCCTCATGCTTTTCTTTTGCTCTGTAAAACCATGTAATTATTCAAAAGATAGCTAAATGGAAAGAACATCATGACCAAATATAAATGACCACCTACCTAGTGAAAGGTCAGGTAAGGAATGCTCAATAAAACGGGCTGCCGCCGTGGGATTAATGGTGGCTGAAGGTCGCAGTGGAGCTGCAAAAAATTAAAAATGACAGAAATAACCTTTTGTAGTGATAAACTCTCAGTTGTTCATCCAACATTTATACCTCTAATGCGATGAAATGCCTTATTAAATTTTGAACTTACATGTGAAGGACTACTTTCCTAACTTGCATAACATGGTGAGTTACTTTCTCTTTCCTCTCATCAAGATGACCATCCATACATGGTTTTCAAGATAATGTACCATATGATCAGATACACACAGTGCTGATGTGTATTAAAAAAATCAAAACAGGGTCACTACCATGCACCACAATCCAAAACCACAAGAGAAAGTTCCATTTGAATAGGTTAACTATGACTTTGAATCTGAATCAAGGAAAATTGGAGCATTTTTGGATGGAGCTTATATGTAACGTATAGGGGTTTTCAAAAAGTATGGGTCTATCGACTTTTCAAAACCCATCTTTTAAGTTACATATAAAAAAAGCACTATCATAAATACAAGGTAAAATGAACTAGTCTTTCAATATAAAATGCGATTGAGGAGAATCAATTATACCTTTACTCAAATCCATGCATTTCTGCAGTTTCTCCTCATACAAGCTTAATCTCTCCTGCATACATAACCATTAAAAAATACATGCACAAAAAGTAGTCAAAAAATTACCAACATGAAATCTTACACTGGAAGTTGAGGCAGACCACTAATAAATCTTCAAGTTAGTTGAAAACAGAGCAAAAATGTGTAACTTATTCGCAATGTCGAAAGATATATCCAAAGGCAAGCACATGCACAAGAAAATCAGGGAAAAACATTTGGACTGAGCAAGGCTCTAAAATAAAAGCACAAGCACTACAGACAGGCATATAGGAAAATAGAATTATCAAACTCATACACAAGCACCACAAAAACATCAAAAAATCAAAGTTCTAGTCAAAAACACTGAAAAAACATCAAAAGCATATAACTTGATCCCGGACACAGTTCACAACCTTAAAATTATGCAAAGACAATTTGATCAATACCTCGTATCACACACATGCATTTGTTCAAATACCAAGAAAATATTAAAACGTGAAGCAAAAAACACAGTCAACACATCCAAAGAAAGATGGAGAAAAATAAAAAGAAACATACAATCTCTTTTCTGACGGGATGGTTATCTGGGTTCACACCTTTGCATCTCAGCCTCACTGAAAGCCACCATAAGCAAACAACAACAGTAATTAAATTAAAGAAAAACTCTCTTCATACCATCATATGATGACCGAAAAAGATAACAACAAGAAACAAATTTTACTTCAAGTATAATGAATTCACATTATATGTCTAAAAATAAAGGGTTTTGAAAATATTTAATTTTAGAGCTGAAAACATACAGATATACATACAGAATACATACAGGTGACGAGAGTAGTATTGGCTTTAGCAATCAAGAATAGGGCCTGGGCCCTTTCAAGAGGCTCCAATTGAGAAAGGGTTTCAGAATCACAGCATTTCAAGAACTCTTCCAAATTGGCTTTCACTTCATCAATGTTACTCGACGTTCTCTTCACTGCCTCCATTACTGAGTCTGGTATTATTTTCTTAGAACTGCTACTGCTACTTCCACTTTCCATTCCTTTTCAATTTTTCACAATCCAATTTGCTTTGTCTCGACGTGTTCTGTTGGGGTGTAATTTCAGCTACAGTAGGGATTTTGGGAGTATTAAGCCCCTGTTTCCTGTTTCACACCCATTTTTCATTTCATTCTCATTCTCATTTTTCTACAGTACTCATTTCTAACCACACATTCTTCCAATAAAATAATATTTTTCATTCTCATTCTCATTCTCATTTTTCTACAGTACTCATTTCTAACCACACATTCTTCCAATAAAATAATATTACACATAAACCCAAATATTATTTTATTGAAGAATGTGTGGTTGAAAATGAGAATTGATTTACTGTAGAAAATGAAAATCTGTACCAAACAGGCTCTAAGTATTGAGGATTTGTTTGTCTCCTGGTGCAGTTTGGGGAATCTGAGTTCAATATTTATTCATTGTTTCCCTAACTTCAACCTTCTATTATCTAGTTGAAAATGACGTTTTCATCCAAAAAATTGTCACGAAGGCACTAGGACAGTAGGACCTACCCTGAGATCCAATTTTGAAAGCCGGGTCTTCACATTGTTGCGTGTATTAGAAAAAAAATATACTTCGTTCGAATCCCTCCTCGCCCACAATCGACGTAAAAGGGAAGTACATTTCCCTCTGGGGCTAAAAAAATAATGATCGGAATAACGGACCAAAAGCTATGGAACTTGGATGTGGTTTGAGTTTTTTGTAACTAAAATCTATAAACCAAAAGTACAACAATAAAATGGTTAATTTCACAACTAAACTACATTTAGGGAATCAAGTTCAAAAACCAGGTGAATTTCTAAGAATTGTGTCACGATTTGGACCCAAGCTACAGCTCTTACTCTACCGCAACTCACAGTGAAATCTATTCAGCTGGAGGTAGCTGAATTGTAACCAATTAAATGAAGACGAAAACAATTGAGAGAGAAAGATGAATTGATAATTGACGTAGCGGAAGATTATAGGAAAGATGAACAACCTCACAAATATGAGATAAACTCACGAAAGTTTTTATTCAATTCAATAATGTCTGCCTCGAAGGGTTTACAATGGTTTAAATAGCAAAATCCTAACAAATTTTGGAAAATAAATAATAAAAATAAAAAAAAAAGGATATTTTTTCATAAATGGAAAAATTCGAGATTCTAACTTAAATGGAAACTCCTAATATTCAGGATCGTCCTCCAACAAACGGAATCAAAATTCAAATTTTATTGAATGAGATATTACCAAAATAAAAATTACCATAAACGGCAAAAACGCGTAATCGAGAGCCTAAACGATGGAATCTGTTCGAAATCCGACGTACGTCATGGCCGAAGGCGATAAGTTGTGATCCTTGGCCCGTTTCCACTCAAATTAGACTATTAATTCGTCAAAAACGGACAAACCCAAAGTTATCATGAAATCATTATTTTGCCTTGCGATCCCACTTCATCATAAATTCTAACTCCTTATACACTTCATCATTCTCCCCAGGGTGAGAAAAATTCGCCCTCAAATTTGACAGGGAAGAAGTCTCATCATCATCAGAATTATCACCACGAAATGGCACCAGATGCTTGACATTAAACACGTCGGATGTGTGAATATGACTTGGCAGCTTTAAACGATAAGCATTTGGATTAATCTTCTCAATGACCTCCAATGGACCAATCTTCTTGGCAGTAAGCTCGTTGTATTCATGAGCAGGGATACGATCTTTTGTCAACACCGCCCAAACAAAGTCACCTACCTCAAATTCAACATGTCGACGCTTAAGATCCGCATCATGCTTATATTTATTAACAGCAGCCTGCAACTGATCATGAGCTTGTGAGTGAATCTGCTGTAACTGTTGAACGGAGTCCTCAGCCTTACCATGCATTTTAACAGAAGTAGAAACTGGGGCCAAGTCAAGGGGACCACGAGGAACGAGACCATACACTACCTGAAATGGACTAAAACCTGTATTCCGGTTGACAGCATGATTATGAGCAAATTCTGCCTGACACAACTTCTGATCCCAAGACTTGATGTGATCACCAACCAAATAACGTAGTAAATCACCCAATGAGCGATTAACAACCTCCGTATGTCCATACATGCGAGGGTGATATGCCTTCTTGAAGTCCAACTTTGTATTGACCGAGCGCCGCAAAGCGCGCAAGAAGTGGCGAGAAACGAGTATCCCGATCGGACACAATAGATGTAGGATCCATGCAAGCGATATACCTCACGAAAGTACAGTAAAGCCACATTGACAGCATCCGTAGTTTTCTTGCAGGGGATGAAGTGAACCATCTTTGAGAACCGATCAACCACTACAAAGATAGAGTCAAAACCACGCTGAGTCCTGGGAAGCCCCACAACGAAATCTATGCTAACGTCTGTCCAACGCTGGGTTGGGATAGGAAGGGGCATATACAAGCCAGCATTTGTCGTCTTGCCTTTGGCCAAATGACAAGTCCGACAATGCTCCACAAACTTACCGACATCCTCGCGCAAAGATGGCCAAAAGTAAGAAGCAGCAACAAGCTGCAATGTTCTGTCACGACCCACGTGGCCCTCATTGTGCAATTCTTGAACAATCTTCAACCACAAACTGCCTTCTGGAATATATAACTGGTTGCCATGAAAAAGGAAACCATTAACCCATGCAAACTCCGACTGTACTCCTTCCTGCAACTTCCGAATAACATGGGAGAAATATGGATCAGTAGTATATAAGTCACAAAGACCATCAAAACTGGGAAGCTCCACTCGCATTTTTGTCAGGAGAGTTTGGCGCCTACTCAATGCATCTGCCACCTTGTTAAGGGCACCTGCTTTGTGCTTAATCACAAAAGCAAACTGCTGCAAGTAAGCAATCCAAGAGGCATGTCTAGCAGATACCTTATCTTGAGTACCAAGGTGCTTGAGGGCATCATGGTCGGTATACAAAATAAACTCCTTCTGGAACAGATAGTGATGCCAATGTCGAATTGTCTGGACTATTGTATAGAACTCCACATCATAAGTACTGTACCGAGACTTCGAAAGATTATAGGAAAGATGAATAACCTCACAAATATGAGATAAACTCACGAAAGTTTTTATTCAATTCAATAATGTTTGCCTCGAAGGGTTTACAATGGTTTAAATAACAAAACCCTAACAAATTTCGGAAAATAAATAATAAAAATAAAAAAAACAATATTTTTCCATAAATGGAAAAATTCGAGATTCTAACTTAAATGAAAACTCCTAATATTTAGGATCGTCCTCCAACAAAGGGAATCAAAATTTGAATTTTATTGAATGAGATATTACCAAAATAAAAATTATCATAAACGGCAAAAACGCGTAATCGAGAGCCTAAACGATGGAATCTGTCCGAAATCCGACATACGTCATGGCCAAAGGCGATGAGTTGTGATCCTTGGCCCGTTTCCACTTAAATTAGACTATTAATTCGCCAAAAAGGGACAAACCCAAAGTTATCATGAAATCATTATTTTGCCTTGCGATCTCACTTCATCATAAATTCTAACTCCTTATACACTTCATCAATAATTCAATCCACTAATAACCAAATTTGCAGATTCACATATTGATTCATCCTTCACACAGGATGCATATATATACAACCATGGTTGAAGTTGTGTTTCTCAAAAAAGAAAGCTGTAAAAAATGTTTTCTAAATAATATACTTAATTGAAGTAAAATAAGTAAAACGAGACCGTTTCGACTACAGCCACATGTCGTTCATCAAGGTTCAAGGCCTGGATGTATTCTTTGTATAAAGTTAGTAGCTGCCTCATTCTCTTCACCACCCTTGTATTAAGCAGGCAGTGCAAGGAGGCATATGCTTGGTTCATATTATCTGCACCACCCTCAACCACTATTTCTTTAATCAACTTAAATGGGCATATATAGGTTCTGATTCTAAATAGCTGAGCTCCTTCTTTTAGTATAAAATGTGATGGTCATGTAACCTAGGAGGAGGCAGCCCTTTGGTTCTTCAAATAATTGCGAAATTTGATCAATGACTTCTATGATCTGGTGGGGAATTTTCTCCTTTCCCCCTTCTATGATGGTGTATGGCTGTCCAACAGCACCATAAATGTGTCTTTTAAACAAATTCTCCATTTCCTTCATCTCCATCATCCTGAATTGAAGTTTTGGTGTCTACCTCCTTAATTTTATCTCCTCCTGGTTGTATTTGAACTTGACATACCCTTGTATAAAGTCAATTATTATTGGACCTACTTGACTAATCCAATTTACTCCTAACACCATGTCACTACCTCCAAGTTTTAGAGTCCCTAGTTTGTATTGGAATTCCCAATCATGCACCTTCCATATCAGTTGTTTCAATATAGATTTACTATCCAGTTTATCACGACTAGTTACTCTGACTGTCATGGTCTTGGTTTCATCAATAGCATAGTTCAGTTCTCCCACTAGTCTTTCATCGATAAGACTGTAAGTACTCCCACTGTCAATCAGTATGGACACTTTCCTCCCTTTAATCATCGCTGGCACCCTAATGGTTTTGTGCTTCCACGCTCCAGCTAGAGCATTAATTGATATTTTCATGATTTCTTCTCGAGTCAAACTCCTAGTATTTAGATATTGATCCTAACTGCTTAATCTTGCTGAAGGATTTAAACACTTCCTCCCCAGTCTGAAAAACTCAAGTTCCTCACAGAATAAACTCCAATCTGCCCCTAGGATGGCTCGCAATGAATCCATAAAACCATATATCAGCCTTCTCTTTCAAATACATCTTAGCAACTCCCAATCTATGTTCCTCGACAATTTGATGGAGTTGAAAAGCTAGTCGACTATATCATTTAATTTAGCGTAGAAACCATCAAAAGACTCACTATATTTCATCCTAATTCCTCAAATTTAGTAGTCAACATCTGCAATTCTGAGTTCTTAACGGCCTTGGTTCCCTCATGTGTGGTCTCTAAAATATTTCAAGTTTTTTTAGCAATCTCACACATCAACACATACCTAAACTCTTGAGGTGACACAGCCATAAATACTGCATGAAGTCCTTTACTATTCTAGTCACACTCATCCAAATTAGCCTTTGCGCAAGTAGAAATATCGATAGGAATAATAACACCTGCAATAGTGGTAGTAGGGGAAATCCAATCATTCTGAACACTAACTCAACCCTGCTCATCGATAGACTTAAGAAATGTTTTTTCTAACCTTCCAATAAGCACAATTACTATCTTCAAAATAAGGAGGAACAAAAAGTGATTGACTTATCTAGACAAATAGGGTCAAGGAATGCAATAAAGGCTTTAATACCAATTGAAAGTTTAAAATTAAAGTTTTATTTAGACCCACTTGTGGAATACACCGATATAATCACGAAGAAAACCCTTTGCAAATGATGAAAAACTCTGAGTAATCTGCTAGTCAATAATCCACTATAAACTATGACACTTAGAGCATCTCCAAAAGACCTTTTAAACATTAGACGCTCTTTATTTTAAAGAGTGAACTTTTAAAATTATGTTATAAAAGACTCTTTAACTTAACATATTAATTTAGAAAGTGGGTTTGACTCTCCAAGTTTGAAGAGTCAAACCTACTTTTTTAATTTGGAGAGCCAAAATCACTCTCTATAATTAAATGTATTCACAGTATTTCAATTTTCAATATAGTAAAATAATAAAATAATTTAAAAAAAAGTTAGTTAAAATAAAAGATAAAGAAAAATAATAAATATTTTTTGAAAGTGATAAAATTAAGTGTTAAATATAAAGAGCTTTTGATATTATCCAAATGATAGAATATGCTTTTTAAACATAGATAATCTCTTGGAGATGCTCCAAAATATTGTCCAAACCCGATTAACCCCTAGTCATCTTTGACCTTCTTCATGTAATCACCTTAGCCCTCTTGGACTGCATGCTACACACAATAGCTCCCGACCCTTGCTATCGTTTATCTCCTATGGACCTTGAACTCGTTCTTCAGCTTCGGAATTCCAAGCGTCTCTTTCCAAAATTCTAGCAACTTTGAAGGCTAATTGGTGAAGGTAAGTTTGGTCTTTGATCAAAGATATCTTATGTTTTGATCTATGGTTAAATGTAGAATATTTATAACTTGATCAACAAATCCAAGTTTGGATGAATCTATAAATCAAATAATATGGTGGTTGAGTCTTGAAATTAATGAAAGTTTTTCAGATCTTCAAATGAATGTTCTCTATGGAATAATTATGATTCAACGCACTTTGGGACGTTCATGAGGTTAGATATATATAGGAGGAAGTGTTTTGGATGAAAAGGTAATCAAAATCAAGAGTTTAAAACAAAACAGGTAACCTAGTCCGTGACCTGCCTCTTGAGCGCTAGGCGGGTGATAGAGGTCCTGATTTTGCCGCTTGAGCGCTTGTTGGACGGTAGACTATTGAAAAGCGACCATCTAATATTCACTTCTTAAAGTCCGAATGTTGATCCTCCTTTTGGATTTTTTTGACTTTTTTTTTGGACTCTATCTATCCCGAAATATTTTTACAATAACTTGGACTTTACTAAACATATTTTGACTTTAATTACAACCCGATTAATTCCTAATACAATTCAACTAAAATATGATATTGACTTAGAAAATTGCTAATTATAATTTAGATTTAACAATTTTAAAATATTAGGTGTATCTTGAAACTTGATGATTTTTGTTACACCATATATAATTTTTCTGTAAAATTTTAATGCACATATAATTTTCAATATCTTATAAATTTTCAATAGCTTTTATGTGTATGTTATTTTTTATACAGAAATTCTACATTTAATAAGTTAAAATGATTATAACTTACAGTCTATATTAAATTATTAATTTACATTTAAGTCAATTTACTGCATATGTAAATTCTTTGAAATTATAACTTACACTATGTGTTATTGCTGTTACAATGTGTATTTTTGAAATTATAACATATACCCATCCACCACCACCGATGTCGTTGCCGCCACCACTACCGTATCTAAACCATTCGGCAGCATTACCAACTTTTTACACTGCATTGTTGGATTTACATACCCAAAATTGGAATTGTGCTAAAAACTTATCCACCCCAAATAGAAATGGCATCTAAAAGTGATGATTTCACAACGACAAGGAGGAAGTGGTTGGGTTTGAAGAAAAATTGGTTTAGCAAGACGGATGTGAAGGATGTGAAACTAGCCATTGCTGAATAAATTTTTTTTTTTCCATCTGAAAATTCGATTAGGCATATTGTACACTTCGCGTGGACTGCACACCTAGATGTTTAGATCAAAGAACAATGAGAATCACCATTTCGAAATTATAGATTTATAATCATAAATTATAGATCGAGGAAGATAATAATCGAAGATTGTTGATCAAAGAATTTCTAGCAAGTTGCGCATGGATAGAGTGCTTATGGGTAGCGATGGCGATGAGAGTTGTTTGATGTGGTGGATGACTGTGGTTTAGTAATAGATTTTGCACGGTGGAAGGGATTTGATTTTCATTTCATAGTACACTAAGGGTGTATTTGATAGCCTAGAAAATTAGGTGAAAAAAGAATGTTTTCCAACTTCATCCAATTAATGGTGTTTGATTGCAAAAGTTTTCTTGACTTTTGTTTTTCCTATCTTTTCTAGGTACAATCATTTTATGTACATTTTCTTGAATTTGTTTTCCCACCTATTAGGTGGGAAAGCAATTTCCATCTTTTTTTTTTTTTTTGCTTTTTTTTTTTTTAGCACTGGTAACAAATTCTATCAACTATTGGAAAAATAATTTTCACTTTTGTTGACAATTTCTATGCAAAACAAAATCAAACGAATATGGTAATTTTTTCTAATCGTTAAATTTTTTTTTTTTTTTAACTTTTGGGTAATTGGAACAAATTCTAGACGCAATGGTGGAAAAAATTATCACTTTAATGGACAATTTCCATAAAAAATAAAGTCAAACGGACACCAAACTTTCAACATTTTTCAAGTGAAAAATTATACCAATCAAATACAATTAATTACAATTCCCAGTAAAACAATTTTTAGGCAATTCAATTCTCAGTAAAACATTTTCTTTCCACATATGCAATCAAACGGACCCTAATAAAATATTTGGATAAAAGTTGTCATCAAGGATAAGATTGACTAATTAATGAAACGTTGAGAATAAAAATGTAAAAAAAATTAAGAATATATGACCTACAATAAGCAAATGTTGGGGAACTCTAGAGTAAATGGAAGAACTTTATATCAATACTAGGTGCAAGCAACGTGCAATGCACGTTTGCCTAGTTTATATTTAATAGTTTTGTTTAATAATTAATTTGTTATTAATAAAGATGTAATTTTTTTGGTTAATTAAATAATTAATGATGTAATGTTTATGTAATTGTTAAATAATTAGATGTGTGATTTTGATGTTGTGATGTAAGTTGGTGAGATCAAAGAAAATAAGCAAAAGTTGATAAATTTGGAGAAATGACTAAATTGTAAGGGATCCAATGTTTGGGGACTAAAATGTAAATACTTAAAAGTTGTGCCGAACCTCACGATGAAGATTTGAGAGTGCTAAGAGTCAATTGGATAAAGGAAGAAGTCAATAGAATCAAATTTAGTCAAAAGATGATCACAAATCAATTTCCAACCGAAAAGTTATGTTCCGATATTTTAGTCTCATATTAAGACCTATTTTTGGCATAGAAACTGATCGAATTGGAGAATGATGTCTGAATCAAAGTTGTAGCTAGATGAGTTAGCTTTCCAACGCATTTTGAATCGCCTCAATCGAATATCGGAATACAAAGTTATGATAAAAACACTGAAAGAAAGTGCCTATTTAAAACAAGAAATTCCGTTATATAGTCCGTTAAAACAACAAATTTCGTTAGTTTTTCCGTTAAAACAAGAAATTCCGTTACATAACCACTTTTAATATATAGAAGATATATAATAACTCTTATTAAAATAGTGTATATATATTATTTATTTTTAAAGTTACATTTTGCCCTTATTAAATGAGACCAGACCTAATGTCTTGTTTTTAAAATTATGGACGAACTTGACTAAGAACATATTTGTAAAGTGCTTACAAACGATTTAAATTATAAATAAACAAAAATGAGCTCGTGATAAATGAATAGTACTTGTTGATCTTTCGAAATGTATTTATAAAAAATGATTTAAATGTTTATAAATGGTTTACGAACACGAGCCAAACATAAACTACCTTCACCTCAACTTGAACTTTTACTTGACTAACCAGATGCAAAAATTGTACCTTCTATTTATCATTTTTATTATTTTATCTTATTTTTATACACGAAAATTCATAAATATAAATGTACAAATATTTTTCTTCCATTCGATTGATCTGTTCCAAAATCACTTTGAACCAATCTTGAAATTGTCTGAATACACGTTAAAAAAAAGTGTAAATCCTTTAGTATAAATCGAGATGTTTTGAGATTCACCCATAAAACCAACCGATTCTCCTCAAAATTTTGTTTATTTTTTAGTCATTTTACTACCTGTAGATGTCGGTTTCGATCCTAAATATTTGATACTTCTTTTTTCTTGTCGATGTTTGAATCGATTTTCAAAATATTGATATTGACCCCAACTAGTACATTACACTTCTACCACATACAAAATTTCCTGATGCTCAAATTAAATAGTGTTTTTACGAATTTCACCAAGTATTATTAGGGATGGCAAAAAAGATCGTCGATTCGAACTCGGGCCGTGCCCCCATTTTAGGACTTCGGCTTGAGCACAGGCTAGCCCGTGGCTTGGGTTAGCTTGCCCAATTAACATTAAGAGCTTGTTTGTGAGAGATTTTTTGGAGAAGAATTGATTTTGAATAGTGATATGATGAGAAATGTGTGGTTGAAAAAGAAAAAAAAATTATTGATGTGATAGAAAATATTATTTTATTGAAGAATGAGCCGACTCGGCCCGAGCTTTTTTCTTTTGAGCTCGAGCTCGGCTCGTTGATATAGCTAGGTATCATGAAGATATATGTTGTCCACTTGTCCTTGGCTGTGACTAGAGGTGTCAAGACGGACGGGCCGGCCATGACCCGTGAAAATCGGCCCGTGAAAATCGGGACCGCGGGCCGACCCGTGACCCGTGCGGGCGGTTCACGGGCTAAGGAGGTGTAACCCGCGGGCTTCGCGGGTTGCACCCCCACGGGCCGCGGTTAACCCGCGACCCGTAAAAAAAAATTGAAAAAAAAAAAATAAAACAAAAATTAAAAAAAAAGGGGGGAGAGAGCCAAACAAAAAAATTTTTAAAAATAAAAATAAAAAAAATTTAAAAAAAGGCGTAGCCTGCTGCATGGTCAATTTTTTTTTTTTTTTAATTTTAACTAATGGTAATATAAATTTTCTAACGGTAATATCATCCCCTTCATCAATAAATTCCAATTTATTCTTACATTTATTTTTACAATATTCTCTCATTAGTTATTATACATTTATACTTCATAGTTCATACTTGTTACTACCTTACTACAATTACAATTATTCAATTGCAAATATCATCATCATCTTGATTATATTTCTTTCTTCTCGGTTCTCACTAGTCACTATTAAATTTTTTAGTCCTACTATATTATGGATTCTCGTGATTCTTCTTCTCAAAATCCTATTTTCAATGATAGTTGCTCTCCATATGGGCCAAACCGGAAAAATTCTATATTTTTATTTATACAATCATACGGGCCAAACCGGAACGAACCGCGACCCGCATGGGCTCGACCCGGATGGGTCAGCGGGCGGGCCTGGGTTGTCGTCCAAAATTGTGGGTCGACCCGTAACCGGCCCGGAACTCGCAGCAGGCGGGCTTTTTTTCACGCGGGCCGTTACCGAGCTCACATGTTGGCGGGCCGACCCGACCCGGACCACCCGGATTGACACCTCTGGCTATGACCTGATATCGCATTGCCACGGTAAATGACGTTTTCGGATTAGTAGGACCAGGGAGAAGCCGGGCTCCAATGTCTCCCGTTCATCTGATAATAATATCTTTCTCCATCTCCATCCTCTCCTCTGTGCAAAATATCTGGTAAATAGTTGCAGCTAATTTCCATATTTTACTTTTATTTGTGGCATATTGATTTCTATTGAGCATTTCAACGAACAGCAACCACGCAAAGCTCCATAACCGTAGTCCTCTGAATTTCCTATTCATTTCAACACTTTAGAGTAATTCAATTGCCTTCATTTTAGTGACCCAAAGTATTTGCTTTGGTTGTTCATGCATGGATGTGATTATACTTAACTCCTCAAGAATATGCTGTGGTAATTATAGTCACATTTCTTTAGCTAGACGTAAATCCTGTGTTTCGAACTATGACAATGCATTAGTTACTGGAAGAAATATTCAATCTTTGAGAGTTTGTGGGTCTTTGGTAAACTGGAAGAAAATCAAGAAAAAGCATGTGGGTTTTTGTGGGTGTTCGATGAAAAGTTCACAAGTTGTTTTGGTGGATGTGAAAGTGAAAAAGGGAATGTCTTCAGATGAAATAATTGGGGTTTTGAAGTCAATATCTGAACCAAACCAAGCCCTTTCTTTCTTTAAATCCGTTGCTGAGCTGCCTAGTGTTACGCACACCACAGAAACATGTAATTATATGCTTGAGCTTTTTAGGGTACATGGGTGTTTGGATGATATGGTTGCAGTGTTTGATTTGATGCAAAAACAGATTATATATAGGAATTTAGATACATACTTGATTATATTTAAAGGTCTAAGCATAAGAGGGGGAGCTCGGCAAGCACCATTTGCGCTTGGAAAAATGAGAAAAGCTGGGTTTATTTTGAATGCATATTCATACAATGGATTGATACATTTGCTTCTTCAAGCGGGGTTTTGGAGGGAGGCTTTTGATGTATATAGAAGAATGGTCTCAGAAGACATTAAGCCCAGTCTTAAGACCTATTCTGCCCTAATGGTAGCAAGTGGTAAGAGAAGGGATACTGAAACAGTCATGAATTTGTTACAAGAGATGAAAAATTTAGGATTGAGGCCTAATGTTTACACCTTCACAATCTGCATGAGAGTGCTAGGACGAGCAGGAAAAATTGATGAGGCTTGCAGTATAATGAAGAGGATGGGTGATGAGGGATGTGCTCCAGATGTGGTTACCTACACGGTTCTCATTGATGCTCTTTGTAATGCTGGCAAACTTGATACTGCTAAAGAAGTGTTCAGGAAGATGAAATATGGTAGACATAAACCTGATCGAGTTACTTACATAACTTTGCTAGACAAGTTTAGTGACAGCAGAGACTTGGACTCAGTGAGGGAATTCTGGGGCATGATGGAGGCCGATGGTCATAAAGCAGATGTTGTTACTTTCACTATACTCATTGACGCCTTGTTCAAGGTTGGGAAAGTTGATGAAGCATTTTCAACATTAAATGAAATGAAAGAGAAAGGGATCGTGCCAAATCTTCATACTTATAATACTTTTATTTGTGGACTTTTGAGACTAAATAAATTGGATGAAGCATTACAACTATGCAATAGCATGGAATTGCTTGGTATTGAACAGAGTGCGTACACGTACATCCTATTTATTGACCATTATGGAAAATTAGGAGAAACTGACAAAGCTCTTGAAACATTCGAGAAGATGAAAGCTCGTGGAATCGTTCCAACTGTTGTTGCCTGCAACGCATCATTGTATAGCCTTGCAGAAGTCGGTAGGCTTGGAGAGGCAAAAAGAATTTTTGATGGTATTAAACAGAGTGGGCTTGTACCAGATTCTATAACCTACAACATGATGATGAAGTGCTATAGTAATGCAGGGAAAATTGATGAAGCCGTTAAGTTGCTTTCTGAAATGATGGAAAGTGGCTGTCGTCCTGATGTGATTCTCATCAACTCCTTGATCGACACACTTTACAAGGCTGATCGGTCAAATGAAGCCTGGACAATGTTTTGCAAAATGAAGGAATTGAAACTTGTTCCTACAGTTGTCACTTACAACACCTTATTGGCTGGATTGGGGAAGGAGGGCCAAATTCAAGATGCCTTCAAGTTATTTAAGAGCATGACTAAGCATGGGTGCCTTCCAAACACAATAACTTTTAATACACTTCTTGATTGCCTTTGCAAGAATGATGAGGTGGATTTGGCTGTGAAGATGCTGTACTCAATGACAGATATGGATTGCCTCCCTGACCTTTTTACTTATAACACAGTCATCTACGGGCTCTCTAAGGAGAATAGGGTCAATGAAGCATTTTGGTTTTTCCATCAGATGAGAAAAACAATTTATCCTGACTGTGTAACATTATACACTCTTCTCCCTGTCATTGTGAAAAATGGTTCAATTAAGGATGCATTTAAAATTGTTGAGGACTTCGTTTTTCGGGTTAGAATTAGATCAGATAGATCTTTTTGGGAAAATCTAATGAATGGAATTCTAAATGAAGCGGAGTTGAATCATGCTATTTCTTTTGCAGAAGAATTAGCATCTGTTGGTCTTTGCAAAAATGACTCAATTGTGGTACCTCTTATAAAAACTTTGTCTAATCAAAAGAAAGCCCTAGATGCTCACAGATTGTTTGAGAAATTCACGAAATCCTTTGGAATGAAACCAACAGTACAAGCATATTATCATTTGATTGATGGGCTTCTTGATATTCATCATAAACAACTGGCTTGGGACGTGCATAAAGAGATGAAGAATGCTGGTTGTGCTGCAGATGTCTCAACCTACAATTTGTTGCTTGATGATCTTGGGAAGTCTAGGAAGATCCATGAACTTTTTGAGCTGTACAATGAGATGCTTCATAGAGGATGTAAGCCTAACACCATAACTCACAATATACTGATTTTTGGTCTTGTAAAGTCTAAGAGCATAGAGAAAGCCATAGATCTGTACTATGATTTGATAAGTGGAGGCTTTTCTCCTACTCCGTGTACATATGGTCCCCTTATAGATGGTCTTTTGAAGCTCAAGAAATTGGATGAGGCAAAGAAATTGTTTGAGGAGATGAGGGAGTATGGATGCAAACCTAACTGTGCTATCTACAATATCCTTATAAATGGGTTTGGGAAAACTGGTGATGTGGAAACTGCTAGGGAGTTGTTTGATAGTATGGTTACAGAGGGGATAAGACCAGATTTGAAAACCTACACTGTTCTTGTCGATTGCTTTTGCATGTTAGGTAAGGTGGAAACGGCTGTGCACTACTTCGAGGAATTGAAGTCTACTGGTCTTGATCCTGATTTAATTTCTTACAATCTTATCATAAATGGGCTTGGCAAAGCTGGAAAATTAAAGGAAGCTCTGTCTCTTTTTGATGAAATGAGAAGCAGAGGAGTCACTCCTAACCTTTATACTTACAATTCTTTAATACACAATCTTGGAATTGCTGGAATGATAGAGCAAGCAGGAAACATGTACAAGGAACTCCAGCTCATGGATCTTAAACCTAATGTTTTTACATATAATTCTCTCATTAGAGGATATACTATCTCGGGAAATCCTGATCGTGCATATGCAGTGTATGAGGAGATGATGGTTGGGGGCTGTAGCCCTAATACTGGGACATTTGAACAGCTTCCAAATTAACATTGGCTCTACAGGTTGTTGAGAATGCTTATCCTGGAAGTTATGTTTGGATACAAGAAAAGATACAGGTAACATAACATAGATCTCTATGTTTATCCAAGTGAAGGTTTTTTTTTTTGTGTGATTATTTACATACACGTTCCCCATGTGTTCACACTTAAATAACGACTTCTCACTGCACATGAAAGGAGTTGAAACCTTCTAAACTCATTCATCTGAAATTTCACCTGCAGGGTTGATTAACCCTTATTGGACTCGCTACGTGGGGAGGATGGGTCCATTTCATGCCATTTAAGGCAGATGATACAGATCTCTGTGTATACATCTGGAACAGTGACTATATGACTGCTGACGTGCCTCGTAAAGCTTTGTGGCAATGCTCCATCATATTAAGGTGACTTTAGGCCTCAAACTACGGTCTATAGGCTTTGTATATATAATTACTGTAAATTATGTCATTGAGATTCAGAAGTGTAACATCTTTGTTCTATTAAAGCTGTATTGTCTTGCCATGTAAAAACTGCAATATAGATTGTTGGCCAACAGCAAGAACATTTCATGAAAAAGTAAATACTGAACAAAACTCAAAAGTTGTGGTTTCTTTTCGTATCTTGATGTATTTCCTGCACATGCGCATACGAACTGTTCACTAATCAATACATAAGATTTGCTCTTGTTCATTTTTAATGGTTGCTTCATGCGAACAATATTAATAGGACAAAGAACTGCTGACTACTTGAAATACACATCTAAGGGTAAGCTAAAATAAGTTGTGAACTTGTACCAAAATAATAATAGAAACGATTCATGAACAATCTTGTGTATCTATATGCATGTAATTTTCGGTTGTTCATTCCCCTCTGGTAGAGTGTTTCTGGATAGAACATGCATGATTCGTTTTGAAAAATGGCAAGATTAAAAGAAATCATGCATGCAAAAGAAGTCTTGCATATCTCCATACTGTCAATGGATACAAAATAGTTGTCTTGCCAAAATTTAACTAGGTGGAGTGCTATACAACTGTGTGGCCTGCTAATATTGTTAAGATTTTTGATTTTATGTTAAAAGGTCAACCTTATTAAAAGAAGTAGTCCAAATCCTTATAAATTGATCTATATTTTTATCTTTATTCGATGTGAGATTTTATCCCTTAACATGCTCCCGCAAGATGATGACTCGTTTGATTAGACCGATCTCTAAATCCATGTGCTCAATTTTTTTTGAGTCTTAATAGGATCGAATTGCTCGTTGAAGCTTAACGAACTTTAATACAATGTTAAGATTTGTGGTTTTATCTTAAAATGTCAACTTTCTTTAGAGGAGTAGTCCAAATCCTTATAAATTGATCTATGTTTTCATCTTTATTCGATGTGAGATTTTATTTCTTAACAAATATTTTGAATGTTTAATAATCCACATTTTAATGATTCTAATTTTCACGATAAGGTTCCAACCTTGGATATGTTCTGAGCTGTTATTATTCTGTATTTTAACACACTTGCAAAAACTTGGATACGTATCGCGTTTGGTTGGATAGAAGAACTATGTGTTCTAATATTAGTGCAGCTGCTATTTGGTTTGTGCCATGTGCAGGGGCGAAGCCAGCTCATCGAAGTAGGGGGGGTCCCAGAGTTGAAGAGGTGGGGGGCCCACGGGGGTTCGGGGGCAGCGCTCCCGAATTTTATTTTTTTTGAAACATTATCTCTTAAAATGGGAGAAGTTGGTATTTTGTGATGGAGAAAGGAAACAAAGGAACATAAATTAATGTACATTATTAACAAAAAAAATCAAGAAAACGTATAAAAAAAAGTATTAATCTTTAATTTAGTAAAATCATACCTTATTAGTTGAGAGATTACTCAATTAACAGAAATCTAACTGTAATGGCATAAATATATCCTCTTATCATTGTATTATTGATTGCTAATGAAACAATACAATTAATAGAAAATTGGTTTTGTTCGGTATAGAATTTGCCTTAATTGCTTATTGATAGAATATTCATTTACCATTGAAAATTATTGAATTAAATTAAGAAACCCATTTTCCTACTTTCGTATGACAATATGAATCATATACCAATTATACTCAAACGACAACTTTGACATGCTATTATCATTTGATACCATATTTCAAATATGCTCAAATGGCACATTTGACATGTTAAACTCTAACAAACCAACAAACAAACATCTCATGTCTCTTTCTTTTCTTCATCATAAATATCAGTTTAATAAAATATCCATACGAATACTTCAAGAAAAAATTTTTAAAAAAATTTTTGTCAAAAAATTGGGGGGGTCCAGGTCCCCCCAGGAGCCCCCGCCTCCGCCCCCTGGCCATGAGTCCTAATGACAAATCATTATCAATTGTTCAGAAATCTAGTACGAAAATATCTTCCATTGGAGCTATATTTTCAAATGTTTAGATGGGTTTTCCTATACTGCCCAAACAAAGTAATATCTAATTGCTGTTTCTGATGAAGCATTTCTAGTAGTGTTCGAATATATGACAATTAGAACTATTTATTTTGGGAGACCGAAATACTTGGCTTGACACGGTACATTGAAACACCACTTCCATAAAAAGAAAAAGTAGGAATCCAATAGCCTTGAAAATGTTGGATATAAATATATAATTTAAACTTGAACCCATTCATCCTTTTTCGTGAAGGCTGGTCTATGAATACCTCACTTTTGTTCCATAAAGAAGTGTACCAAGGTTAGCTTGAAAGAGTTTTTGTCGCTCTGTTTCTATTGACTTCTTTGTGCCTGTTCGTACCGAATAAGATGAGATAGAGATGGTTTTCGCATGACTTTACTAAACAAGTGACCATTTCTCTTTGATTAGTCAAGCATGCTAGCTGCAATCAAATTAAAGCACTAACTAGAAAGTGTTTCAAAAGACGTCGATTACTTTATTACTAATAGCACAGTTACATGCCGGCACTCAATTAGTAGTGCGGGCATGTCACTTGCCTCCTGGGCTCACTATTAAGATTTGGGGGTCCATCTTAAAAGGTCAACCTTATTAAGAGGAGTAGCCCAAGATCTTTATTAATTGGTCTGTGTCAACATCTTTATTCGATGTGGGATTATATCCCTTAACACGCCCCCGCAAGATGGTGGCTCATTTGAGCAGACCAATCTTGAAATCCACGTGCTCACTTTTTGGAGTCTTACCGGGATCGAATCGCTCGTTGGAGCATAATGGGCTCTGATACCATATTAAGATTTGGGGGTCCATCTTAAAAGGTCAACCTTATTAAGAGGAGTAGCCCAAGATCTTTATTAATTGGTCTGTGTCAACATCTTTATTCGATGTGAGATTATATCCCTTAACACTCACTTTGATTGCACAGATTTTCTCCCAAAATGGATGTGATAATTTTCCTTGACTCCGAGATTTTCATTGTACTTGCATTTTGATCCCCATGTTTCTTAATCGTTTTCCTAAAAGAAAACTCCTTTTTTGATTGGATTTGATCCCTCTTCAAAGCTCCCTGGACAATGAAATAGGGATGACTTCATATTGTTTCCTGACACGCCTATATTTATTTCAGGGAAATCCTCTCCATGTTAAGGCGGACGCTAATAACGATAGATAACATTACTTCTAAATCTTTTTATCTTCGTTTCCTTTGATATTTTCCCAATTCACGCATTATTTTCTTAAAAAGTTTCCTTTTATATTTTGTTCTTCTTCTCGACCGTATGTTTTGGTACAGCTGGGCCACTAAAGAATGTAGAGAGTAGATAGTGTCTGTGTGTGTGAGATTCTTGGAAGATTTAAAATTGATAGGAGAAAGATGCTGTCGAGACATAACAATGACTTAAATGGTGAAGAAAGGACGAAGGACGAATGGCTACAGGCTTCGGATCTTCGGGATTGAGTGGTTTTTTTTTCCCATCCGAAGTGGTCCAATTTGGTTCCATCAGTTCACGTGTAAACCTTTATTGTCCGTTTTGTAGTCATTAATAGGGAAAAATGAGTTTTAAAATAGTCAAATTTTTAAGAATGTATTGTTAAAAAGCAGGAAAAAGGTTTCGAGTCTACGTGCAGAATATTTTATTACGTGAATATGTGGTTGAAAATAAGTTTGAGAAAAAAAGAATTTTAAAGAATGAATGACAACAAGGACTTAATTCTCACCAATATCCAGTACGATTCATGCCCACCCCTATTCACAGAGGACCTCATAACTGCAAACTGGCTCGAGTTACACGCATTGCGAATTTTTGTTTTTTCAGGACGTCCTATAACCAATTAGTATTACTTGTTTGGGATAAATTATAATAAAGAACAATAGGTCCTACTAAATGTGTGAATAGTAGATGTGAATATGTTATTAAAATTAATATTAGACTTCGACTTCAAATTATTAAGAGATTATAATTTTAGCAAAACATGCACTAAGATGAATTTTAAACGAAGTAATAACTTGTCAAAACTTTGTTTCCTGATAAATAAGAACTGCTCCGAGTCAAGAAACCATGATCGATATGATCAGATACCTAAAGTGCACAAACTTTTGATGTAGCAAAAGCGTACAAAAACCTAGTATAGAAAAAAAGGACATGTTGGTTATGTTCACTGTAAACCATGTTGAACACAATGCCTACGTTTGGTAACCATTTTTCTACAAAAAAAAATGCATTCTTTGTGTTAAATCACACCTTTTTTGTGTCTCTTTCCAGCCATGGACCCCACTTGATGTGAAAGAAAGAATGTATTATTTGAAGAAAGAATGCCTTTCAAACGGAGCCTATATAGCAAAGTTGCACGGTATGTAAAAGAATGTAAAGTTGACAACCTAAATAATATATATTAAACATCAAAGCCTTTAAATTATGGTAATATCGCCTATGGGGTTACCGGCTTGTGAAAAATAGAGCTTTTATGTCCCGAAGCCCTAAAATTGAACATCTCGCAACAAATATAGCATTTAAAATAGGGATAATTGCAGCTGCGGTCCCAAACCTTTCAGATTTTTGCGTATTTTACCCTAACTTTTGATTTGTACCAGCCACAGTCCCAAACCTTTAAAAAATGTGCAGCAGAGGTCCAGTTTGACAGTTAGTCAACCAGGAATAGT
This sequence comes from Fraxinus americana, assembly GCA_035079005.1. Classification (NCBI taxonomy): domain Eukaryota; kingdom Viridiplantae; phylum Streptophyta; class Magnoliopsida; order Lamiales; family Oleaceae; genus Fraxinus; species Fraxinus americana. Next base: position 8,870,502 of record CM068722.1, on the reverse strand, counting down.
AAGCCTTGACCAATTTTGACCAAATTTACAGGGGTAAAATGGTAACTTGACATTTAAAACATTAAAAAATAAACAAAAACCGTCATCTCTCTCCTAGCCCCAGCCCTACCCCAGCCCCATGCTTCTTCTTCAACCTTCAGCCACACCGGCAACCACTACCCACGACCACCTCAATAACGCCGGCAACAGAAAGTAGCAACAAAAATTAGGTAATTCGATAATGCCGACAGTGTGCTTTACCGAATCAGTTTCTTTCACTTCAAACCAAAATCCAAGTTTCCATCTCCTTCAAACCACCTAGATTTATCAGTTTCTTTCACTTCTCATAGGATTCACAAATCCAGCCCTCAATAAGCTGAAGCCCTCTCCTTCTTCCCTAGTCACTGTCCCTGGGCAAAAGCGGGGAAAGTCATCGAGCAAAATCAGGGAAAACATAGACGAATTCTCCAAAAAAAAACTTTGACAGAAATTCTGCCGCCCTACCGCCACTATGGCCACCGTAATGCCACCACCATTGACCCAAATCTGTCCACCATGGCCCCTCCCTCAATAAAGGCCACTCACCCATTCTCCAACTTGTTCCCCTTCGAAGACACCAGTACCAACAACAATTTACATTTCCCTCATTTTCAAAGGGGTGTTTGACATTTGAAACTCAAAACTCGTTCCCCTCGCTAGCATGCGTCTGTGAAGAAAGCAACACAGTAAGTGTATTATTAAATTCAGCAACTGGTTGTTGACCCATGCCCTTTCCATCATCAATTGTAGTTCTGAACCTCGAATTGAATATATGGAGTGGCATTGATTCAGCAAACGCATTTGTCCGAAATTTATCACTAAGATCTCGAAGCTCACCCATGAATTCGTGAAGACCCGTTTGCAATTGGGGTTGACCCATGCTTTGGGAAGATGTACCAGTGGGAGAGGAGTCCAATTCCAGTGGTGCGCGACCATGGCCGTCGCCGGAGAAGGAGTTTTCGGCATGTGTAGAATCCGTTAGTTTCGTTGTTTGAGCGGAATTTTTTGCAGATTCTGGTACCGTTAGAGTTGATTGTTGGTTGGGAGTTATAGATTGCATAAAGGTGGAGCTATTGGTGGTGTTATCCGGAGGTCGTGGTGGCCGGAAAGTGGAAGAGACAGGCTGCATGTGTGGTGGCGAAAATTCTCCCTTGAAGAAGAAGGGTGGGGATTTGGGCGGGGACGGTTTTTGTTTTTTATTTTGTTTATTTTTTAATGTTTTAAATGTCAAGTTACCATTTTACCCCTGTTAATTTTGTCAAAATTGGTCAAGGCTTACTATTCCTGGTTGACTAACGGCCAAACGGACGGAAACCGTCCTTTTGGACCTCTGATGCACATTTTTTAAAGGTTTGGGACTGTGACTGGTACAAATCAAAGGTTAAGGTAAAGTGCACAAAAATCTGAAAGGTTTGGGACCTCAGCTGCAATTATCCCTTTAAAATATTCAATAGACGAAACCTTTGGTTTGATAGTTAAAAAGTCAAATGATTTGCTAAAGAGACCATTGTACTCTCGAACTAAAATGAGAAAGAAAAACAAAAAGAGACTAAAATTTTCCATCTGTGTTGTCGATTTCTATATCCCGCAATATAGTTCTCACGAGGACTACACTTTAGGACTTAATCTAATTTTTCTAACTCGTATTTGATGAAAGTAAACAAAGAATTATATGTTGTGATTTTTTATTTATTTTTTAGTTTAAACACTAGAAATTAATCAAAATACACACAAAGATTGATTGAGAATTCAAATAATAAATGGATATTAGGGGTAAAACAATTTTTTTTATTGATTACATTTAATTCTTAATTCAAGATTCAAGAGTCTAATGTGGTGTTCGATCAAATTTTTTTATTGTATTCAATTTACCTTTCTTGATTTCTCATTGAGTTTATTTAACTAATTTAATCACATATTTTTTATGTGAATTTACTTTAGTTAAATGAAATATTAGTTCTAAAAATTCATATAATATTGCAATAATTAGTATATGCATCTCTACACATTATACTAATTTATTTAAATTTTACTATATGGTCCAAATTTCAAACACACCTCGATTCGTAAAAGATTCGCAAATTTATCAAATTAGTGATCAAGTAATTTAACGCATTAAACTCAAGCAAAATTAACATATGTAAGATAAAATAACAAGAATCTTGAATAAAAGAAATAAATTGTCCCAAGTAGATTACACTATCCGCCCTAATATGAAATTTTGCTACTCATAATGAAAAAAGAAAAACAACAAGTTGCTATTGAATACACCACTAGGTTTTGAATAAAGATGTAGGAAAAAGAAAATAATCTTGTACGAAGATCTTCTTTCTCTTCCAATCAACGTTTCAAAACTTGAATTTCTAAACATTTTTCTCCCTTAAATTGCGCTATTCAATCTCTAGTTGTATTCTCTTTCTCTCAACGTATAGAACTTCTCAAGAGTGCCTCCATTCTTGTATTTATAAACCCCTTCACATTTTTCCCATATTTGGAGTTTTTCTGGACTTTTTGCGTACGGTATAGCCCTAAAACATGCAGTACAACGCCTAAGCACTTGAAGGCAACGCCTAAGCGTCGCGATATCTATTCTAAAATTGTTGCTTCTACCAACAAGTGTTGCGTTTTCGGTGCCTACGCGTTGACTTGTTGTTCCATGCTCGCCACTAGTGCTTGGGCGCTCCAAGTATGGCACATTTTCTGCGCATTCTTCAATATTCTTGTCATAAATTTTTCTTCTGATATCCAACTAAGGTGATTCAAAGTGAGTTTAAAAGATAACGCAAAGAGATACAACTTTATTGGTGATATATTTTTTTTCAATTTAAACGTTTACAATGTCAAAAATGGATTTTAATCTCCGACTAAAAATTTGGAACATACTTGTGTGGTTGAAAATTTATTTGTAAAAATATTTTGACCATATTTCACTCCTTTTTTTTTTACTTTTAATTGCATCTAATTGACCCATAGCATTCTCGAATGTTCATCTTGACGTTCGATACAACTTTTGAGTAATTACACTTTAGTTCCCAAACTTTGAATCTTCCATTGTTTCGCCAATTTTTGCTTCTTTCTTTCAATTCAACTTCCTTTCATCGAGTTTCACCTATACAATAAATTAGATTATAATTGTTCAAAAGAACTATTAAATGTCTATATTTTTAGGTCTAAATACGTGTATAAAATACACTTATCAATCTGCCATTGACAATGGAAAACAACTCAAAGGAGCATTTTAACTTCTACCATGGAAATAGGAATTTTGACATTTGGGAACATTACATACATGAAAAAAATTATAATTATCAAGTTCTTGATTGTGCATACAATGAACTAAACTAAACTATCCAGGGAGAGCTCAGAATATATATTAAGAGCAAGGAGCAGAAGAAGAAGAAGGATAAAATGATCCAAGAACATCTTTGGCTAAGCTAGCTGAGACTTACTTTATGGAAAAAAAGGTAATTTAAATTATTTTTTACTACAAAGAAGCTTAAAAGTAGCTCAGCTGTCCTTGCTGTAGGTATTGAACATCAAACCAGTTCCTTTTAACTTCATTTCTATGAGCTTTTCAATACGTTCAGCCATCAAAGGAGAGAGATAATTGGTCCAATCTCCGACTTCTCCCTTCCTGAAATATGAACTATTTTGAATTACACCTCTGTTGCCAAACTTATTTACTTCCAAACTCTTGAGATTATCAAAGCTGCAGAGTCTTGATATCTCTTTTATGAGGCCTAGTTTTTCTTCCTCTACCGAGAAAGAGAATCCAATAAATTCTGCTATCTTCGTTGCACTAAACACAATATCCTCTTTGAGATCTTCGTATTTCAGAAACAACACTTTTCCAGAGTTGTTCAAGCTTGCATTCCAATATCCAATCATATGATCCCAAAATGGGCCAAAAGGGTGAATTCCTTTGCAAAACATTTCAAAGGCGTCATCAATGGCTAGTGGTTCTGCGTCTTTTTCTAATTTATTTTCGAGCAAGAAATGGCGATGAGAGATGAACTGATCCAAGGGATTTCTACAAATGTAGACAACCCGACACTTAGATTCAAGAATTGTATTGGGAAGCAACTCGTAAGGCATGTGGGTCGAAAACATTCTAGGACTGGGAATGCTCTCAAGATCAGGATTATCATTTCCCCAATAAACATTGAATTCAAGAAAAGTTACAAGTGAATGAGGGTTGGATGTGAGTAAAGGGGTTTGATCAATGGAATAATTATTGCGATTGACAATGCTGAAGATGAGAGCTTTCAACCAGGTGGTTCCTGATTTAGGCATGCTCGCCAATAGTATATCAGTATCACGAGCATCAAAGTGTCTTTGAGAGGATATTATTGGTCGAAAACATCGTACTGGACACCAAAAACCTTTGTATTGACACAGCCAACGGCCATCCCAGTTTCTCTCTTGTGGAAGTGTTTGGAATAATTCCTTTATATCATCATAAACTTCAGTAGAAGAGAGATCTTTCGAGGCTTCAGTTTTCTCCATAGGGGAAGAAGACGAAGAAAATGTGATATTATATAAAAATCACCGTTGGCTGGCATTAGTGAGTGGAAATCTCAAATGCATGGATATTTGTAGGAATATCCCTCTAGGATAACGAAAATCACGTGCAAATGAACCTGTGCCAACAGCACTTGTCAATTCGGTAAACATTAGGTAAAAAATTAGGTACGTGTAGCATAACTCTAAAAATAATCTTACTATTTATTCACGCCTTACTTCGAGAATCACTTACCACCCTCATGTTCAAGCGATGCTCCATGTAAATACTCTTGGAATAAAAATTATCGAGAATTGACTAAGCTAAACCAGGTTGAATTCACAAGAATGCACTGATATATCTAATGGAAGAAGGCTAAGGATTGAGGGATTTTCTGAAAATATTTGATTGAGGGAAAAGCACAGAGAAGGTGCAAAGAGGCCATGGAACTAAAATACACAAGGATTTCATAGTTGGAGTCCACTGGATTAGTACAGCAAGATTGAGTACCTCTTATATTTAAAAATTCATTTAGCATCATGGCAGTGCAATAAGCCAAAAATCTCTTGTAAACAGGTTAAATGTCATTTTCAATAATTATCAATTTACCAATTTCTTATAATTGATTATTGATTGATGTCTGATTCAGATAACAACTTTCCTTATTTATTTCTATTTTAGTCTATTTGTTTGTTGGATTCACCAGCAAATGTATTGTTGAAAGGTAGAATAGAAAAATCAAGGAGATTGAGTTGTAGAATATGGTGAATAGAGCCAATTTTCTACCAATTAGAGGGGAGAAGACGAGACAGAATTCAATGGAAGAGGTTCCACAATTTTTTAATTTCTGTTCCCCTGTTTTTTTTGCTTGTCCTCCAATTCCTTTTTTAAAGAGAATAGAACAATTCCTGAACACATGCCAATGCAAAAACACATATTCTAACCATAATTTAACTAGAGTTCACACATCAAAAAATTATGGTAAAGTTTAGCTAAAGTTACTTCGACGTACATTAACAATAAAATTCACCCTACTTGTTGCTCTTGAACTCCTAATGCTTCTCTCAATAGCTGAAAGTTTTTCTTTTGTCAATGCTTTGGTGAAGATATCAACTACTTGCTCTTCACACCTGCAGAACATCAACTTCACTTCTTCTTTAATTGCATCTCGGATAAAGCGATGCTTGATTGCAATATGTTTGGTTCTGCGATGGAAAATGTGATTCTTTGCCATTGCTATGGTTGTTTTAATTTTTTCTGTTGCCTCATGTTTTCACCAATATCTTCAAAAGTTCTTCTCAGCAAAAATGCTTGGATGTGGCAAAGTGTAGCTGAAACATATTCAGCTTTTGCTGATAATTGAGCAACTAATTGTTGCTTCTTAAATAACCAGTAACACACGCCTAATCAAATAGAAAATGCATAATCGAAGGTGTTTTTCATATCATCTACTCTACATCCCCAAATCCCAATCACTATCACTGAAACCAATTAGCTTCACTGGAGAACTAATGAAATATTGAATTCCATAACTCATTGTACCTTGAATGTATCTGAGGATTCTTTTTGTTGCTGCAAAATGAATGTCACTTGGAGAATGCATAAATTTTTGAAAGCTTGCTTGCTGCAAACATAATGTCAGGTCTTCTAGCCGTGAGATAAAGCTAGTTTCCAATAGGACTTCTCTATGAAGTAGCATCCACCTTACTTCTTTCATCCCCTTTCACGAGTTTTTCGTTGACAACAAGAGGTGTAACTATTGCTTTAAAACCAAACATTCTGATTTTTTTCAGAATATTTTTAGCACGTCTCTTCTGTAAAATAAAAATGTAGGAATAAAACAATAATGTTTACCGTCATAAGATCGTTCATGTTGGATCATCAAGAACTAATTAACCAAAAGCGGAAGCGTATGTGGATCAGACTTGATTATCGCAATGAATAAGTCCTGCGGTTTCAGTCTTCCAGATCAACACGTTGTTCCTTAGTTTCTCTCTGAAGATGGGAGTCAGAATAGAATGAACAGAACATGTGATCCGGGGACCATAACCGTATATTTATACTGATTGTCCATTGCCCTAATCCGGCCCATCATGGAATTAGGAATAGGCCCGGTCTCTACACATATGAGCCCATACTTTAATTAGATGCTTCAAAACCCAAAATACCGAAACCTTATTAGATCACTTTAAATGGGCTTAACCGAAATTGATAGCCTTTAATTTAATACACAATATTTCACATATAAGCCCACATGTTTGATTAAAAAATCCTTACAAAAAATCCCTTCTTCATCTTGATAAACTTCAATTCCTAAAAAATGATATAGCTTCGCCAAGTCATTCATTTCATATTTCATCATCATTTCTTTTTTTAAAATTTCAATCATGAGTTGGAGCAAAACAAGGATGCCAAAAGTTGGAATTGAAAGAGGAATTTGGTAGACAATTTGTCGCTGGAAAGTACCCCTTCAAGGCCGAACCACGTATGTATTTTTGAACTTGTTTGGTCCCTATTATTCCAAAAATTTATTTTTCTCTCTTATTTTTGACTACACAATTTTTCATAAAATAATATTACATGTAAACCAAAATTTTTTCATTCTTTTTCAACAGCACATTTTCCAAAAAAATACTACTAAAAAAAATTGTAAGCCTATCATCCTTAATGATTTTTCCAGAACATATTTTTTGTGTATATATTTGTCTATACAAGTACATGGGCCTTTTAAAGACCTCTTTACAACTTGTTCCTAAAGTTTAGGAAACAAATATGGAAGGAAATAATTACAAAAGATATCATAGAATCAACTAATTTTGGAGATAATCAATCAACGTAATCTTCTACACTCCCCCTCAAGTTGGTACAAAGATGTTTCGCATGCCCAACTTGTCTAAAACTCGATGAAAGCCTTTGCTTGAAACTGCTTTATTAAGAATATCAGCAAGTTGATCTTCAGATCGAACATGAGGAACTTCAATTACCTTTGCTTCTAATTGTTCTTTAATAAAATGTCTATCGATCTCCACATGTTTTGTCCGATCATGTTGAACTGGATTATGAGCTATATCACATGCAGCCTTATTATCACAATATAATTTCATAGGAAATGTATGTGGAATTTTGAGTTCATGCAACAAGTTCTTAATCCATAGTAACTCACAAACTCCTTTAGCCATACCTCTGTACTCAGCTTCTACACTTGATCTAGCAACAACACCTTGTTTTTTGCTTCTCCATGTAACCAAAATTTCCCCAACAAATGTTAAGTACCCTGCTGTTGAACGCCTATCATCAATAGAACCTGCCCAATCTGCATCAGTGTAGCCTTCAACAGATAACGATGCCCCTTTAGTAAACATAATCCCATTACCTAGAGATGACTTCAAATATTGCAAGATACGAAGTACAACCTTCATACGTTCTTCACTTGGAGAGTGCATATATTGACTAACAACACTCGAGAAATATACTAAATCAGGCCTAGTATGTGCAAGATACATCAACCGTCCCACCAGCCTTTGATATTTTTCTTTGTTTGCAGGAACTTGATCTAGAAATATACCCAACTTGATATTTTCAGCAGCAGGTGTATCAACTGGTTTGCATGCTAACATGCCAACTTCTTTTAATAAATCCAAGGTATACTTCCGTTGGGACAGGAATATACCTTGTTTAGATCGTAACACCTCAATTCCCAAAAAATATTTAAGGGATCCAAGATATTTCATCTCAAATTCCCTAGACAAATAAGTTTGCAAGGCTGTTCTTTCATCAACATCATTCCCTGTCAATCATATCATCGACATAAATAATAAGCACTGTGAGCTTCCCTTCCTTGTGCTTTATAAAAAGTGTATGATCAGAACTACTTTGTTGATACCCAAACGCCTTCATTGAACTTGTAAATCTGCCGAACTAAGCTCTAGGTGACTGTTTTAACCCATACAGAGATTTTTGAAGCCTACAAACTTGTTTACTACCTTCCATCTGTAATTTACATCCTGGAGGCAATTCCATAGATACTTCCTCTTGGAGATTGCCATGTAGGAATGCATTCTTGACATCAAATTGATGGAGAGGCCAGTCAAGATTTGCAGCTAAGGATAAGAGAATACATACGGTATTAATCTTGGCGACTGGTGCAAAAGTCTCTGCACAATCAATTCCATAGGTTTGACTATATCCTCTAGCAACCAGCCGAACTTTATATCTTTCAATGCCCCCATCCGCTTTGTACTTGATTGTAAAGATCCGCCGACATCCAACAGGTTTTTTTTTTCCATCTTGTAAATCAACTACCTCCCATGTTCCGTTCTTTTGAAGAGACTTCATCTCTTGGTTCATTGCATCTTTCCATTTAGAATCTTTTATGGCTTCCTGCACAATGTTAGGTATATATACAGTAGATAATTGATTTGCAAATGATTTATATCTCTTTGACAACCTATGGTAAGATACATAATTATTTATTGGATATTTGGGAGTAGAGTTCAGAACAAGTTCATAACTTACTTTAGGAATTCCTCTTGTGGTTCGGTTTGGAAGTATTCGAAGAGAAGGTTCAAGGTTTACCTGAGGTTCAGTTGTTGATGAAGCATCAAGAGAAGGTGACAATTGTTGTAGTTCTTCAAGTTCAGCTCTATTATCTTGAACATAAGGTTCGGGATCAGTTTCTAGAGATTCAGATCCATGATTTTCGGCTTCGTGTAAGTTCAATTCAGTACCCATTTCTTCGTAAAGTAAGTCAAGTTCGGGATGTTCAGGTTTAGTTTCAAGTTCCACTTCAGGTGTTGATTCAAGTTCAGGTTCGGGATTATGGCCAAAGGACTGCAACTGCAAGTCAATACTTCTTTCCCCCTGACTTGCAGTAGAGGTAGCAGGAGAAAACATCTGATGTTCATGGAATTGGACATCTATAGTAACATACATTTTTCGAGTTGGTGGGTGGTAACACCTATATCCTTTCTGATGAAGTCCATATCCAACAAAAACACATCGAATAGCACGTGGTTGAAGTTTATGGCGAGTATGATGTGGTAAGTGGACAAAGGCTTTGCATCCAAAAACTTTTGGAGGCAAGTTTGGTAGTAGTGGTGAGCTAAGGTTGTGATTTAGTGTTTCAAGTGGGGTATGAAAGTCCAAGCTACGGGATGGGATACGATTTATCAGATAAGAGGCAGTAGTGAGAGATTCTCCCCAATAATTAAGTGGCATCTTGGCTTCAAATAACATAGCTCGAACCATATCTAAGAGGTGTCGATTTTTTCTTTCGACAACCCCTTTTTGTTGAGGGGAATATGGACATGTAGTTTGATGGATGACACCATGAAGTTGTAAGAACAGCTTCAGTTCATGATTAATGAATTCTCCTCCATTATCAGTCCGAACGACTTGAATTGAAGTTTTATACTGAGTGGTAACCATCAAATAAAATTGCTTGAATAATGAGCAAACATCCTGCTTAGTTTTCATCAAACACACCCAAGTCATACGACTATAATCATCAATAAAAGAAACAAACCATCGAGATCCATTCAAAGTTGGAACCTTTGCAGGTCCCCAAACATCAGAGTGTACAAGCATAAATGGTAAAGAACTTTTATTCGAACTTATTGGAAAAGGAACCCGATGTCTTTTGGCCAATTCACAGGTTTCACATTTGAACATTGAAGGAGATGTCTTTGAAAATAACTTAGGAAATAAATACTTTAAATAGCCAAATGAAGCATGCCCAAGACGTTTATGCCATAACCAAATATCATGTTCTGAACTAGAAGATGCTGAACTAGTATGTTCCGAACTTGAGTGAGTCAATGCACTTAAGGATGGAGTAAGATCAAGATAATAGAGCTTCCCTTTTCTAGTACCACAACCAATCATCCTCTTTGTCTTGATGTCCTTAAAAACACAATAGTCAGGCCAAAAAATTACTACATAATTCAAAGAGGTAGTGATTTGAGATACAGAGATTAAGTTAAAATTCAGGGATGGAACTATAAGAACAGAATTTAAATTCAGTTTATCAAGAGAGAATGAACCTTTACCAATAACACTAGCTTCTGTACCATTGGCTGTAGACACAACAGATTGTTCAGATGGTTTTAGGTCGAATGTAGTATTAAAAGACATACAATCAGTTGATCCACAATCAATTATCCACGTACTTGACCCAATAGTGGCAGATTTACAGAACAATTTACCTGGTGGATTTGAAGAGATGTGTAAAGCAGCAACATCTGGTTGGGAAGATTGTTCAACTATGGATGTAGAAACTGATACATTTGCTGCTGCAATTTTTGCTTTACGTTTTGGGGCCTTGGAAGGATCCCACCATTCAGGATATCCAATCAGATCATAGCATCGACTGTGAGTGTGTCTTGTTGCACCACAATGAGTACAATGTCTTGTTGAACCAGATTGCTTACCTCCAATATCAAAGCTACGAGATGTTGTTGAAGAAGATGGTACAACACTTGTATTGGTTGGTCGAACAGATGAGTTATTCCGTCGGGCTATCATAGCCACAAGTTCAAAAGTAGTCAGATCACCAGTTAAAAGAGACTTACGATTTGCTTCATAGCGAACATATGCATATGTGCGTTCAAGATCCAAACTTGGATCCATATGAAGGATTTCTCCTTGCACTTGTTCAAAATCAGCATCAAGACCATTTAAAAAAATGTGGATTCTCAATTTTTCAATGGGTGCCTTGTACATGATGATATCATCTGGATCCTTCATCTTGACTTTGTCACGGTGATCAAGTTCTTGGAATATTCCAACAAGTTCACCATAATAAGTTGGAAGAGATCGACCTGATTGTCGAATTGAGAATGCACGTTGGTTAAGGGCAAATATTTGTGTTTCATCGGATCCATCATAGAATGCTTTAGCAAGAGCACTCCAGATTTCACGAGCCGTACGAAGACAAAGATACCTTTCATGATTTCTGGTGTCATTGATGTGAGCAACCAGCTTTTAACTTTTTGGTTTTCGGCATACCACTTGGAGTAAGAAGGATCATTTGATTTAGGTTGAGGGGAGTCCCCAATAATATAATCAAGTTTCTCATATCCAGCAATATGCATTTCAATGATTTGGGACCAAGTGTCATAGTTGGTTTCGGTAAGGGTTATACCAGCGTTGAAGCCAAAATTTTCAGATTGAACATGAATAATAGGAGAGGATGGTGCAATGGTGGAGGATTCAGTTGTTTCGGAAGACATATTGCTTATTCAAATTGAAGAAGTTTTTTATGTTTATGCAGTATGCTCTGATACCATAATGATTTTTTCAAAACATATTTTCTGTGTATATATTTGTCTATACGAGTACATGGGCCTTTTAAAGACCTCTTTACAACTTGTTCCTAAAGTCTAGGAAATAAATATGGAAGGAAATAATTACAAGAGATATTATAGAATCAACTAATTTTGAAGATAATCAATCAACGTAATCTTCTACAATCCTGATTTTCTTGTTCTTTATATGATTTTCCAAAAATTAGACATTGGTGGATGTGGTAAAGCTTAGGGTATTCTTTTTTCACAACACCTTGGGTGTTTTGGTTATTGAAATACTATATGATTTTACAAATTTTTAATATAGTGTAATATTTGATAGATAATCCGTAAAAAAAATTTCATTTTATATTTTTCTTGACTTTTATTTTTCTCTAAACAAAAATCTTGGTGACACGGAATTTGTCTCAATTCTCAACATATATCTAGTGATCTGTGTTCATTGTTCAGTTTTTTACTTTCAGTTGTTGCATGTCCAAATCTGTGAACTAGTATTTAAACAACATGTAAAAAGTTTGCTGGTAAACTGGAGGATTGTTTAAACATTTTGTCATTTACAGTTCTTCGTGCAGTTTAGTTGAACAATCAATATCAGTATAAGGCACAGTAGGTTGAATAAGTTTTTTGTAAATGTTATTCTGAATGTCCTAAAATTTTTAATAACAGTAAATCTGATTGTCTTGACACTCTTTAAAAGCAAAAAAATTATTAATTTCTAAAATTACACGACATATTTAACGCCTTGTAGATTGTTTTACACTAGATACCGTTACAGATAGTTCCAAAACTTTGCTAGCCAATAACATTTCCTTGAGAAAATCCATTTGTTGCTTGGTAGAATTCACCAGAAGTTATCTTCAAAAGCTTTTCTGTTGTCGAATCCGTGGAGGGTTCACATTTTCTTCCTCGTCTTGTGACTCTTCTTAGACAATCCATAAGCAATGCTTAATTCGACAATAATGAGTCCATTTAATGAAACTGGTCGAAAAAAATGAATCCCACGTGCATGTGACGGGACATATTGGAAAAAATATTTAAAGATATACTTTTTACTCTTTCTAACGAGCTACCATCTTGTGGAGACGTGTTAAGAGTAAAATCTCATATTATCGGATTACTCCTCTAAATAAAGTTAACATGTTAATTAAGATGGAATCCAAGTCAGTCTTAATATTACATAAGGAGACGTTAAAAGGTATGTGCATTGCAAATGGACTATATTTTCTAGGGTCAATTGTCGGTAAACTTTAGGGAGTGTTTGGATTGCTGTTTTTCAGTTTTCAATTTTGCAAAATTCTGAAAACATGATTGATTTGTTATTTTTAAAAATGCATTTTAAAAAACAAGGACGGACATATAACGTAAAACTCAAATGCATTTTTGACTTTTTGAGAGTTTCAATTTTTTTTTTTAAAACACTCAAAACATAGAAAACAAGTGTTTAAATAAAATTTTAAAAATAAAAATATGAAATTATAATAAATGAAATTTTAAAAAAATAACGTTCAAGAAAATAACATTCAAAAAATAAAATTTATAAATTCTAAGAAATAAAAAAATTAAAAATTTTGAAAAAATAAGATCTAAAATTCGAAAAGAAATTAAAAGCATAAAATTCCAAAATATATATATATATTATAACAAATAAAATTTTTAAAAAAAATTCAAGAAAAATACATTCAAAAAATAAAATTTACAAATTCTAAGAAATAAAAAATATGAAATATTTTGAAAAAATAAGATCTAAAATTCAAAAAAAAAGAAATTAAAAGCATAAAATTCTGAAAAAAAATTAAAAAAATAAAATTCTATAGATTAAAAAATAAAAATTATGAAATAAATGTAATTATAAATATTTCTAGAAAAATAAAAATGGTTCAAACTGTTAATAATTATTTACCTAAAAATTCTAAAAAATAAATAAATTAAATGAACACAAATAAAAATATTCTTAGTCTACTTCATTAATTTTTATTTTTACTTCCTATAATTTGGACTCAATTTATTATTTTTTTATTTTTCTTTTGCAACGAGAAAAACTATTGTGAAATTACCAAATTTAAAATTTATATATTACTGGATAATATATTAATATTCAACTATTCTATTTTTATTGAATAATCAAATTTCATGAAATAAAATGTTATAAAATAATTTTTCGGAATTTCAAACCAAATATGTTTTATAGTTTTCTATTTGGAGAAGTAATTTTTCAAATTGACGAACCAAACGTGTTTTTCGCAATTTTAAAATAGACCCTTTAAACAGAAAACTTAAAATGAAAACAAAACTGAAACCGAAACACAAAAAGGGATGGTCCTTAACCATTATTTCCCTCCACTTTGATTTTGAAAACATAATATACATGAATGATCACACAGAATAAATTAAAAAACACTCTTTTACTTAGAAAATTTACACAGAACTTCACTTGTCTAATACACCAGGGTTGGGTTTCACTGAGAATACACTCATATCTAGTAGAAGGACAATAATGTATCAGAAACTTTGCCAGTGGCTTGTATCAGTTTTGTTGAAACTTTTCTCTAATAGAAAGCAATCCCTCCAAAACCTGCATCATGTTCAATCGGTTTCCTGGATGTTCTTCTGAACAGGCGAGTGCGATGTAGAAAAGGGATACCAAACAGTCAGTTTGTTCTCTTGTTAGTAATCCTTCTACCCAACCCACAGTCCAGTTTTGAAAATCTTGTGCACAATTCTCATTCAAGCTTGATGGATCAACAATCTTCATTACCTGATCTGGTAGTGATAGTTTCACAAAATTGTGAAGATTAAAATCGTCTATAAATTGTCTATCAGTAGGGCTTCGTCCGGTGAAAAGCTCCAACAAGAGAATTCCATAGCTGTACACATCTCCTTCGGTTGATGACTGACCTCCCATGGAGTACTCTGCTAATTTTAAAACGATTAACAAATATATGTGTATGTTAATTTGGTATGTAATACTATACAAGATTGGACAATATATGATTTTAGCTAATTTTTCTTTTCTTAATAGTTAATATTGTGCTATCCAATCCTCCCACCAAACATGCAATTTTTTTTTATTTCATCTCATTAAAGACCAATTATATCAATCTCATTGCAGTAGACAAAAGGTTTTGCAGCATGAGATGGAAGAAACTTTAGTCTCTAATGACACTTGAAGCACTATAAATCTATATGTTTACTGTCTGTGACCGATTTCTTTTGATTTGTTATTCCTCCATAACAAGGGATTAGAGCTTTATCTGTGACAACAACAGCCTTTTCAAAATTTGTACTGTACAAATGTAGCATAGCGTACCTGGAGCAGCATATCCTATGGTTCCTTTGATGACAACTGAGTTAACCAAATTAACTTCCTCATTTGACTTCAAAAGGAGTTTTGCCAAACCAAAATCACTAACAAATGCAGAAAGAGCTTCATCCAGAAGCACGTTATTAGGCTTGAGATCACAATGAACCACAGGAATCTGAGACAGATGATGAAGATACTGCAACGCAGAAGCAACATCGATTGCAATATTCATTCTTTGAAGAATATCTAAACATTTTCCTCTTTCTCCATCTTCTGGATGTATCCATTTTTCCAAGCTACCATTTGGCATAAGTTGGTATACAATGGCTTTGAAATTATTGCCCTTAAAATCGATACTTGAGCACACAGTTAGGACACTTACGAGGTTCCTGTGTCGGATGTTCCTCAAGGCTTTGCATTCGGCTAAAAAGCTTTTTAAAGCCCCTCTTTGTTGAAGGTTAAGAACCTTAACTGCAATGGCTATTTCACTAGGTCCAAGAATTCCTTTGTACACAGTACCCGAACTGCCTGAACCAATCATATTCTCCGAAGAGAATCCCTCGGTTGCATTCCACAGCTCCTTGTAAGTCAACTTCGGATAGAAGTGGCCGAATGAAGGCCTTGAACTGAGTTTTGTTCTTGATTTTTTCGAGCGAAGTAAAACGAGAAGCAGTATTAAAGCTAAACACAAAGGGATAACGATAATCACTATGATCCATTTGAGACCAATTCGTTTTTCCGAGGTTCTTGATTTTTCCATCAAGCAGGTATGCAAATGAAATTCTTGAATCCCACCACAGAGTCCATTGTTTCCATAAAGTTCTACTGCGCTTGCATTTTTAAACACACCTAGTATAGGTACTTCACCTTCAAGCACGTTAAATGAAATATTCAAATACAGTAAAGAAGAAATTTTTTCCATATATGATGGAATTTTGCCCTCGAGGTTATTCTTTGATAGATCTAAATAAAGAAGTCCCATCAACTTCCCGAGGTCTGGAATGGATCCTTGGAAGAAATTTCCTTGCATATATAGTGTTTCCAAGGCCAAACATAGCCCAAGATTGCTTGGAATTTCTCCAGACAAACTGTTATGAGACACATCAAGTGCAATAAGAAATGTTAATTGACCAACTTCCCGTGGTAATGGACCAGTTAAAGAATTGTGAGACAAATTGAGGGTTCTTGAAAGAGTGGGTTGACTGAGAACTTCAGAAGGTACGGTTCCATTTATATTATTACCAGACAAGTCTATTTCTTGGAGATTCTGAAAGTTTCCTAAACTTGGTGGAATGCTTCCTTCGAATCCGTTGTTTTCTAAATGAAGATATAGTAATTGAGTAAGATTTCCAAGAGAAGATGGGATCTCCCCGGAAAAATTGTTGAAACGCAAGTATAGGGATCTCAGGTTTCGAAGCCTTCCAATTGAAGCTGGAATATTACCTGTCAAGAAGTTTTGCCCCGTTGCAAGTGTAGACAGGCTGACAAGAATTGATATTTCTTCCGGGATGGTTCCGCTAATAATGTTCTTGTGAATGTTTAGCCAACTCAATTGCGATGATAAATTGGCTAATGAACCTGTCAATTGTCCTCCAAATTGGTTGTTGCTGATATCCAGACGAGTTAGCTGGCTACAGTTAGCCAACGATGCAAGAAATCTTAAATCATCTTTTGATCCACTTCCCAGATTATTTGAGAAAACTTGAAGACGTAACAGATTGTGCAAGTTTCCAAAACTAAATGGAATATTTCCCGTGAAGGCATTTCGACCAAGATCAAGGTTTTGAAGATTTGAAATGTTTGACAAGGAAACTGGGATTTCCCCAGTAAATGCATTTCCTCCCAAGATCATTGCCTGAAGATTGGGGAATACGAGCCCTAAGTCGGTCCTCAGATCTCCATGGAAGTTATTTAAAGTAACAACAATGAACTTGAGTGATGACAGGTTGTACAGAGGAAGAGGAAAAGGACCACTAAACATATTTGCTCCAACAGCAAAAAGTGTCAGATTTTTTAACTGAGAAATTTCATCAGGAACCTCTCCCTCAAGATTGTTATAAGTTAAATCAATCTCGTGCAAAACTGTAATATTTCCTAAAGAATTTGGCAGTTTTCCTGTAAAATTGTTGCTTCCAAGATACAATTTTTCAAGCCTGGAGAGTGATCCGACGCCAACAGGAATTTGACCTGTGAAATTGTTGTGTTCAAGAACGAGAATTTCCAAATTGGAACAGTTCAACAAATTCCCTGGAATTTCTCCTTCCAAGAAATTAAAACTCAAATTCAGGTTTTGAAGCCTAAATAGTCTACCAAGTTCTGAAGGAACTCTGCCATGGAAGAAATTTTCTGCAAGATTAAGAGTCTGAAGAAAAGAAAGATTTCCCAAACGGGATGACATTTTCCCAATCAAATTCTTCTTTTCAAGATCCAGCTTAATGATTCTTTGGGATTTATAGGCACATGTAATTCCAGGCCATTTGCAGAAATGAACAGTTTCATTCCAAGAATCCAGGATTCCAGGGGATTCTTGATTCAATTGAGACTTGAATTCAGTAAGTGCAACTTTATCTGATTCAGACCCCAGAATTGAGGCATTTTGTGAAAATATTGATTGAGGGAAAAGGATAAAGAAGGTGCAAACATTTAGGGACAGGATTGAACAAAAATTTATTGCCATAACCATTTTAGCAGTGAGTGCTGTGTTAAGGGACGTTATTTGATTTTGAAAACATTACATATATATACATAGGCTTCCACGACTCCCGTTAACCAGATTGACCCATTTCAAGACTCAATATGAACCCAGATCTTTAAAGAAAGAAACTCAAACAGACAAGTTGATATGCTTAAACCTCAAACAAGAGGTCGCATTTCAAGATTAGTGCTTAAACGAACATAAATTGACTTTTTAAGATGAATCTCTAAGACACAACATGCATACTACGGATTAAATACACAAGGATATTCCAGTTGGGGTCCTGGGGATTAGTTCAGCAAGATTGATTAGCTCTTATATTTATGAATTTGTCATGTTCTTGGCAATAAAATAAGAAGAAAAATCTCTTTTAAATAAGTAACGTCATTTTTAGTAATTTTCAGTGTGACAATTTCTCATAATTGATTATTGATGGACTCTTGATTCAGAAAGCAACTTTCCTCATTTATGAATTTCAGTCAATTTTGTATCAATAATTTTGAAGGAAATAAAGGAAATGTTGATCAGGTCAATTGCATCTACACAGGACATTGGAAGAATAGTTCAGCAAATCAGTATGTTGATGTCAACATATTGCCACAACATGCATCTCGTTCACAAAATGTCAAATTGACATATTTGTCATTTTTGTTAATGAGATGTTACTCTTACATTATTAACCTGTTTTATGTGTTTCAAATTGATGTACATATATTTTTAAATATCACAAGTAACCTTATAATAATACATGTCTAAATAAAAATTGACAACTGTTATAAATTATCATAAAGAACCCGAAAAGTCTTATCAAAGTCGTAAATCTTGATTTTACCAGACCAAAACTTACGGCCATCGGTAAAATTTTTGAATTGTCATATTCAATTTGCCAAACATGACGTTCTAAATTATAGTTATAAGACTTAGCCCCAGTCAATGACCCAGCTAAAGCAATGGATAAGTGGGTCATTGATTTAACTGGCGAGTCATTGCAAGTTCATAATGTAAAACTATATTTTTTATTTTTTGAAAAAGAAATAGATATAAATATAAGTTTTTAAGTTAAAGTTGATTCTAAATTAAAATTTCACTTATAGAATCACATAAATTCTCAAATTTTCTCATTCTGAAAATTAAGTATATAACCAATACATGTATCATATTACTTGTTCTTTATTTGTATTTATCATTAAAATTTTAATTGTCATATATTTTTTTAAAAAAATAAATAGTATTTTTGATAAATATAATCTAAAAGTAAATATTAAATATATGTGTTTGAAGACAACAATTATATCAAATAATGGGGTATCCTAGTGGAAAGGCTTGACTCTTGCAAACCTGAAGTCCTCATTTTCAACATTTTGTGAATTTTGAGTAGGGAAAAAAAAAGCTGTAGAAAATTTGCGAAGAAACCAACCTGTTTACCGGGGTTTGAGTAAAGCCCGGCCGGTTCAAGAGGATCAACGGCAGTTCAATTGTGCATTGGTCCAATTATGCTAAGGGACCAGACCAGGGTCTGGTTCACCGGGTTTCAGATTGGACCCGCCGGTCTGATCCAGTTTAGTAATTATGTTCCGAACAAAAACTATCGAAACACATAATAGTAGAGTATATGAACAGAAACCAGATGAAAACCTGTAATTGAATCATCTCATCTATACACATTCATCCCAGGGAGAGAGAGAACAGTAAGTCCTTTGTTCCTTCTCAGTAAAAAGAGAAGGCCATATACAATTACAGGTTGTAGTGTTCCAAAAAGTATGATCTGCAGTTATTATGATTCAGTTTCTGCTGGTTTTGACTTGGGCACTTCCTGAGGAGCAGAGGACTTACCATGTGCAGATGCACCAGAAGGGTTAGATTTTGAGAATTGCACCAAGATCATGGTCATGTTGTCACAACCCACGCCTCCTGCAGTAGATGGTGCCAGACACCGGTCGAGTACTTTTTCACAGACCTTGGAAAGCTTAGTTTCCTGCATAATCATGTTTATATATGACAAACATGATAATCAACTGAGGAAGTTCGAAAAAGCAGGCTTCCCGATTTAAGAGTGAAGTGTGATTATAATTGCACGGTTTTGTAATCATAAACCTCTACATAATCTGATAGGGTTAACTAAAATCAAGCTTCTCAGAAGCCAGTTTCACTATGATAAAGGAATAGGTAAGAAACATTAAAAACAATATTAATAATCATCTGATAGTAATTTGTCCACCATATCATTCTGAATTTGGTACAAATGTGAAATACCCAAGCACATCTTCACATTCAAGTTTCAATAATGATCAACAGAAGTGGTAACTAAGGACTTACAGTTTTCAGCTGCTCCTGAATAAAATCTACTAGCTGCTGGCTTGACATGCAATCCCTGGGAACCATTTGGAAAAAGGAACTTGATTTGTCAGTTATATGAAGTCTTGTATCTCTACCAAGTATTTTACCTAGAATCCCCGTCTGTATCACACATATTATAATAAAAGAAACAGGAAAGTAATTAATGAAAAACGTGATACAGATTTGGAAAGTAATCAATGAAAAGCATGACAGAGATTCAGAAATCCGCGAATATGCATGTAAGTCAGGGATGCAATGATATAGACACCCACAAGTAAAATAGGTTGTAATACATAGTACAACGGTCAAAAGCAAGTACCAAAAATGGAAGACGAAATAAAATCTTAAAATATCAAAATCTCCAGCATCCTGCAGTGTGGTTAGAATGCATAAATGTGAAAGTGAACTAATAAGATAGGAAAATCCAGGAGCACTCTCTCTTTCAAAATCCATTATTTTCAGATGCATAAACTTGATGTAAAAATCATAAAAATAAGCAAAAAAATAACCCTATCCGTCTATGGGTACTTATCCATTAAAGGATGTACCACATGTTAAGAATTACCGTGTGAAGGGAAAAGAGGCTAATTAATGTCAGTAATCAGCTATTCTACACGAGGGTGAAAGACATGTCAATGCAAATTTCTCATTTCTGGTCCAAGCTTAACCACCAGGATTCGCCTAGGATTTCTACTGATTGGGGAGATTGAAGTAGATGCAGCCTCAGATTTTAATAATACAGAAATGTTTTGGAGAGAGACCTGAGCACTGGAACTGTGTAGAGAGGAGAGTACAGAACAATTCAACAGAAAAAATCAAACCACATTGGCTAAATTCAACTAGTCATTTCATCGGCCTATATAATACCTACCAATTTTTCTTCATATGGGAAGGATACCCCTAGGATAAAGTTTCTTTCAACATGGTTCAATATGTTATGAGTAAATTGATTAAGTTGCAAAAAGACTCGAATATCTTTGATTTAACCTGCTACCCATAATTTACCCTGGATCTTAGCATATTCTACAGCATGTAAAATTGTGGATTGAAATTAAATTGCTCTAGATATCTTATAATCCAAAGGCAAGCCAAAAATCTGGCAATAATAAAGAAGCATATTAAGACTAGAAAAACAATGTAATAATTTCAGGAAAAAACAGGTTCTATACGAGGTCCCAACATGAGTTGAGCCCAAGTAATAAATCATATTTGGCTTTACCAAAAACAAATTTTACAATCTAATATAATTGGAACAAAAAAAGAGTTTGGAATGCACACCAGATTCCATCACAGGCAAGCACAATGAACTCATCATCATCGCAAAGTTCTACCTGTCAAAATTGACAAAAATAATAATGTTATTAAAAGCAAGCAGCAGAGAACATATCCACATTCCTCTGATTAAATCATCCTGTGACCAACTATCGTGATTTGATTAATCGATAACTATTTCATTTTGAAATTTCCCAAAATTATAATGTCCATTAAATACAATTTTAGACCTTGTTTGATCCACATTATTTCCAAATACATTTTTCTCTCTCTTATTTCCAACCAACATTCTTAAATAAAATAATATTACACGCAAACCCAAATTTTTTTCTTATTTATTAACTACGGATTCTCCATCAATCTATTATTCTAAAATGCATTCTTAACAAAAAAAAAAGGGGGCTCAAACTTGCTCTTACAAAGAAAATAAAAAGATGACATGGTTCTTATCATTTTAGCTATTTATATTATCCTAATATAATCTTATATTTCAGAGATTATATAATATATTAAATAATAAATAATGTGAAAGACTTTACCAAAACAATATATCTTATACAAACATCGCCAATTCAAATGCCAATTTCTCTACTTCACTGTTTCGCAGCAATGTTAGAACAGGTGACAAAGCAAAATGCAGTCTAAACACCAATTCATTTAAAAACAGAGAGAGCTCTATAAGAAATGCTAATCAAATCATAAAAGAAATGCAAAGAAGATAGATACATACAATATTTACATCAGGATTGGCAGTTACAATTTGCTTTTCAGCAGGCAAAAACTTGTTCTGCTTGAATTCCGTGTCACCTGCATCAAATAAAAAAAATGATCAATCAAAAACTACATTTTCTCATGCCAGATTGAGCCACTTCTCAAGTTAAGCACTAAATATGTCTACTTTTATTCAGATAATAGATCCACCAGATTATGGCCTCTATTTGTATCCAGTTAATTTGCGCCATGAATCAAGTTATAAAGGGTCAATTGAGATTTGAAGCAGGAGAAGACCAACAAATTCTGAATTTTTTTTATAAAAACCAGTGAACAGGCAAGCTGGTACAGTACCAATAGCTCTTGCAAGATTGAGACTGCCATTAACACGTCCTGCACGGATAAAACCACCAGCTTCTAAAATTCTCTCTCTCTCAACCTCAAGATCAGGCTTGTGGTCTGTCGAAAGGTTGTACGCCTGAATGAGAACCATAAACAAATATTCACACATAGTTGGTATCAGTACAATTAATGAACATGGAAAGGTCACCATACAAGAATATATATGTTGTAATTTACTATTTTCAAATACCAAAGGACAAGAAACAGAAGTTTGGCTACATCAAAACTTCCATTTAGGTGCATATGTACTTCCCCTAAACCATCTGCACAAGAACACAATAAAAGAATCTTGTCATACTACAGAATACCTGACCACTCCTAGAAATTACACACCGAGAATCACCAGCATTTGCTACGACAAGTTGGTTGCCCCTCACGACTGCAACACAAGCTGTGCTCCCAGAAGTAGGTCCAGAAAAATCAGAATGTGGGCCCTGTCAACAACACCCATAATGATTTTGAAGGGAACAAAAATCACAGCAGCAATAATCATTTATCAACTTACTCATCGTGTAGTGAAGGACAGTAAGGATTTAAAATATAATATCGTAAACTGAGTAATGATTGCTTGAATTATTCGACTAGTGACCACGACGCCCCTATTTGCCAATTCAAAGGATCGTGATTCATTGAAGTGAAATCATGCAATGTAAACATAGTCACTGTTAATAAAAGAATTATAGCATAAGTATTCTATTGATGTAAGTAAACACCTCCTCAAATGCCCAATCATCAACTTGGTCATTTCTGTATCCGCTTCTTGGAGACCATATCAAGCCCTCTATCAGGCCAGTGAACTTGTTTATTTTATCTCCTAGGATGGCCAACTCCCTCCATCCTCTTTGGCCACGCATCATCTCATCCATTCTACATTAAAAGGAAAAATGTTTAAACCTTACACAACATGGTCAACAGAAAACAAATATTACTATAAAATAGATATTCAATTTAAATAACAATCAGTTTATAGTATGAAAATAGTGTCATGTTACAGTAATCTAATTCATATTAAGGATTCATATCAAGATCCTGGTAAGAATTAGAATAGAGAAACTTTATAGCAGTCAAAATGGCAAAACCCACTATTCGGGCTTCATGAACCCAAATCCAATCAAATGAAGAACAAGCATATGAAAGAATATCATTAATGGTGCCGCTAACATCCTATAGGAGGCAATATCAGTGAGAATATACCATTTAGAAACTGATTTACTGCATGATTCTGCTAAAACTTTTTACCTTAAACAGGATACAACAACCCCCTTCTTTTCATTTTCGGAGGTATCTATAGTTGAGGAGAAAAATGGGGTACACCAGAAAAGCAAGGAGGTCAACCTCTTTAAATATAGAACATGAATTCTGGCAGTGCAATGCAATGCAATGCAATGCAGTTAAACTCTCACATTGATTCAAATGAAACATCCTTTCAATGGAGGTAGGTCTTTTTAAATTTTTAGATAAATAATACACCATCGCCATACTAAGTCATAATGATAACATCCTAGTAATAGCATTTCTAACTTATCGCAAACAGAGAAAATGAGGAGGTAATTGAAGAACAGTGTACCACAACTGCTGTGCCTATGCGTGTAAAGTGGAACCACTTCTTGGTATCTGAATCATTAGGCCTACCAGCTTTATTATAGGAGCAAGCATGAAAACCATGCACATAATTACATAGACAGACTTCCAAGGGAGTTCTACACAACTTCTTAGGGAAATGAACGCTTACTTGTCAAGTTCTTATCTTTCAAGCTTTTGTGAAGGTGTTGCCAAAATATTTTTTCAGTAGTCTTTCAGATAGGAATCTCAGATCTCGTTGTAGGTGGTATCTGGTTTTTCAAGATTTTAGCGGTTTCTGGATTTCTTCATTTCACCTTATATTTGAATTTTTGCAGATACTTCTAGGGCTGTTCACCTGGATTGCACTACTCTAGGGCATCTCTAATAAATATTTAGTGCAAATGATCTTCAAGAATCAAACTAATGTCAAAACATGAAGATGATGACCCTAACTATCTGTGTAAGTTACTTCAACAGTTCTTCCTAAGTAAGAAGACAAGAATTAACTACAATATTCTAACAATTGCCTAGATCCGTATAAGTTTGCTAATCTTAAAGTAAGTTGCAAGTATCTCATGATAGAGCTGTTGAAAATAATTGTGCCATACACAGAAGACCTAATATATTGAATTCAACAATAAAAGAACATATGCATACACCGAACAGAAACTCTTAACGACTACCAGAGATTAGAAAATGACCTGAAAAAAGCTTTCTGAATGGAAGTACCAATGTCACCGGACAAATATGCTTCGTGCTTGAGGACTTGTTGATGAAGATATTTAGCACAGAATTTGGCAACCACCTTACCTATGAAATTCAATATATTGACAAGGACAATAAAAGACTAACCAGAAAACAAAGAATTGGGTAACAAAACTTGATTTAGAGCCAATCATTATTTCCATTTAAGCTAATTATAATCTAGAATGGATCATTTTAATGTATTTTTGGGGAAAATATATTTTGGAATAGTGATTTTTTGAAGAGTGTGCGGTTAAAAATGAAGGAAAAGTTTTGAATTTACATATAATGTTATTTTATTGGACAGTGTGCGGTTAAAAATGAAGGAAAAGTTTTGAATTTACATATAATGTTATTTTATTGGACAATGTGTGGTTAAAAAGAGGAAAAGGAAAAATGCATTTTGGATAAAATGAAGCCCAAATAGGGAGATATTATGTAAACGCCTACAATAAACACATCATCTTTCTATTGCGTACTCGTATCTTTTGACTCACAGGTATATGCAAAGGAACACCAACTCGTATTCCAAATCTTCACGCTATGGTATAGGGCATGTACCCTTATTTTAATATGCAAACTAACAAGGGCAAAAGTAGAAAAACTTACCCCCGTGACCATCATAAACACCAAAAAATGAGGTGGAAGCATCCAAATCAGTAACTGCCGCATGCTTGAGGAAAAACAAGAAGACCTTTGTCACTGACAGGTTGTATGACAAATCAAAAGGCACTAGATGCATATAACAAGATGCAATCATAAGATATTCCACAACAGTATTTCTCACTAACAATCATTTGAACACGTCTTTATAACGAAAAAACCATACAGAAAATATTTGATGATAGTCACAACATCTAGACAGAGACCATAACACATAGCTGACTGAACCTACATAATCTTTCAAGGTGGTAAATAATTTATCTTATTTATCCCAAAATTTTTCGAACTCGCATAATAACGTTATACAACTGTCTTTCCTTATTTTCTTTCTTCCACCACCCCCACGAGCTCCCTCTCTCTAGCAGCCTAGGTGCCCATGCACTCTTGTAAGCTCTGTAGCACCGACATTTCAACTAGGGTAGCATGTTTATGTTCTACATGAATCGTACACTCTGTCATGTTTATTTTTTACTTTATCAGCAATATTATATATTTTTAACTCAAAATTATTTTAAATAACAGATATGTACACATGTTTAAAAAATTTCGACACTAAAAATTTAATAACAAATATAAAATTAAATTTATACTATATAAATAAATAAAGAATTTTAAATAATTTAATTAACGTGTCGATGACATGTCATGTCAGTAATTTTTTAAAATATCGCATGTCAGGGTGTTTGACACGTATCCGTGTCGGTACTTCATAGTTTGTAACAAAATGCCTACATTGATTTACAAAATCATGCAACATTTTTTCAAATTACCAAATCAAAATTATTTATTAAACTAACAGCATGGGCAACTCGAAGGAAAAACCACATGAGGAACACTAGAATATAAAATTCAGACCCCCAATGGAACGAGGGCTTTGTGCTAGCTTTACTTCATGACTTGGGGGAACGGGTTAGACTGATGCAATGTATGAATACCCTAAACAATGCTAAAGCCCTCGAACGGCACAGGACATGCCATGACATCTATATCAATTCTTTGGTTTGACAATTCCCATCTTGCTTATGAGACCAAGCACTAGACCCCTCATTCATTGCAGGAAGAACTCATCAGGAAGGGACTTTTAACCCTTAAGAGGTAATGTAATTTCAGATGCAGCAAAGCGTGTCGCGCACCTGATTGTTCTAAGGGGAAGGAATCCCCACATTTATGTCCTAGCCCTTGTGTAAGGTAATTTGCACATATTTACACCAGCCTATATCAGGAACACACCATAATCAACTAAATGTGATGGCATATGCTGAATGTCGGAAATATGATGAAAGCCAAACCACCAATCTACCAGTTTAAAAGCATTAAACTATTGCTAATTAATGAGTAGCAATGACACAATAAGTGAACGGCACTACTGCATACAACAAGTTTATGTGCTAAAAATGCATCAAGTATCATAATGAACAAAAAATGAGTAATTACTTACAGCATCTTCCATTGTAGCACGCCATCCTTGCATGGATGATAACCCATATCTAAGCCTACTGTTCTCACCATCTTCAGAAAATTTCTCTGTTTTAGGAGCACTGAGGTATATACCCATCTTTAACTGAAATCAAGAAATAGTCAGAATCAAAGTAGTTCAATCCAAAAGGACTGAAAAGACAGAAATCTGGAACATGTGGAAACTGAATGTTTACTCATCCAACCAATATAAATTTGGAATTCTACAGCCAAGCAATCCATTTCAATGCTCGAAAAGAAGACCGAAAATAACAAAATCTGATTATTTGAGAATTTCCATTCCATCCATTTCAATACGTTTTTAGTATTCCATATTTTGTACTTTCAGTTCCATGTCCTTGTACACTATAATATCATCATTCACTACCAAACTTGAAAAGTTAACCGACTATAACAAACCAATCTTGACGTAGTACAATAATCAATTAATCAAATATTGGAACGCGAAAATATCAATATCGATACTTACAAGACAAGATAAAAATCTTAGCCAAGATCAAGAAAGGATATTTAAAAAAGGTAAAAAATAATCCCAAACGATAATAAGAATAAAGCAGATGCAAAGGGATCTATGGAGGATTTATAGTACATACTACTTGAAGAATCGCTCAATTTTCAGGTTCTTTGGATCTTGATACAGAAAGAAAGACACTGAATTGATATATATATATATATATATATATATATATATATATATATATATATATAATTTTTTTTTTTTTTTTTTTTTGGAAAATTCACAAAAATGAAGAATGCTTCAAATGATGGACTTCAAGTACGCAAGTCAATGCTATTCCACTAAATATCCCATTATTTGATATAAAAGTCGTCAAAAAAAAAAAAAAAAATATATATATATATAGGGTGATGCTACATGTACACACACATTTTTACACAATTTTTTACACCTCTCTCACATGGAGGGGGGTCCACGATTATTTTATTATGTGTGGGCCCCTTTCCATGTGAGAGAAGTGTAAAAGATTGTGTAAAAAATTGTGTACACTTAGCATTATTCATATATATATATATATATGACATTCGTAGATTATAATTTTTAAAGCACCTTAAGCCCCGTACAAATTAAAATGGGAAGATTACATATTCAAGAGTATAAGTTTAGTCTATTTCAAAAATAAGAACACAATTTTAAAATTTCCAAAATCAGATTTTTTTTAATTTTTTTTAAATTTGTATTTATGAAATAATAAATTATTAAATCAATTTATTATTAAATATTTAATTATAATATAATATAATTAACCCATCCCACATTCACCACCCCTACCGCTCCGGCGACCGTTCCGATCACCGTCCTACTCAGGCGAATTTTCCGGCGACTGTTCCGGTAACCGTTTCCGACAACTGCTCCGATTTCGACGACTCAGGTCACGAGTCACAGTCCAATTCACAAGTCACAGCCCTTGTCACAACTCAAGTCACAAGTCACAACTCAGGTCACAGTCCAAAACTTTTATCGGTCACAATTTGTATATCGGTCACAGATCAAAATTTTTGGAGGTCACAAATCAATAATTTTAAAGGTCACAGATTAATTTTTAGTGACAAATTGTTGAATTTTAAGGTCACAGATTAATTTTTAGTCACAAATTGTAGAATTTTAAGGTCACAGATAGTCCAACACAAACACCAAACCCTCCGCCATCGTCCACTGCTAGAGAGAAGAGAGAGTGAGAAGAGAAAACACAGTACACTCTGTGACCACAACCAACACTTGTAACCACCATGACAACATCTCACCACTCCCATCAGCACCACCACCGTCACTGTCACGGCCAGAACCACAATAACACAATCTCAACAAATCAACACATTGTATAAAAACACCACCACCTCACGACAAACTGTCAACACTACCACCTCACAACAACCGATTAGCATCACTGTACAACGCCGAGCCACCACCACATCGCCACACCAGTTCCACCACACGAACCGCCACACACACGAAGATCCACCACACGCACACAACACCGCAACGCACACACACAGCACTTCCACCGCGACCCACAGCACCACCGCACACCCACACACAGTTCCCCATTTGATTATCACCATATTTTCGTCAGAAGTGCCCATTTGATTATCACCTGATTTTTTAACTTTATGACGCTGCTGCGATACAGCACCAGCGTCGCAGCAGCGAGACGTCGATAGGGAGAGAATGGAGGGAGGGGTAGGGTTGGGGGAAATGAGGGGGAGGGAAGGGGAGGGGTTGGGGGAAGATGGGACGCCACTGCAGCCGAGCTTCGCTGCGGTACGCCAGCAGGGAGGGAGGGAGAAGGGGAGGACGCGGTGGGCGATGGTGGTGTGAGAGGCGGCGGACGGTGGTGAGAGGTGAAAGAGTGGAGAGTGTAGAGAAATGGATTAGTTTAGTTAGGGTGGATAGATTTAGGGTTGGGGGAAATTAATTTTTATAATATTATTATTAATATTTAATTAAATATAAAAAAATTCTGATTTTGGAAATATTAAACTTCTAATCTGATTTTGGAAGTTTAAAAACTTAAAGTACTATTTTAAATAATTACCACAATTAAAATTTAAATTTTAATATAAATCAAAGTTGATAATTAATTTTAGGGTTAATTTCATAAACGGTCACTGAAATTATCTGAAAATTACAAAACGGTTAATAAAGTTTAAAACTTGCAGAAACGGTCACTGAATTTTCAGATTTTTTGGGCGAGTTTTGCGGTAATTTTTTGGCAACTTCCAACCACCAAGACTGCCGAAATTGGATACTGTTGGAAATCCCACAATATCCTCTTCAATTACCACAAAAAATCTCCTTATAACTCCAAGGGATTCGACCGAAATATACCCACGAAGTCAGCTACCGAAAAATCTGAAAATCTACACAAATTTTCAGATTTTTTGGGCGAGTTTGGCAATTTTCCGGCAACTTCCGACCACAAATACCGCCAGTTTCAAATACCGTTGGAAAGCTCACAATATCATCTTCAATTACTACGAAAAATCTCCCCATAACTCTAACGGATTCGGCCAGAATAAACCCACGAAGTCAGCTACATAAACTGGGCAGCTTTTCAGATTTTTTTGGTACCTGACTTCGTGGGTTTTCTTGCCCAAAAAATCTGAAAATTCAGTGACCGTTTGTGAAAGAAATTTAAATTTTAGTGAACGTTTTGTGATTTTCAGATAATTTCAATGACCGTTTATGCAATTAACCCATTAATTTTAACTATATTTTATAGGTTCCACAATTTTTTAATCACGCATTTCATCAATTTTTATTAAAATCTACTAAAAATTTAATCTCAATCCCCACAAAACAGAGGCTAAATATTTATTTGTCTTTAAAAAATATGACAAATTTTTTTTAATGATAAATAGAAATGAAAGACCAAGTACGCATCTTATACTTAATTTTTAAAAAGAAAAAAAAAATTGAGAATTTTTATACTATAATTAATTAATAAATTTTCAATTTAGAATCTACTTAACTTTGAAACTTAGCCTTTGTTTGATTCTCATTTTTTCAAAAATATATTTTCTCTTTCTTCTTTTCAACTACACATTTTTAATAAAATAATATTACACGCAAATTCAAAAAAATTCCTTATTTTTTAACCACAAATTCTCCATTAATCTACTATTTCAAAATGTATTCTTAAAAAATAATGAGGCTCAAAGAAGAAAATATATATATATATATATATATATATCGTTGACTCCATACTTCAACCAAATCAATGATAGGGTCGGGTCCAAAACTATGAGATAAAGATAAAAGAAAAATGGGGAGAGAGAAAATTGTTATATAAGTACCGAAAGATATCTTGTATGACTTGAAAATGATGAATTCTATAAATATATTTTGATGAATGTTTTGGTCCAATGCTAAATCCAACAACAAGGGTAAAAATATCGTTGCGACAAAGACAGTTAGACACGTATAAATTCGTGATAGGGACAATGAGTATGTTTAACTTTTCTTAAATGCAGCAAAGAAGTAGCTTCTTTTGGCAGTTCGCAAGCTCAATGTCAAGTGTTTATAGATCATGTGAATTTGCAAATAAAAATTAGAAATTTTTTTTGTTTTTTCTATTTTTTATTTTATTTTTTGTCTTCCTAAATTAAAAGTATATTAAGGCCCTGTTTGGGAGGGATTAGATTTTTCTACAGTAAATCAATTCTCATTTTCAACCACACATTCTTCAATAAAATATTATTTTCTATCACATCAATACTTTTTTCTTCATTTTCAACCACACATTTCCCATCATATCACTATTCAAAATCAATTCTTCCCCTAAAAATCTCTCCCAAACAAGCTCTAACTATTTAGTCAGGCATCTATATTTGAATCCAAAATATGAGTCATGTCAACTCTAACATGAACCGCGATAACATAGTCAATAAAGTATTGACATTGATTAGGGATCAAATCGAAGAAAATCCATGACAGCTAAAACTGGTGGCTTTAGTCCCTTGTATTCATATGCAAGCAATAATCAAGTAGGTGATAAGAATTGCTAATCATGTTTTGACCCACTGCCTTGCCCTTTTCACCAGACAATGAAGGAAAAAAAAAACAATCATGCTACACTAACATCTTTGTTGACATCTTGGTTGACATTCTCTAATAAAAAGACACAAATATCATTCTTCTTACTCTTTAGTCAAATCAAAGTTATCTATTCCTGATATAGGGTAACTTTGATGTATTTCTCCTAATAAGTAGAAAAGTCAATTATGCTCGTATTTATCGATATATTTTTTATCAAAACAATTGTTTAATATTCTAATTTTATTTTCTAATTTATTAATTTCTTTATTAATTATGACTATATTTTCTGTAAAATATAAAGGCACAGGTATATTTTTACTATTTTTCAGAAAATAATCAAGTATAGTGTAAAATGATTTCATTTCTTCTTTTTTCCTTTCGCAGTAAATTTCTAAATACTGAATAATAGTAACCAAAACTTCATAAATAGCATGAGTGCAAATATTAATGCAAGCAATTGACATAAATAAGAAAGATCTTACAGTATTGAAGCAAAAGGTAAAAACAGAATAATATCAACGAGATTTCCCTCGACTTTGCTCCCGTATGTTTGTATACTCAGATATAAGTGATCGATGTTATTTGAGTTTAAGAAAGTGGGTTATGGTCCAACACGACTTCCGTACTCTTATTATTTTTCTCTTGACTCTTTGCATATCTTATAATGGATCACACGGAATCACAGTTTTCCTTTCAACTCCTCATTAAAACATCACCTTGAAAGGTAACAGAGTTCTAATGGCTTTCTTTAACAACGCCTCAAACGCCAACACACGGCTAAACGGCAACAAGATACTTGCACAACCCTCAAGTTCTCACCGTTGAAGTATAAGTAAGATAAGAGTTTTTGAGAAAACAACAAGAATAGAAAGACAATATTTTCAAACAACTTGGATTTTATAAACACATCACACTAATATCTCTTATATAAGAGTATACATACATATTTCGGCTACACTCTTGGTACTTTCTCTAAAGAGATTAGAACTCTATAGAGATTACCTTATTACAAGTTTCAAATGAAAGAGAGAAACTGAAATGGTTACAAGATTCGAAACACTAGAGAGAAAGAAAGTTTTTTTGCTTAAAGATGGGATGTCTTCTTCTGAGAATTAGTCTTCAATTTATAGACTCAAAAAGTTCTCCAACTGTCCTTCATTATTGTGGTGTTACTATCTAAGATAATGAGAATCTTACTGTGGCCTAAAGTTCTTTGTCTTAATATAGAAAATTATTTAAGGTGAAACCCCACAGTTTTTCTTTATCAAAGTAAATATGATAAAGTAGTGATAAAGGGGGGTCCTCTACTTTTCCATATGAGACTCAAACCATTCATCCGAAAATTCTTCTGGATCTAGTGAGATTGGTGAGTCATCTTCTTCATTACTACAGAACTCGCACTTATGGTTTGGATAACGCCAAAACTGTTTACACAGCTTATTTTTTGTCTTATGTGTTCCACGAGCGTCACCTCCAAAAATATGATCACACCATAAATCAAGATAGTGCCAATCTTCTTGTTTAGTGGGTGCCACAGTCTTACTGTAAATCAAGTGGTCTTGTGATTCATACACCCAAATATTCTGATTTTCTTCAATAACTTTCTGGATATGCTCAAATTGCTCCTTATATCCCTGGCTCTACGGAAGGTTGCCATCTTTATAACATCTTCTGGTGTAGTTTCATGGACACTCTTCTCAGGCTGAAGATGCGTGAAAGTAGTGGCAATTCTTATAACATGGCTAACTGGCAGTAGCCTATCTTCTTCATTATCCCATTCGGGACAGACAGAGAAAAACCTGATATATATGTTCTTATGTTTAAGAACTTGGTAATACCTTTCAATAGTTCGGACTACTTCTTTTGGTAACAAAGAAATTTCTTTTAAAGATTCCGATGGGTAAATACAAATTATATTTCCCATTTCGTAAAAAGCACAAACCCAGTAAGGTGGGGCTCCTAGATAAAGGTTAACTTTGTTGTAGGTTCCATATGTTAGCGTTTTCATCCATCCTCCTAAACTAGTGAACCAGTAGCAGGCTAGATTGAACAATACATATGCGAGCATAAAATCGTCTTTATTTTTTATGTCCATAACACCTTGAGTGTTACAGGCTTTGATGATATTTAAGCTATTAAGCTCTGGTATGGAGATACTGTCCTTAGTAAATATTTTCTCCTATGAGGGAGATAAAGTAGTATTCTCTCTAATTGAAAGTTTATGAAGCTTCAATGCTTCTGGTTCAATATTGGCACAAGGGCCTTTAAAATTATTGGCACTTGGGCGTTCAGATAATATAGCCTTCTTCGCTTTCTCAGATATCGTCTTTACAGCAGCCATTTCCATCAAGGTTATCTTGGACTCTATCGCAGCAATCTTTATGTTAGTCTCGAACTTCAATGCTTCGAGCTCCTTCTTGATTTGCTCCATTCCTGATTAAGAAATCTGGAATAAAATTGTATTTTCCTTTAATATGGATAATATCAAATTTAAATGGTGTAAATCACATTTGCATTCTAATGAGTAGTCTTTCAGTTGCACTCGTTCCAAGTTTATTTGTTAATAATGGTTTTACCTGAGTATTATCTGTTCTAATAAGAAATTTTCTGGGTAGTAAGTATGGTTCAAATTTTGTTATTCCTTTCTTAACTGCTAAACATTCTTTACGATTAATATAATACCTGGTTTCGACATCTTTGAATGTGTCTGAAGTATAAGCAACAAGCTCTTCTGGGCATTTACACAATGGATTACAAAAAAACTCTTTATAGTTCTCTTTTCTTTGAAGTATTGCTCTCCAGTGTAATAGAGAGGTATCAGTTTCTAAAATAAAAAAAATCTTCTTCATTTGGAATATTTAATTCAGGTAGATTTTCACAAATTTTCTTAATTTTGTTTATCATTTCTACATCTTCTTATGTCCATCCCCATACAACTCTTTTTTTAAGTTTTTTGGTAAAATGGACTTTATATTTAGCACACCTTTTTATAAATTTTTCTGAATAATTTAATAATCTGATAAAGCTTTGCAGTTCTTTTTTGTCTCTAATCACTTCTGGAAATTTTATAATCTTCTTACCAATATGAGGTTGTTGAAGTATTTTTTCTTCTGTAAAAATATATCCTAAGAATTCAATTTCACTTTTAGCTATTTCTACTTTTCTTTCTGATAAGGCTAATCCATACTTATTAGCAATATAGTTGAACTTCTTAAGATGTTCAATATGTTCTTTTAGATTTTTACTATGAATAAGAATATCATCTACATAAACAATGCAGAAATTCTTTATTGATCTAATAATCTTATCCATTCTTTGTTGGAATATTGCAGGTGCATTCATTAATCCAAATGGAATAACATTCCATTCGAATTGTCCTAATGGATTAGGGATAGTAAAACTAGTTAAAGGTTTTGAAGCTTCATCCAATTTTATTTGCCAATATCCTGATTTACAATCAAATTTATAATATATTTTACTTCCTTATATTTGTTTTATTAACAAATCTTTTATTGGTAGTTTATAACTATTTGGTATCGTTTTAGAATTTAATTCTCTATAATCAATTACCATTCTAGCTTTTTCTCTTTTGATTTCATTATAATTTCTAACCATAAATGATGGACTATTATATGGATTAATTGATTCTCTTATCACTCCTAATTGTAAGAATTCTTTAATTTGTATTTCAAATTCTTTTTTATCTTCTTCGCTATAAGGAAATTGTTTTCCTGATATCTTAGCATTTGAGATTTTTAGTTCAATGGTTGCCATAGGTTTATCTTTATCTCATTTAGTTAGAGGATGTTCATGGTAACATTCTTTTAGTTTTAATTTAATCTTTTCTAATTTTTCTTCTAAATTTTCAATTCTTAATACTGGAATTTTTTGTTTTTGATTAATTTCTGTATAACATCCACCACGATTACCTGCAGAACTCTAATGTTTAGGTCTATGGCTAATAGGTTGATGTGCAATTCCAATAACTTTATATATTTTTGGTGTTTAAATTTTGTGATTACAAGGTGTAGTAAATTCAAAACTATCCTTGTATTG
This sequence comes from Fraxinus americana, assembly GCA_035079005.1. Taxonomy (NCBI): domain Eukaryota; kingdom Viridiplantae; phylum Streptophyta; class Magnoliopsida; order Lamiales; family Oleaceae; genus Fraxinus; species Fraxinus americana. The sequence continues at coordinate 8,834,904 of CM068722.1, read as the reverse complement.
TGTAAAGGGGTTATATGTATTGATAAAATTTTCTCCTAAAAGGATATCACATCCAATTTTATCTGTTGCATATATTTTAGGAATAAAACATTCTCTATTTCCTATAATGATAGGAACATTTTCTACAAAATCTCTATAAATTTCTACAATATCGCTTGCTGTTTGACCATAAGTTATTTTCTTATAATCTCTTTTATAATAATGTTCTGGAAACACATTTCTTTTACATAGGCAAATACCTGATCCAGTATCAATTATGGCATGAAACTTTATCATACAATAGTCTGGTAAATTGAGAGTTATCTCAATATATGAACTAAGTATACTAGTTTTGATTGATCTGATTCCTTGTATAATATAAATTGGTTCTTTGTTTTTAGTAATTTTAGGAATCATTTTTTGTTTGCCATTTATAGTTATTTGTAGAGTATTCTTTTGTATATGAAATAGTAAGACTTTCTCAAGAAAGTTCATTCCAACTAATATTGGGCTAGTATCTTTTCCTTTTCTATAATCTTTATGGATTTTAAGATTTAATTTAAATTGTTCTCCTTCTATATCTGTGAAACTTAGTTCGAGATTAACAAATGTTTTAATTTCGTATTTAATTCCGTGATAATCGATAAGAGTTATTCCTTGTGGTAAATTCTCTTCTGTTAAATGTTCTACTAAATCAGCTCTTATGTGACTAGTACTAGCTCATGTATTAACAAGGGCTATAATTTCTTCGTATTTATTTTGATTATTGATATATTCTGTTAGGATAAGGAAATTATATTCCTCACACCTTCTAAGGTCAATATCAATACTATTTCTAGACATTATTGGATAATTTCTACTTGTAGATGGTCTACTAGAGTTTGAGAGTTCTCTAGTACTGATACTTCTTTCTATTCTTCTGCTAGGCATTCTAACAAGAAGTTGTCCAGAGGTATTTAAGGTGACTAAACCTTGATTTTCTATATTATTGTCTATTCTTCTAGATTGCTAATCAAACAATATTTCTTGTGGTAGTAAAATGTTATTATTACTTAACATTTTTGGCGGAGTAAATTGCGCTAGATCTTTAAAGTCTTCATGAATTTGTATGAAGTCTCTTGAGACTTTATTGATTTCTTTTTGGTGCATAGTAGTAAAAGCATATAAAGCTTTACAATGTAAAGTTACTGCTTTACTTCTTGGTGGCATAACTAATCTATCTATTTTATGATATAGATTTAATCCCAGACTTAAGTTTTCATCTAATAAAGACATGGCAAATCCAGGTCCTATAGTAAATATAATTTTCTTATATACTAGATTTCCAGATACAACTTCTAATAAAGCATCCATAGGATCATGAAGTATTCTGTTATCCATCAATTACATTCGTATAGGAATATCCATTCCTTCTCTAAAATATCCTTTAACCATTATTTGTACTAGGGCTAGACAAAATGTCCGAACCGAACTGGAATTGAACCGAATCGAACCGAACTGAAACGAGCGGGTTTTTTTAAATGAAATACGCAAACGGGTATCCGAATCGAGAACTGAATGGTTTGGTTCGGTTCTCGATTCTAAACCCAGAACCGAAGAACCGAATAAGAATCGAATTTTTTTTTATATTGGATAAATCAATTTCTTTTATTTTTTCTAAATAAATTAATAATTTTTTTCTTATTAAATCTTATTAGTTGAACAATTTAGAGTTTATTTATGTTTGTTAGTTGTGTTTTTTTTAATTTTTTCTTATATAGTCTCTTAGTAATTAGTATGAAAAGTCAAGCAACTGATTATTGCATTAAATTGTTGGTAAGTATTATCAATACTTTAAAATATTTTATCTTTATTACTTCTAATTTATATTTCATTTTTTTGTAGACTTGAATATTTGAAGCAAATGAATTATTGATATGAATTATCGAAGTTTTATTAGTAATATTTACTTTTTCGTATTTGTATTTGATAACTTATTATTTATATGTTATTATATTAGATTACGTTAATTTGTAAAAGTTAAGATTGAACTTGGTATTTATATCTACTTTTTGTTATTAATATTAGTATCTACTTTCAGGTGTATTTATGTAGTATTATTTTAAATGTTTAAAAATTTAATTATAGTACGGAACCGAACAGAACTGAACCCGAACGGTTTCAAAGTTATATGTGGAACCAACGGTTCCATTTACTAAATACCCGAAAATTTCTGGAATAGAAAAAAACCGAACCGAACCGACCCGCGCCACCCCTAATTTGTACACCTCCAATCACAATATTTTTTAATTTTTCTCTAGTTGAGGGTTTTATCTTAGATAATTCTTTATTAACCCATTCTCTGGTTATTAGAGGTATAATAGTGTTACCTTTAACATTTTCGATGTTAATAGGTACTTCATCATACTTGGCAATATATATGGTTTTGTTAAACCAAGGTAATATTGGTCTTACAAAAATATCTTTATCTTTTAAAAATATTTGTTTTTCTTTATGGCTCCATATATTTCTTTATCAAACATAACTGTTTGTGAAATTCCTTCTTCATTATCTAAAGTATTTTTAATGGTTTCCATAATTTTTTGATTCATGTAAATTTGTTCAAATTCTGGTTCTTCAATTTCTTCTATATCAAGCTCATAGATTGAGTCTGTTTCAGATAATTCGTCTAAGTCTTCGATCATTTCATAATCTGAGTCAGATTTTATTTCTTCCATTAATCTAATGGCTTTAACATTTTCTCTTTTATTTCTATTAGGACAGTTGGGAGATATATGCCATATTTCATTACATGTAAAACATTTACATTTTTTATAAAATTTTTCTTTAGATTTCTTTTGAGATTTCTTATGTTGGTTATATTCATTTTTCCAAGGCTTTTTCTTCTTGAAATATTTCTTGTGGCTCTTGAATCCTTTATTTTTCTTCCAAGGTTTAAGATATTTCTTAAATTTCTTTTTATAGTATGGTTTCTTAGATGGTTTGTGACAACCAAATTGTGGTACTGCTGCTATCTCTCCATAGCAACATAAACTTGCTTTCTTACCATATTTCCTAAATAGGTGTTGATATATAGATTTTCTACACCATTCTGATATTTTTCTTTTAGCGAATGAAGTTCTCATTCCCAAGGTATCAGCTCTATGATTAAGATCTTCCCATTCTATTTTATTCCAATAAGTTTGGTAATTTTCAAATAATTTCTGACCCCATGGTCAAGGTAGTTTAAGAAAATATCTATTAAGTAGTTTTTTATTTTCTTTTGATAGATTTCATTCTTTTATGGATTTAGATGCTTTGATGTATATCTTTTCGAATTTCTTAATATATTCGTTTAATTCACACATATTACAGATCTTAATTCCATTTCTCTTTCTGCTTGTAAGGCTTCTTGAGTGATCATATCTATTCTAGTTTCTGGTATAACTTCTCCTAAGAGTAAGTCTCTAAAAAAATTTTCCATTCGTTTTAAAATTTCCTTAAAGTTTTCACCATCTAAGCTTTGCTATCTATAGTAATTGTAGATTTTTCTCCATATTTAATTTGATTTTTAGTTTTTTCAGAAGTTCTTCTCCAGATATCTAAAGTGATTCCTCTAAAGGTATGGATTATAAAGTTGTATGCTTGAGTGATATTCCATTTATGAAAAGCGATCGCTAAATCAGTAGCTTTTGCCAATGAGTCAATAATTTCACTTTTATTATTGCTATCATCAACATCTAGCCATATTGCTGTTGTAGGAATTTGTTCAGTAAATAATTTAACTGGATTATTATCCCTAAGGTGTATAGGCTTGATTGACGTAGTTCTAACTCCTTTTCTAAAATTGTAATTTTCTCGTTCTTCTGTTATTCCATGTTCTTTCATCCATTCAAAATTCTTGTCATCAGACTTGACTTGAGTCTAATCATTAGTTCTACTTGTTTCTCCAACTAATGTTTGTGTTTCAACTTATTGATTTAAAGGTGGAGTATTAATTTCAGTGGTTTCTTCTTTGGGTGGATCATTCATATAAATATTCTCAGTTTGAATAGCGAATTGTTCTAAACTCTATGTATAAGCTTCTAATTCTTCTCCTGTAACTTCATAGAATTTAGTTTCTAATTCTTCTATAACATATGCCGGTAAAGGTGGTTCAATTGATGTATAAGAATCCTTAATTTTTGATTCTTTAAATTTAGATTCAATTTGTTTATATAGGATTTTTGGTCCTATTTTAATATTGTCATTCACAATTTCCAAATTAAACTCGATATTTTTTATATGAGTTAAAACATTTTGGTTTAAAATATCCGTTTCTCCTAAAGGTTGAGCAAAATTATCATATTGTTCTAAAAATTGATTTATAATAATATTTTCTTCATTTTCAGAAAATTCATCTACTAATATTTGTAATCCTTTATTTTTTATTTCTGCTAAATGTTGAGGATTATTTACTTGTTTTATCTCTTCACTTAGAGATTTATATTTAATACTTAAATTTGTTGCCAATTCTTGTAATTTAATACGATTAGTATTAGTTAAAATATTAATATTTTGTAATTTTTCTAAAATCATTTTATCTTTTCTATTCATTTTAAAAATTTCTTTAGTTTCGTTACTAGGCTCTGATACCAATTATCCAATAAAAATGTGGAAAACAATTAAAATATAGAGATAAGGGTATAATAGACAATACTCACACAAAATGACAAAAATGTGTGAAACTTGATGTGAAACTTAATGGCAAAGTAGTATAATCCAAAAAAAAATGTAGTAAATATTGTAAGATTCATGATAATTCATGGTAAGGTGTTAAAATGTCAATTACCTCTTGCACATTCCTAATTTATATCAAAGATATTTTCATATAAATCCTTGAAAATTAAATATGAACTGTCAAACCGCAGAGATGTCATCTTTAGACATGAGGGACAGAAGAGAGGCTTACAATGAAGCAGCAAAAGCAAAAGCAAAAGCAAAAGTGGAAGCCCTCAACGCAAATTATCCACCAAAGATCAAGATCGGGGCCGGGAACGGGATCAACAGAAAAGTGGAAGCAAGAGGCGGTATGATCGAAAGAGACGGATATAAGAGAAGGGTGAAATGAGTTGCTATTATCAAATGAGACTGCAAAAGTAGTTCTTCAAGAAATGTACATGACCATGATTAAGGACCTCGCTTGATAAATACTGTAGCCAAATGTACGTCATTTCAAGATAAAATGGTTCACATTCAATCACATGAAGGGAGAGACATCGAATGATAAAGCTTAGCCACTTCAGTTTCTGTGCACTGTATTGCTCTGTCACAATATATTTATCAATATCGCAAATAAGCAATCTGTAAACGATAAATACGAGTACGTAAACACTAGTGTCCTTTTTGAGACGACCTCTATTCCATACATTGTGCGCGAAAGAACTGTAGTAAGATCAAGAACATATATAATCATATAAAAGAATACAAGTACGTACAAAAGGAAGCATTTGTTCAAATCACCATTCACCTCGAACAACCAGTATTGCCGAATCCCTTTCAAATATTCTCGTGTTGAAATGTTATATGAGTAGTGTTTTTGAATTTCTTTATATTAATGATGTAGAGCAATGCTATCTACTATCTCCACTGTTAACGAGGGAAACAAGCTCAATATTCTCAGATGCCGAAGTTTCAGCAACCTCTTTTGAATCCATAACTTCTCCGGGGAGAATAGAAGAGCTGGGATCGGTTCTTGGCACCAAAAATAGTAAACAAAGTGGGCTAATCCTCAATATATTCCTTATCAAAATGGCTACCCACAAGTTATCGAATTGTGTCCTAGTAACCTTCAAAATGTGAAGTAACAAGCCTCCAAACCATGATGAAGTAAGAAGTCCCGCATTATCAATTGACATGAGCAATGCGAAAAAGGTTCCTTCAATGCCCGGGGGGCAGAGTTTCGAACTTAGAACAAGAAGTGGCATCCATTTGAGTCGTCCGATCATGGAAGAAACACTTGCATCAATCACCACAAAGAAAAAGTCTGGTATCCCGATTTTTAAGTTTACACGTAGCACCAGTAGCAAATCAAGCATTCCCGAGAGACATAATAGTATCTGAGTCCAGAAAAGTAGATCACGAAATGGGTAATCCTTTAATCCATACTGATATAGTATAGCTCCCAATAGAGAGCCTATGGAGCCAATCGCCATTATATAGCCAATGATTTCCTGCGGTAATCACACGAACGACAGTTACAAACAATTATTTGGGCTAGCGAGCGAAACAAGGCAATGAGCTCCACAAATAAATACTAGACGCTTGTCCTCACTTTGCCAAAATGGAAAACCCAAGTTATGATAGAAGCATGTCAAACTCATGTATAACAATAAATTCTGTCACACAATTAATATGGATGTTTCAAATGTACTAAACAAGCAATCTAGGAATGAATATATTGGAAAAATTAAGAAACAAAAAGGAAAATAAAAGAAAGAATAGAGTGATAGAGGGTTTTAAGGTGAAGTACATACTACTACTATCTTCTAATACTGCCGAAACATCGTTTTTAAATATCCACGGTAATCAGTATGATCTATATTTGGAGAAAATTCCGTTTTCTTCTGAAAGATGCTACTACTCTTAGGACATTCTGCTCAAATATTTTGCGACCAATGTATTGTAGTATGGTTCGATTTCATATAAACTTTCAAGTAGGATATGATTCCGCTATTGTTTTCAAGCCTCATCAACATTCAATGTTGTCTTAGGATACTCATCACGTGTAATAACTTGAGTTGTATTAGTAAGTAGTTATTGAAAGGCATTCAGTTTTTGGTTAAAGTACAAGAATATTTCAAATTATCTGCCTTGCCTTCTTTGGGCAATGTGTTAACGTTCAAAAAATTCTTGACATTCTATTGATTTCCATAATTTTTTTTACAGAATATCGAGATAGATATGTTGTCAATATTTTCAAATCTAAGTTTGATACAAGAGTTGATCTGGGTATCTTAAAACTTGGTCTTAGTCACCTATTTAAAGGCTATAACGCATAGCATTGTTGAATACAAAGGTCCGCTTTTTCGGCTTCTTTTTGCTCTCTCTCTCAATTTGCTTGTAAAAAATCAGTATTTTTTGGTACCGCAAATTCATTAAAAAAAAGCCAGACTTGCTCCTTGATTTAGTAAATATAAATTTTTTCTTCTGTAGGTAATGGCAAATGGATGTTTCCTGTTGAAAAATCTTTTGGCTCGGTCCTAAATTAGTGTAGTGAGAACTCAAATGGACATGACGTACCTGAGAAAATAATGGGCCTGCCTTTGAATCTGTTGCCCAGTAGAACATTCCTTCGGAGATACTTATACTCATCGAGAAGGACAAGTACATGTATAAACATGGCCTCCACACTTCCGGGCATTTCAAGGTCTTCCACATAGCCTTACCAGCATCAAGAAACTTCCGGTTGATCTGATATGAAGAATCCAAAATTAGAATCTTATCCTTGCTAAAAGCTAGTCATCTCATCTAAAAGCCCAAGCTATTAGAGAGGGACCTATGTATTTTATTTAAATTTAGTCTTCAACGTATCCCTTCACATGCAAACCATGATTAAGTTTTATCAAAAATCAGACACTTGTACAATTTTCATAAATGGGTGATAGAGTGACCTCAACCCAAGTCTTTAGACTAGTTTGATATCATGTTAAACTATCTCCTCTAAAAGCATAAGCTGTTAGAGAGAACACATGTATTTATTTAAATTTAGTCTTCAATGATGCCAACTGTGCAATAGGAGTGCATGAGTACCTGCTGATGTGCAAAGCTGGATGTCCGATTTTCCTTAAGCAAAACACCAACTAACAACACAAGTCCAGCTGGTATTGTCAACAAGCCAAACACCCCCTTTGATTCAGAGAAAAATCATAAAAGGTCAATCAGATTTGCATATGCATTTTATGTTGGGAAATTATTTAATTTCTCGTGATGAACCGACATATGTAATTAACTGTGTATAAATGCTATCTTAAAGTTAAGCCCAAAATTAAAGTGATCTAATAAGAAATTAAGTAATTGGGCTTTAAACATCTAAATAAAGTGTGGGCCGGACTATATGTGTAGAGACCGGATCCATTAGGGTTTATATTTAACGGTGAGCCGAATACATATGGAAATATATAAAAGGTTATGGTCCCCAATTCATGTGTGATTTTCTCATTCTTTGTGGCATCCCATCAACACAAGAATACAAGGGAAAGCATATGAAGGGGAAGATCCATAAAACCCACAATCAGGAATTAAGATGGAGATTTGAAGCAACCAAATAGAAGATTTACAGATCAAGATTCAAGTCAGAAATCAATAGATTAAGGTATGTTCCGCATTAATTCAGTTTCTTGATGGTTTGACATGAAGATCTTGACAAGATCATAAAGTTTAAGTTTAATAAAATTCCAACAAGTGGTATCAGAGCCTATTCATGTTAAATAATTGGGAATCAAATATTTTTAATTTGGTTCTTGTATATTTTTTATGGTTTTCAAATTTAATAATTTTGGATTTAGATTTATTAAATTTGAAAATTATTTGGTTAATTTTTAAGGTTTCCAGAATTTTGATTTTTTTTTAAAATAAAAAAAAAAAAATTTTGGGGTGGCCGCCGCTACCGCCGTGCTGGCTGCAGCGGCCACGCTGCTGTAACAGCAGCGTGCAAGCTGCTGTTCGGGGTTGGGGGGGCGCCCCCGGCCATTTTTTGGCCCTTGGCGGCGCCGGATGGTGCCGCCAATGGGGTGAGGTGAGGAGCCCTACTTTTTTTTTTAGGGTTTGGATAAATTTTTGGGGGCGGGGGCTTGGGTTGAAAATTTGAAGTTTGGAGGTCCTTAATTGCAATTTCAAATTAGGGTTTTATTTTAAAGATTTAGCCCCTTAAGTTTAAGGTTTTGGAGTTTCAACCCCCTAAGGTTAAAAATTCATCCAATTGGGTCTTTAAAGTTTCAAGTTTAATAATTCAGTCCCTCAAGTTTCAAAATTAATTATTTTTGGACCATTAAAGTTTTAATTTTAATGTTTAAGCCCCTACAGTTTGCAACTTTGGTTATTCATCCCCTAAAGTTTAAAGTTCATTCAAGTTGGGCCTTAAGGTTATGAGTTTTGATAATTCAGCCCCTAGAGTTTTAAAATTAATTGTTTTTGGGTCATTTAAAGTTCCGAATTTGCAATTAAAGCCTCAAAGTTTCTGATTTTGTTCTAATTGGCCCCAAAGATTTTAAATTTTTAAAATTTGGCTCCTAAAGTTTCGAATAATTAATTTTTGACTCCTAAAGTTTTTTCAATAATTAATTTTTGGATCCCTAAAGTTTTGAATAATTAATTTTTAACTCATAAAGTTTCCAATAATTAATTATTGACCCCTAAAATTCTGATTAATTATTTTTTGGGTCCATAAAGTTTTGAATTATTAACCCTAAGCCCCTAAAGTTTCAAAATAAAATAAAAGAATTAAGGATTAATAATTATAATTCAAATTTTGGTATTTCTTTTGGATTATTAATTTTTCTAAATGAATTAATTGAAGCAACATGTCACCAAAGTGACCTCTCTTATCTAAATTAATTTATTTGGAATATTAGAAAGGTTGTGTATACGTAATTCATGCGGGTATTGACCGGTCCAAAGGAAGGTTAATATTTGGTCGAATTATTTACATACATGTGGTAATAAATATGTGACAATTAAAATGTTTTATTTTATGTGAACAATAAACCGGTCCAAAGATAGGTTTATTGTTTGACATGGTTTATTGTCAATATTTGATTACTACACCAAGAGTACCACTTACAAGTTGATATTTTTGTCCAAAGACTAAATATCAATGTTGTGCTCGGTCTCTTGTGATGGGGTTTACCATTATTTGAATTGATTAATTGTTTCATATGGATTCCTATGTGAACATGTTAATTAAGTATTAGTTCTCTATTTAGTTAATCCATCAACTTCCACAATTTCTGCCAACATCAACTTCATTCCCGTGTTAAATGGAACCAACTTTAAGGACTGGAAAGAGAACATTCTGATCGTTCTCGGCTGCATGAACTTAGATCTTGCGTTAAGGACCGAACAACCCGCTGCACTTACGGATAAAAGTTCTGTTGATGAAAACAAGGACTTTAATAAGTGGGATTGTTCAAACCGCATGAGTCTTATGATCATGAAGCGTGGTATTCCAGAATCAGGGGCGCTGTGTCCGATAAGGTAGCTACTGCTAATAAATTTCTTGCTGAAATTGAAAAACGCTTTGCAAAGAGCGATAAGGCTGAAACTAGTAGCTTATGGCATACTTAGTTTCACTAAGGTATAAAAGGAAAGGAAATATTCGGGAGTACATTATGGAGATGTCCCATTTTTTTCAAATTTAAAGGCTCTAAAACTTGAGCTATCTCATGATTTGCTCATGCATCTGGTTTTGATTTCTCTTCCTGCACAATTCAAGGTCAGTTATAACTGTCAAAGGGAGAAATAGACTCTAAATGAGTTCATTTCATACTGTGTGCAAGAAGAAGAAAGGCTGAAACAAGAAATGACTGAAAGTGCTCACTTGGCTAGTACATCTAAGGACAAGTTCAAGAAAAGAAAGAATAAGAAAGATGCATCCGGTTCGGTTCAAAATTAACGGCGAAATAAATTTCGCTGTAACTTTTGTGAAAATCTGAGATATATAAAGAGGGATTGTGCTAAATACCACGATTGGCGTGTAGAGAAAAGTACATTTCTCACTTTGGTTTGTTTTGAAGTAAATTCAATGTCAATACCTAGACACACTTGGTGGATATATTTCGATACCACCACTAACGTAAGTGTGTTTATGCGGGGTTATCTGAGCTGCCAAAACCAATTGATGCTGAAAGATTCATCTATCTGGGGCTATGGGCAAATCAGTTAAGGTTGAGGCTTTACGGAATTTAGGTTATCATTAAAAACTGATTATTATTTGAATTTGAAAGAGACATTTACGGTACCATCCTTTTGGATGGAATTTGGCTTCTATTTCTACATTGGATAACTTTGGTTACTCTTGTTCAATTAGAAATAGTCAGTTTGATCTTTTTTTTAATTCAAATATTGTGGGTGTCAGTTCTTTATCCGGTTGCGATAACCTATGTTTGCTTAATACGGTTGCCTTTTATAAAGAAAACTTGTATTTGGATTCACGTGGTATTGAACATAAATTAACCAATGAGAGTTCTGATTTGTTATGGCACAAGCGATAAGGTCACATCTCTCAAAAGAGAATGGAAATATTTGTGTCAAAAAGAATTCTTGATTCCTTTAATATTTTCAGACTTAAGTAAATTATATTAAGGGAAAACAAACAAACATAAGGAGATTAGGTGCCAATAGAACTTCGGATGTCTTAGAACTAATTCATACGGATATCTGTGGATCATTCCCTTCGACTTCTTGGAATGGTCAACAGTCATTTATTACGTTCATAGACGATTTTTCTCAATATGGCTACCTATATTTCATCTATGAGAAATCTCAAACACTGGACATGTACATGTTCAAGGCATACAAGACTGAGTTCGAAAATCGACTCAGTAAAAGAATTTTACAAATCAAATCTTACCATAGTGGTAAATACTATGTCGATACGACGAATCACGAGAACAATGTCCAGGGCCTTTTGCAATATTCCTAGAGGAATGTGGAATTTACCCACAGTACATAAGAATCCTCGTAGGTATAAGCACTAAAGATTGCAGCTTAAATTCTCAATAAAGTTCCAAGTAAAGTAATTGTTAAGGGGTTACAAATTTTTTAAAGGTCCCACTATCAGGTCAATTTTCGAAACGGGAAATATTCGATTTCTTGAGGATGTAGAGTTTGTGAGGGGAGATAAGGTTATAAGGTTATGATTTTGTCTTGGATGAAGAATATTTATATATTCCTTCCGTTGCAATTGACAATCATTTAGTTCAGGGACAAATTCTTGCTCCAGATCTTATTCAAGAAGCAATTTCGGATCAAGCCAATATTACAAAATCCCACATACACAATCAAGAGATTGTTCCAGAAAAACAAACTCAACAACCTCAAGAACAAATGTCATTAAGGAAATCCACTATAAAAGAAGAAAGACAATTCTGGATAACTTTATAGTCTTTCTCCAAGAAAATAAGGATGACATGGATTGACGAAAGAAGAACTTATCAATCAACTTTCATCAAGTCATGCAAAGGAATAATTATAAGGAGTGAATTGATGCCATGTATAAAGAGATTTTTCTTCGGTTTCTATGAAAACTCTTTTAGGACAATTATGGCATCTGTGACATATTTTGATCTTAAGTTGCATTAGATGGTTTACAAATTAAAGAAATCTATCTATGGGCTTAAGCTTGATTCCCGAATACGTATCACAATTTTATCAAATAATTATCTCATTTGGTTTCGAGATACATTCAATTGATGATTGTGGATATCATAAGTTCAGTGGGAGTAAGCAAATCTTTGTGATGCATCTTTTGTATTAAAGATATAGATACACAAAAATTGTTCTTGGTGTATTTTTGGATTACCACAAAAGAGTTGTATCAATAAGGTTCTTAAAAGATTTGTAATGCAGATATGAAAATCAAGTAATACCCCTACAACAATTAAAGGAGACAACTATAGTCTCAATTAATGCCTCAATGATAAATTTAAAGATAAAGGATATACATCAAATTCTCTATGCTTTGGAATTTAAGAATTTAATGTATACTCGGGATAGCACACATCCGGATATAGTATTCATTGTTGGAATGCTAGACAGATATTTAATTAATTTGCGATGGAAATTTGGAAAACAGCCATCAGGTTATTCGGTATCTATAGAGAACAAAAGATTACATGATCACATTCAGGAAAATCAGACCAATTGGAGATCGTTGGATATTCTGATTTTGATTATGGAATTTGACTGTAAAATATTGTCAATAGGCTGCATATTTTGGATGGAAATGAAAGACCACTTAAGTTATTTTGTGACAGTAACAGTCTTGTATTCCAATAGGAACATGATGACGTCAAAGTTTATAGACATTGAGTTCCTAATTGTCAAGGAATGAATTCAGAGTGGTTAGGTTTCTATAAAGTATATAAGGACAAACTCTATAAATATGGATCCATTTACTAAATGGCTACCACCCGAGGTCTTTCATGAGCATGATGCTCACATGGGTGTTGCATCTTTTGATGATATGTCAGTTTAGTGGGATTTTGTATTTTGGATGTTGTCTTTTGACACATAATTTTGGTTGTGCATATTCAGTTCTTTTCAAAAATAAAGTATTCAGTTCAGTTCCACTCTGATTAAAGTTTATGGTTGATCTCATAAGGTATTAAGGAATAAGGTAGGACCAATTGGAAATAGGTATGTTTAGATCACATTACATGTAATTTCCTTGCTACACATCCACACTTGATCTATGTCATTTGATTGTATTGATATACGTGACCATTGACGGGTTTAGTTATGTTACTTATAACGAAGACCGCTTTGATCCTATGTTGATATAATCAATGAACGAGATTGTTTGAAAAGATAGCAAAAGTTTTGAGCTCATACGGTTATACACATTTATAAGGTAACATATGTGGCCCAAGTGGGAGATTATTGGGAAATTATTTAATTTCTCGTGATGGGCCGACATATATAATTAACTGTGAATAAATGTTATCTTAAAGTTAAGCCCAAAATTAAAGTGATCTAATAAGAAATTAAGTAATTGGGCTTTAAACATCTAAATAAAGTGTGGGCCAGACCATATGTGTAGAGACCGGATCCATTAGGGTTTGTATTTGACGATGGGCCGAATACATATGGAAATATATAAAGGGTTATGATCTCCAATTCATATGTGATTTTCTCATTTTTTGTGGCATCCCATCAACACAAGAATACAAGGGAAAGCATATGAAGAGGAAGATCCATAAAACCCACAATTAGGAATTAAGATGGAGATTTGAAGCAACCAAATAAAAGATTTACAGATCAAGATTCAAGATTCATTGTTCAAGTCAGAAATCAATAGATTAAGGTATGTTCCGCGTTAATTCAGTTTCTTGATGGTTTGACATAAAGATCTTGGCAAGATCATAAAGTTTAAGTTTTAATAAAGTTCCAACATTTTAATCTCTAACAAAGTCACAATATTTTCTCAAAGAATACGAAGAAGCTAACCTGTGGACCAATTAAGTGAACAAAGATACCACTTAAAGTGAAACCCATGAGAGACCCAATTGAAGCACTCAATGCACATAAGCTTTGCATGTCGGCTGCAAGGGATGGATGGTTACTACTGTTCTGTGCCACACATGCATCAACAGTCACATCAGCAATGGCAACACTTGCACTTGCTGCCGTCAGTGACATCAGTGTAAGTATTATATGCAGCTTCTCATGCAATGATAAGAAGAGCATGGAGATCACACCGAGAAAACCTGAATTTATCAGGAGAAAAAATAATATATCAGAGGAAAAGGGAATCCCAGAATGAAAAGCTACCTTTTTTTTTTATTCCTACAATTTTCCTTTTATGGATATGCTCTCACGAGTCAGCAATAGTCACAACCAATGATTTCCTCTTGGAAGAATGAGAAGTATCAGTGATGCTTAAGAATTCGATTACCAACAAATCCTAAACCATAAAGATCCCGAGCAGCTAGTTTCCTTGGGTTTTTGCATAGATAAACATTTCTGAAACCTTCGACGCTGTATGCATAGTGTCAATAAAAATTTTGGTAAACTGGATCAACTATCCTACTAACGGGCATGGGCATTTTCCATGTGTTTTTTTCCTTCTTTTTATCTTCTTTAATTGATTGCTGATAGTTTTCCATAATTCTTTAGGGTAAACACATTCTAGTTTCTATCATACCAACCACCCGAGTTTATTACCTTTTACTCTTTCTTAATACGATTTACGTAAAATTTTGATCGTTCTGTTTTCTCACTGTCCAAGAAGCTAACATAAAATTGATAACCAGGAAAATTTACCTATTCATATTGTATGCTTAAGGTAATTTCTGTGTGTTACAGATTACCAACTCGTGTTTCTAATAAATACATATGGGGATCATCATTTCTTCCTAGTCCTTAAATGTGTCATCTACATTAGATGTCAAGAAAGCAGGATCAAGGAATCTTAAGCTGATTCAACGTTCAACTTCGTTGATTCCATATGAATTGCAGTTTTCATGTAAAATTCTCACTTTCCATTTATCCGTTTTATTTTTGTTATGTTAGTCTTGTGAGATTTAACACTTTTCAACAGTTCTAAGACTATCGAAAATTTACTTAGTGGAGCCTTAGATGCTCGTTACTTGTCAGTCATAGACTAAATCACGTGTTTTCAAATTTGAATCATATACTTCCTATTAACATGATTCCCTATCTTCATACTTCTTAATGTGGATCCACCAGTACATTAGTTTTCACGAAAAGTTTATAAAATGAATGCCACATCCACGAATGCTCGTTTTTCTATTTCCTAAGAAATAGTATTTCCATGAAAAATTTGACCTTAGGAAACTAAAATCTTGTTTATCGTACTGTCCTAAAAAATGCAAACCGAACATGCAGTAATAGTTCAAGGATCCTATGATCAAACAGTAATACAAGATTAATCACCAAGAAGTCCAAAGTACATTAAAACATGAAAAGCAATAAAATGCAAGGGACACAAATCGAGAATCACGATAAGCAACAAGGAACAAATCAAGAAGCCATGTGAAATTTGCAATAAAACGTTGACACTTTACCAGCAAAAAGGAAATAAGGTATCCGACGATACCCCAAAATGGGAACAACATCAGTGAGAAGACCCCATAAAGGTTTAACTATCCAAGGAATGGAAGTGATTCCAGAGTAAACCTGAGCCTCAGAAGGTTGCACTTTTTGCACATCCTTCATGTAATACTGTGTGCCCACCCGAGCAAGAGCTCCCCCAAGTCCTTGGCTGATTCCATAAACAATCACTACCCCAAATACAAAACTCCAGTGTAATTCCAAAGCGAGCATTTTGAACCAATAAACTGGTGTGCAAACAGCATTATAGATCCCATTCTTGGGCTGATGATTTTCTTCGACTTCCTCTTTGTGAATTGGAATAATCTCTTCCTCCCCCATTTTTATCATAAAACAAAATCTTACAAACTCCCACTACAAATCCAATAAGAACCCAGATCTAAACCCTATGGTTTCTACAGATTTCTGAAAAAAATATCTTAGAAAAGTAGAGGGATCTTGATTCATCTTGAAAACCTATGAAAAGTCAAAAGAAGTAAAATTTCTCATCTGGGCTTTTTGATCTGATAACTCTGTTTCTAAGCTAAAGATTTAACCAGAAGAACACAAAATGTTCTAACAACTTGGCAGACATTGCCAATGTTTAATCAAGATTTCTCTCTCCAACATGTGGAAAATAATGTCAATTTAAGGAGTAGATTTCAAGGCAGCAGGTTGAAGGGATTTTAATACAGATTAAATAAGCTAATAATATCACCTGTCTACGTCAACGAGGTATAATTTATCACCTAATCCAAAGGAGTACAAGCGGGAAGGAGAAGCAAATTACAACACTCCACGACTTTTTTAAAGAGAATTTAGAACCATATTTCAAAAACTGAGGAACTGCGATGCCACCACGTTACACGGTTACAGTCAAGAAAGCAAAGGATTAAACAATATGGATGAAGGACTGAAAAAAATTCGACAAATAGATTAAACAACTAACTTGTCCAATTAAGCCCCTGTTCGACACATTATTTTTTTCATTTTTATTCTTCTACTCATTTTCAACCACACATTTTTTAATAAAATAATATTTTTCATCAAATCAATAACTTTTCATTTTTTTCCAACCACACATTTTCCATCACTTCACTTCAAAAAATGTATTTTATCATTTTAATATTCACCAAACACTATCCAATTTATGAAAGGGAAGATAATTGCAGGAAGAAAACGAGGTATCTCTTTGGTCTTTGCCATTGTTTGTCTTATTGAAGGTTGGTTTGCCAGTTGCTTAACATCTATAGGGCAAGACTTTTCATATAAATTTGAAAAGAAAATCTGAAGCAAATGGTCCCTATCCTATGACTTTGCACTCAAATGGTCCCTATTCTTTGATTCTTGACACTGAACCCCACAACCTATTGATTTTGTGCGCTAATAGTACCTTTTTAAAGGGGAATTATTGAAAATACCCAAAATAAACCAATAGCCTTTCCAAAATACCCCTTTTTACTATTCAACCATATAAACTACCTAAAATACCCCTAAAACCAATAATTGCAACCAAAGCTATCAAAATAAGAAAAGAGTACAATCAAGTCATAGTTTATAAAATGACTAATAAAAGTTATAAAAAACCAAGAACTAAAAGAGGATCATATAAAATTAAAAAAGATAGCTAAAGATAAAAAGGAAATTGAATTTGAAAATGAATTTGATAAGATTGGATATCAAGAACAATTAAATGCATCTCAAAAAATATT
Organism: Fraxinus americana; assembly: GCA_035079005.1. Lineage (NCBI taxonomy): Eukaryota > Viridiplantae > Streptophyta > Magnoliopsida > Lamiales > Oleaceae > Fraxinus > Fraxinus americana. Next base: position 8,817,424 of record CM068722.1, on the reverse strand, counting down.
AAAATGTTTTAAAGAAAATATGATAGAAAATTTTGCTAAAAGAATTGTAAGATCTATAATAATAAAAGATATACAAGATATTATAGATAAATTGGGAAAAAGGAAAAAGAATATTTCTAAATATGAGATACCTTTTAATCCAAATATAAATATAATAACAGATCTTGAAATTATAAATTCTCAGATGTTATTAGATTTTGAAAATTTATTAGAAACATTATAAGACCTAATTTTTATAGATTTTAAAGTTTATCAGATTTTTAGTTTATTAGATTTTAGATTTTTGTTCGCTCATAAGTAGCACCCCCAGATAGGTATCAGAGCCAAAGAACCATAAAGAGCCACATAAGATCCATAAGACCTATAAAATCAGAAAAAGTAATGAAAATTGAAGATTTAGGTAATAAATACCATATAATAAGAGAAAATTTGAATATAATAATTATAAAACCAATATTAAATAATAAAAGTGTAACTATTACACTAAAAATACTTGAAAAATTACGTATGGAAATAAAACAATTTATAATTGAAAAAATAAGACTAGATATTGTCAGAGATATGTACACTTATGAAATGATATTAGAAACCTATGACAAACATATGTATGATTTAATTGTAGAAGAAATAAGTAGATATGACTAAAAATAAAAAAGTTATAGATGTTACAATTACCAAAACAGACTGGTATTATATGTTAGAAGATAATCAGGGAGAATATATAATAGAACCATTTCCTAAAAAATTAAAAATGATAACATTATGTATAATTAAAGAATTACCTAGAGAAATAAGAGAACAAATATTAGACAAACTAATAATAGAAACTATAATTGATGAATATATAAATGAAAAAATTGGTAAAGAATTAGAAAAAGAAGAAATTATGCTACATTGTAAAGAAAAAATACAAGAACTATCATTAATTAATCCTTAAAATGGAAAATAATTTGACTAAAAATTTAAAAAGAATAAAAATAATTAATCATTTAATATTAGATGAATTATTAACCCCTGGAGATTTAAAATATCAAGAAAACCAAATATTGAAATTAAAACAAGAAAAATATAAGGAAAGAGCAAATTATTTTGAAAAATTAAAAAGACTAGCAACTGATGAAAATAAAAAATAAAAGTATGATAAAATTATAAAAGATTGTAAAGATACTGAATGCAGAATATATTATTTCAGCCAATCAAAGAAAAGATAATTAGATGGAAAACTTAAAAACATTAATAAAGATGTTAATAACTGATGTACAAAATTTAAGGAATGAAATAAAAGAAGAATTGAATATATTAAAAATTGAAATCAGGGAATTAAAAGAAAATAATAAATGTCAAGACAAGAAAATAGATAAAAAACTTATAGAAAAAGAAATGTCTGGGATAGGAAAAAAGCATATAAAACAAGAAAACATAGTAATAGAAACAGGTAGTATGGATGATTATTTTAGAAAAGATATTTTACCAAAAATTATAGAGGAAGAAGAAAATTACAAAAAATCATTAGAAAAAAGAAAAAATATAGAAGAAATTCAAGAAGAAAATAAAGATGAATGAAGAATTAGATTTTTACTAATAAAAAGCTTTGATCAATTAAGTTTAGAAAATATAGATGAATACCAAGTTTTATTGAATATTGGAGGAGGACCTACCCCAGCAGAAACTTCTAATCAAAATATTGATCCAGCTGAAAGTTATGCACCTATATATAATAAACTTTATAAACAATTTTATGATAAAATAATAAATAGACAACCACCTAAGGGAAATAAATATAAAGATAGATTTGAATTGAATGTTATTTATGATAAACCAATTAACCATTGAGGAACAAAATTAGATTTAGATTGTAAAATAGATACTAAGAAAGCCTTATTAACTTGAGCAAATTCAATGATACTATTCTTTTTATATAACAAAGATGATACTTGGGAAAGTACAGATAGAAGAATAGATTACTTAATAGCATCATTTGAAGGAAATGTAAGAAATTAGTGGGAAGGAGTTAATGATGATACAAGATTATTAATGAAAAGAAATATACAAACGGAAATAATAAAATCAGATAAAGAAGGAATAGAAAGATTAGTAGCCTATATTGCAAATGAATTCTTAGGAGAAGAATGGATTAGAAATTTTCAAGATGAAGCAAGAAGAGAAAAAGACGATGCTAGAATAAAATTAATAAATTTAACAATTTGCGATATGTGTAAAATAAAAGAATACACTTGTGAATTTAAAAATTACTACTATATACAATTTTATAGTAATGAAAATCAGGAAGTATATTTAGATATGTACTATACTAAATTACCTAGAACATGGGGAATATATTTCAAAATAGAATTTGAAAAATATGTAAAAGATAATATAGGAATACCAAGATCTTTAGAAGCAAGAATAAAATTTCTATTTGATAGACTTGCATATATATGTCAACAAAGACAATTATTGAAAAGATCAGGAAAATTAACAAGAATATGTTGTGAAGATATGGAAAAACCTACACAATGGGGATGTTATCCTGAAAAGAAAAGTATTAAGAGAAAACATAAAAATAAGAGATTTACAAAATTCAGAAATTTTAGGAAAAAATATACAAAGCCTAAGAGAAGATACTATAAAAGGAGATTTAATCCAAATAAACAACAAAAGAATAAAACCTATAATAAAAAGGATAAAAGCCAATGTAAATGTTGGAATTGTGGAGAAATATGTCATATAAGTCCAGATTGTAATAAAAAGAAAGTTAGAATATTACAAATGGAATATTTGGAAATAGAAGATAAATTAAGTGAAATATCTGATATTGAACAATACTATGGTCAAGAAGTATATGTAAGTGAAACAGAATCAGAAGAAAATGGATCAGAATCCGAATAAAGGGATTGAAGAAATAGAAAAAGATAATATAGAAACACAAGAATATGAAGGAATAGAAGGATATGGATTAAAAGTAACTTTTGATAATAATAAATTCAGAAAATTACAAAAATTATCTTTAGATTTAAAGGTTGGAAAATAGGAAATCTTTGATAAAATATGGAAAAGAGAAAAGATAGCTATAAATGAATATCATAAGATTGAAAAAACTATAGATGTGAGAACAACTCAAGGAACACATAAATTAAATCTTTTAACAAAAAATACAGTTGATGAATTATTATCAAAAATTAATAAAAGACAAAGTGAAAAGATTCAATATGTTTACTTAGCAGGAATACAAATAATGTTTAAATCCTTATTTAGAGAAGGAATAGATTCACCCTTTTCAGTGAGTCTACATGATGGAAGAATAATAAATTTAAGAGATAGTCATTTAGGGACTATAGAAGGAAATTTAGTATATAAGAAATTAATATTTACTTGCTACCCAAAATATTGTATTTCTTTAAAAGATAAAAATTTTAATGAAGTTTTAGGATTGCATTTTAAATTACATAGAAATGATATAATGCAACCAGGAGACCAAATTATGACTATTGAATATAGAGCTTTATATACATTTACTAATTCTAATTATGGGAATATTTATTCTAGAAAATCATATATAGAAGTCCATAAAGAATGTAAAGATATTAGTAAAATTATAGAACCAAATAAACAGGTAAACTTGATTCCAAAGGAATATGAATTTAGGATATCAACAGATAAACTTGATATAATAGAATTTAGGGAAGAAGAATACCCCGATAAAAATATAATATTCAAAGATGGAAAACTAATCAGAAGATCATCAAGTCTTAGAATACCTAGATTATTAAAAGAAAATAGTCATACAAGAGAAATAAAACTACATAGGAATACAGGAAATATGAAAATAAATGGAGAATATTTCAATGGAAGAGAAAAAATATCAGGACCAAATATATTAATAGATACAGGAGCTAGTGAATGCCATATAGCTTCAATAAGAAATAAAGGTTTAGTACCTTATAAAACAGAACCATATAAATATGTAAATTTTGATGGACAAATACATACTACAGAATTAGAAGTTAAAGTGCCTATAAAAATAGGAGGAATTGATCTGATAGTGCCATGTTATATAAATGAGAGTATGAATATAAATCCTCATATATTATTAGGAATGAGTTTTTTAAATGGATTTGAAGATTATAGTATAAAAAGAGAAGGATTATATATATTTCATAAAGGATAAAACATATTATGTAACAAAGATGAATAACCAAATAAGTTTTTCATTAGCAGTATATATACAAGTTACTATTATAGAAACAGATATAACAACTTGTGCCTTAATAGATACAGGAAGTGATATAACTATATTTAAAAACTTCTTAATTAAGACATAGGAAAATAAAAGTAAAATAAAAATAACAGGAGCTACATGAGAAGAAACCCAGATAATAAATAGTGCTGATAAAATTAGTATAATACTTGGAAGTAAGCAAATAATAATTAATAAGATATATAGTTATGATAAGTTAGAATATGATATATTATTAGAAAATGACTTTATACAACAGTTCCGATATTATAAACAAAATAATTATATGATCATATTACAAACCCCTTGTGGACATTTATTAAAAATACCAAGAGAATTTAGACCATACAGAGTTCAGCCAGCCCAGCGTGGTGATAGATGGGAGAAAAAGCCAATTATACAAAATGAAATAAGAAATAAAAGAATAATGTATAAAAAAGTCTTAAAAATAGGAGTAGAGATAAGTATAGAAAAAATTATAGAACAATTAGAAAAAGTTTATGGAGAAAACCCATTAATATTTTGGAAACCATATCATCCTAAAGCAAAAATAGAATTAATAGAAAATGTGATTATAAGAGTAAGGCCAATGAGGTATACTATACAAGATACACAAGAATTTAATGATCAAATAAAAGAATTATTAGAACAAAAGTTTATTAGACCCAGTAATGGACCCCATAGTAGCCCAACCTTTATGGTAATGAAATATTCTGAGCAAATTAGAGGGAAAGCCAGAATGGTTATAAATTACAAGGAATTAAATAAATATACTAAATTTGATGGATACTTTTTACCAAATAAAGAAGTCCTAATAAACCTTGCAAAAGGAAAACAATACTATTCTAAATTTGATTGCAAATCAGGATTTTGGCAGATAAAAATGGAAGAAGATAGTATACAATATACAGCCTTTAGTACACCTCAAGGTAAATATGAATGGCTAGTTATGCCGTTTGGATTAAAAAATGCACCTCAAATATATCAAGAATGATGGATGATATATTTAGAAAATTTAATAAATTTCTGATAGTATATATAGATGATATATTGATATATTCCAATAATAAAGAAGAACATAGAAACCATTTGATACAATTCATAAATAAATGTAAAAAGGAAGGAATTGTCCTTTCTAAAAAGAAAGCTATTATAGAAAAACAAGAAATTGATTTTCTAGGATTAACAATAGATAATAAATGAATTAAATTACAAACTCATATATCTAAAAAGATAAGTAGTTTTCCAAATAAATTAGAATCCAAAGAACAAATACAAAAATTCTTAGGATGTCTAAATTATGTTGAAAGATTTATTGAAAATCTTTCTAAAAAGAGACATAAGATACAAATTTTACTTAGAAAAACAAATACTAAGGGATGGAATAATAAACATACAGAAATAGTTAAATCATTAAAAGAAGAGTGTAAAAATTTACCAAAACTTAGACTATCAGATGAAAAAGATAATTTAATTGTTAATACTGATGCCTCAGATAAATATTGGGCAGCAATATTAAAAACAGATTTAAATGAAATTTGTAGATATTCAAGTGGAACCTTTAACCAAGCAGAAATAAATTACATTACACATGAAAAAGAATTATTAGCAATTATTAGAGGAATAAAAAAGTTTTCATTATTCTTATTATCTAAGAAATTTATTGTTGAAACTGATAATTCTCAAGTTGCAGGGTTAGTCAGGAACAAATTACCAATGGAACCCCAATATAGGAGATTACACAGATGGCAAGCTTATTTATCATTTTATAACTTTGAAATTATCCATATTAAGGGGATTAACAATTTTCTTGCAGATTTTTTAAACAGAAATATTGAATTTGCAAATGGATAACACCATAAAGATACTTGATGAGCTTAAAGCCATGGCTCTTTATGCCAAGGATGAAGCTGAAGATATCAAATATGGGATGGACCAGATGAACGAAATATTACAACATAATGTTAAAATTATAATGGATATAAGTTCATCACATATGAAAGTTACAAATGATATTATTGATCAAATTGAAGCTATTGAAGCTCAATTAAGATCACCAGATACCAAAGATACTATTGGATACCAACAGATTAATACCAAACAGGTACAAATACGGAGTGATCCACCAAGCGGAAGCAGCAGTGGACCAAAAAAGGATATTACTATTCAAAGTCCCAAAAAGATTATTATCAATGAAGGACATTCTAAATCTATCAGGATCCAACCAGATGAGGAAGACGAAGTCCCTTTGTCTCCAAAAGAAGACGAATACAAGATGGTCACTAGAATGATGTATGAATTAAAAGCAACTGATTCATATTTCATTTCACCAGGTGATCATATTTACCCAAGGATAATAATGATGAAAGGATCCAAACCAACAATGGTAAAATTGATGACTGACTATGGATATTTGGATTTAATTTATCCACATAAAAATTTTAAAGAACTTGAAAAGTTTGATGACATATTCAAATCTGAAGTTTCCAAGTATGCTCAGGGAAGATCCATATATTTAAAATTTTATACCCTTAGTCTAGAAATAGATGGAGGAATATTCTATCCAGCAGAACATATTATTACAATTGGATATGTTGGATGGAATTTTGCTATGGATATGGGAGAAATTAACAAACCAGTACCAAAATTTACCAGAGCATAGATGAAGAACCGAAGAGTTCTTGGATACAAAGTTCTTTATAATATGGCTAAAAATCTTTATACGAAAAGATTTAGATGTTTATGTCAATATGAAGGATATACTCTACTTACAAATGATGGAATGCAAAAATCCGAAGTACTTAGAGATTATATTAACAAATTTGACACACATCAGATGCCAGGATGCATATCTACCTTACAAAGAGCATGTGAAGCCAGAGAGTGTCCCACTTGCCAGCAAAATCAAAAAGCAGATTCCAAAGAGATAAGGAAGATGTGATTAAAGGAAGCCAGCTGCATACAAAGACAAGGATATAAAGGAGATGTGACTCTAATGGAGGGACCAGGAGGTTCTTAATTTCAAAGCACTAATAGTTTAGTGATATATGACGAATGCAATGATTTAAGAGGCCAATAATTTTGCCTCAATTGGATGTATAAATAGAGGCCTTCGGGCTTAGAGAAAAATAGAATGAATTGGAAAGAAAAATTTGAGCACTCAACTTGTGAGAAAGCCAAATCTTATGTTTGAATAACAATCTTTCAATATCAATACTATTCAGATATTATCATTCACATTTCAATCCTCTTAAACAAATATGAGATTCTAAACTACTCTTCCCGTAGATTCTTGAAAGGTTGAAGAAGAGATTTATTTCTTACTTTAACAAAAAGAGAGTTTTCTTTAGTTAAGATTTATAATTCTAATTCTAAGAACCGACACAGTGAAGGCAAGAAGCTGAAATACCAAAGAACCCTGTTTAGGCAAGATGGCCGCTTGAGGGAACAGTTTGCATATTTAGAGCCTGAAGGTCACTCGATTCTGAGAAAAGGAACTAGAAGATCGGAATTAAGGTAAAAACTATTGTTTTTGTTAAATTTAGAAATAATTCTTCTTAGATCTTAAAGAATCGTAGGAAATATCATAATGATGTTTTGTTTAAATATATGTTTTATTGATAATTGAAATGTCAGGATATACTGTAAAGGGATTAGATAATTTACTAGAAAAAATGAGAGATAAAATGAAATATATTGCTCAAATATGTTGTCAGATGGAAGAAGAAGGAAATATAATAGAACCGGAAAAGATGGATAGAAAATTAAAAGATATTTTTAAAAGTTATTCGAATATATTTCAAGATAGAAGGAAATTATATAATAAAATTCAAGAAAGAGAGAGAATAATTATTCATAATAACTAAACTATTATTGTTCCATTATACTAATTAAAAATGCCAGGATATACAGCCAAATGATTAGATAATTTGTCAGAAGAAATATTAGGAAAGATAAAAAATATTAGATCTCAATTAGAAAATAGAAATAGAACATATGAAGAATATATAAAACTTATAAGAGAATATGAACAAAAGATTAAAGATTATGCTAATCTAATAGATCAAATGATAGAGTTGGTAGATAGAGTTGAAAATATAGAAATATAATATAACAATTGTCAAAACTATTTATAAAAAAATGATATACTTTGCAATAAACAAATTATATATCATTAAGGGTAAAACAGACTTTTTTATAAAAACCCAAATTGATCTATTTTACCCGGCTAGTTTGGAAAATGCCCCCTTTTTAAAAGACTTTTGTCAACTCCGGCCATTAATTTCGGACGTGTATCTCATGTGGACAAACTGACAAGGATAAAATTGTCCACACGCTATGATAAACAGTTATGTCCTATAAAAAAGAAAAGGAAATAAAAAAGTAAAAGAAAAAAAAAAATACCCACCCCACCCTCTCTTGGAAGACCCATATCTCCCCCCCCCCCCTCCCCCTCCCCCTCCCCCTCGTTGCTGTCGCCATCAAACATCTATCATAATTTCATCGATTCGTCCAACATTACAGATCACTAGAAATTCAAGATTTAGAAGCTTTGAAAAATTATTCATCATCTTCCACACAGTATGTTTCGGGGATAAATTTTAATAATATCACGAAATTTTGCACTTAGTATCACGTCATTTATTGAACTTTAAATTGTTTTAGATACACTCTGTACGACGGATTTCGCGTATTAAAATATTGAAATCGTTACAAATCGTATTTTAAGAAATACAAATGAATAAGAATTTTCTTGTAATTGTAAAACCCCCTGATTAATGATCTGAATGTTTGAAAATGAGGAGCCACGTAACTTGACTTGTTGACACTTAAATTTCGGAGCCTGAATTTGCACTTCGAAATTGGGCTTGATCTTGATTTAATTCGTATAAGATTTTGATCTTCTTGGGTTTGTTTGATTTGAAAAAGATTTTGATCTTTTTCGTGTGCATCGGACTTGGAGTTAAGATGATTTCTTATCTTCCTTCACTTTTGGGGTTTCTTTAGCACTTCGTGGTTTTTTTCTTCACTTTTGCCTTTTTTTCTTTATGGACCTTTGGCCCTATTTATATGAGAAATTCGTTAATAATTTTGATAACCACTCAATTAATTCAATTATAATTGATTATAATTAAATAATTATGGATTTTGAAAGAGTGGGATGGACCTTTAAAACTTTATGGGTCTTAGTAGGCTTTAATTTAGTAAATTTAATTGGGCTAGTTATCTAAATTACAATCCATTATTTGTTATTTTGTTATATCTACAAATGTCCTCTCAAGATTTATTTATTTATTTATTAAGAAATAAATAAATTAATAAATCTTGATTTACGATTTCTTTTTTATTTATATAACATAACCGTTATTCAATTATTTATTTATTTTTCACAATTTATAACTTACTTGATTTTATTTATTTATTTATTAACATACTATTTATGTTTATAGTAAGTTGGATCTAAGTGAAGCTCGATACCTACCAATTTATATGAACAAATTATTAGGTTTGGAGACAAGTGTATCAAACAACGGTATAAATTTTTTTCTCTTTTTTTCTATCTCTCCATCTTCCTTTCTTTTGTCTCTCTTTCTTTCTCTCTCTCCCTTTCTCTTTCTTTCTTCTCTTGTTTTTACCAGTTTCTCACGTTTTTTTCTCTATCTCTCTCTCTTCTCTCTATCTCTCCCTTTCTCTTTCTTTTTTTTTTTATGTCAATTTTCACCTTTTTTTTTTTGTATGAATAGTATCGTACACTGTTCAAGTGAACATTAACTTTTTTTTTTTTTTTTAAAGTATGGTATTTATAAGATTGGATCTAAAATTATTTCGTTTTTATTTTCCGGGATTCAACTTTTGGAACAAGTCAAAAATTTTGAGGTTTAAGATTTTCTTGGTGTACAGTAAAATTCTGTGCTACAATTATTTTATGGGTTCAGAAAATATTTGTTTATGAACAAACTCAAGACCAAGGGCTGCCACTTTTCGCCATTCGAGATACTTTATGTTTGGGACCAATGATCGACTCTTTCGATCGTCCAAGACACTTTGTGCTTGGGACCAGGGACTAGCTCATTCGACCGTCCAGGGCACTTTGTGTTTAGGACCAAGGACCGGCTCATTCGACCATCTAGGGCACTTTGTGTTTAGGACCAAGGATCGACTCCTTCGACCGTCCGAGACACTTTGTGTTTGGGACCAAGAGCCGGCTCCTTCGACCGTACAGGGCACTTTGTGTTTTGGACCAAGAACCGACTCCTTCAACCGTCCAAGACACTTTGTTTTGGAGGCCATTTACATATCTGAGCGGCTCATCATTTAGATAATACATGAATCTAAAAGATTTACTGTCCATTAATTTTTTTTTTTTGCTAACTTTCTTCCTCCCATTTTTTTAGAAATGACTAAGACAAACTCTAATGATATGGTGTATTGTGATATACACGAAATCGTCAAGCTTAAAAGTTAAGGCCAAAGTTATCTTCATTTCAAAGATACTGATGTGAAGTACCATGCCCAACCTGGCGTACGAGGTGAACTTAAACTTAACATCTACAAACCAACTAGATATCTTTCTCCTGAGCTCTTAGAGCCTTTGTCAGAGTTGCACGTGCCCATTATAGTTAAAATCACGAGAATTTAGAAGTTTCCATGTCCAGCCGATCTAGAAGTCTTCCCTTTTTGTGCCTTCCGCCTCATCATTTCCAAAGCATGGAGTGCTTCCCAAATGCCGTAATTTGTGAGAGAATTGATAACAAAGAAATACGATGGGGAAGCGCGCTTGTCAGTCGTGGAGAAATTTCTTTTCTTCCAAAGCTTTAGGAGTGGTCTTTGTGGGTCCAAAAACTTCTACTCAAGAGGAATCTCCGCCAGTTAGCTTATGCAATCAGTTCTGCCACTAAGGATTATTATCGAGTAAATTCTATCTACAGAGCTCTTTGTGAGATTTGGTGTCCAAAGACCAACACTTTTGTGACCGCTATGGTGAATTCGCGATATAAGTGGACTTTCGATTGAGGGTCATTACTGTAAGGAAGTAGTCCTAAGCTTTTCAGAGTTGACAGATCAACATTCCAAGTCTTGTCCATACCTCTTTAATGTTTTCACATTGATTGCGAATGCGAATGAATCTGATTGCGTCAGTTACGAAGAATGGATTAATTTTTGGTTTCGCGAGAATGGTTGTGCCCAAAATCCTCAACAACACAAAAATTATAAGACTGGTATGGGTCTTAATCCATTCAAAAGGCGTTATCAAAGAGCTTCAAAGGAAATACGGAGACTTATGGTCATAGACAAGTAGAAAGATATTTCCCGTAGGGACCGGAGTCATTGGAGTGACTTGTCAATATCTTTATCTATAGAAGAACAAGAGGAATTAGAAATAACAGCTTATCTCTTCCTGTGGCTTTGTCGTTTCGTTCTTCCATCTGGGACGAGTGTATGAGAGTTGGCACTTTTAAAGCGTCTTTTAAAATGGTAGGTAAGTATACTTACAGCTGAGTTCCTCCCATATTAGCGAACATTTATAGATGACTTACACGGACATCGAATCATCAGTCAAACCCAGACCTTGGCTCGATTTCACATTCATTTCCTTGACATTTTCTTTATGCTGGGATGCTACTTATTTTGTCCGAGGTATTTATGTTCATGTGGACAAGAGTTATACTCGTTCTATAATTCAAAAATATGTTGGCACCTTAAATGATTTCTAGTCTTGGGAGCAAAATGTTGTTCTATTTCCCTCATCGTCACATTCCGATGTACTAGTGGATGACCAACTAAGGTCTATGGATACTTCAGAATTCATGATGAGTATTCGATCTGGTTTCATTTCTTACCGTCGAGGAAACTTCCCTTTCATTCTCGAGGCATATAATCATCATAGGTTTGCGAGACAACTTGACTTTAGACAAAAACTTCTCGATTCACCAAAAAAATTGGATTTTGCTCTCAATGTAGGCGTTATGTATCGCATCTGTTTGTCTTTGACTCAAACAATGAGTAGATCTATATTTCATATTCTAGAGTATGTGAAGGATACTCATCAAAACGTTGATGCAGAGTACCAAACTTGGTGGAATAATTGAGTATTACCGATCTTGACCAAGGTTCCGAAGAGCTGGGACTTTATTCTTAATCCAGTTCCGAACAGGGTTATAACCAAAGGGCTAAATCCTCCACATATCATTCTCGAAGATATTTCTCGAAAGAAGGAATTGGACCTTCGAAATGAAAGAATCATTAAGAAGATTAAAATTAAAGTTTTCTCAACAAAGTTTGCTCCCACCTCTAAGCTTGCTGATAAGATGCCTGAAATAGTTTTGATTCCAAACCATAGCAGTCATAAAGTCAAGTTTCCCATACACCTGTAAAGACTCTAACGCTGGGAGATGAAAGTTCTGGAGATCAGATATTTTTCTTTTACATACTACTTGTATTTGGTCTGATGCAATGAACTTCAATTTTAGGATCCTCTTTCCCGAATATATAAGATTAAACGATCGGTAAAATCAATGCCGCTTCAACATGTCCAGAATCTTTCAAAAGGTGACGTCGGAGTTTCTCACATTAACATCAGTCTCCCGAATACACCATCAGATGAAATTTTTTTAGATATGTCGCCTAGAACACGGAACGCGAGTATGTTTCCTTTTTTTTTTGTTTATCTCCTCTTATCTCTTTTTATTTTTTTAATCTCTCTATCCTTTTTGTAGGTTTTCCAAACATTCCTGAATAATCGAATTTTTCTATGAATCCAAATTCTTTGCAAGATCAGATTGGCCAGAATGATGGTAGGATCGGTGTGCTTCAAAGAATAGATGGTACTCAAGATTTTCATGACCCACCTTCCAAACACCCGAGTGCGATAAATAAAGGCATTTCGGCTTTCAACGTTGATGGTTTCCAAGATGGAGAAGAAGTGAATTCTGAGACTGCGAAAGCTAACATTTCAGAGATTAATCAAGAAGTTCCAGCTGTTCCACCTTCATCGGCTTTAGTTATCATTCCACCTTGAGTAAGAAATACTCATCGGGTAGCTCCAATTTGTTCTTCCATGGCTGGTCTCCCGCCTAGGATGACTCAAGAGTCTTCTTACTTGAAGGCTATTTTGCAAGAAGGCATGACTAATTATTTTCAGAAGTGTTTTAGGGACGTCCTAAAGCATGGGTTTTCCAACATCCGATCTTGATGGGACGAAAATAATGCAATTCTTCAAAACGTGATTACTATCTCATTCCACGTAGATCCATCACCTTTGATGAAATGTATGGACGCGTTTCTTAAAGAAGTTCACATTTATTTATTTGAAAGAAATCAACACTGGAGTGTCCAACAACGGAAGAAAATGCTAAGCAGTTGAAACTTTTAAATATTCAGCTGAAAGTAGAAGATTCCATGTGTTCTTCATTGGAAGATAAAATTAATCAGCTAACTTCCGAACTGGACAGACTTCGTGATGAACTTCCAACCCGTCGAGAATAGAAGAGCATTCTTGGAACTGTAAAGACCACATTGGAAGAATTACAGACTAGAAATGTCTCCAGCGCAACTTCCATTGACCAGAAAACGAAGACCCTTGAAGATAGTTTTTTGCAAGTGATCAGCGACGAGTGACAAAGTCTAACCTTTATGATTTTCTTTAAAACCACATTGTATGGATTTTGATTTGCCATCGCTCTTTTTCTTTTTACGATGAACTTTTCTTTTTATTACTTCTTGTGTATTTTTTTTGTTATTGCAGAAAATGATAAACAAATTGAATGAATTTATTAGTTGTGACTGAACTTGAATTTATAATTTATCCAAGCAGCCTACATACTTAAACGGGATCAAGTCTAACGTAGTTCGTTACAAGAACACAATTTTTTTATTTGAGAGCCGTTCACAGTTTATTCTCTTGCGGATCAAGAATATTACAATGAAAATTTTACAATATAAAGCACTTCAAGCGTAAAAACGCTTTAGAAATTTTCCATTGATAAGCCCGACTTGTAGTCCATCTTTGTCGACGATCTTGTATGCTCCGTTTGTGAATACATGAGTAATAACAAATGGACCATCCCATTCAAGTTGGAACTTGTCCCCTGTTTTTCTTGTGATTATGATTGGTCGGCATGCGGAAAGTACCAAATCTCCAACTTGAAATGATCTTGGTTGCACTTTCCCGTTGAAGGACTTTGCCATTCGAGCTTGATAATATTCTAGGTACATTTGTGCTTCCAATCTCTTTTCATCCAGAGCTTCTAGCTCATTCAATCGAAGACGGGCATTTTCCTCTGTCGTCAAACTTTCCTAGATGGCAATTCGAAGTGACGGGATTTGACACTCCAATGGAAGTACAACTTCCACCCTATACACTAAGGCATAAGGAGTGGCTTGTGTTGGAGTCCGATAAGTAGTTCGATAAGCCCACAAGACTTCACCAATTTTTTCATGCCAATCTCTCTTAGATTTGGCGATAACTTTTTTTAGCAAACTACAAAGAGTTTTGTTGAATGCCTCTGCTAAACCATTAGTTGCTACATTGTACATGGACGAATTGTATTGTTTAAATCTAAATTTTGCACATAAGTAATTTATGTGGCTATTGCGGAAGGGCTTTCCATTGTCAGTGATGATGTATTGTGGGACCCTATGTCGATAACTGATTTGGATACTGATGAAATCTGCAATATTTTCTTTCTTTACTTCTTTCAATGGTATGGCTTCAACCCATTTAGAGAAGTAGTTTGTCCCTGGTGATGATATATGAATGTCCGCTGAAGACTTTGGAGTTATGGGTTCAATTAGATCAAGAACCAATCCATCGAATGGCCATGAAACTACTGTCGGATGTAATGGTTCCGGAGGTTAATGGATGAAATTTGAGTGAAATTGGGAAGCTTTACATTTCTTTACATAATCCATGGAGTCTTGTATTATAGTCGGCTAGTAGTATCCCATCCTCTTTATTCGAAAATGGAGCTTGGGTCTGGACTGATGAGCAACACAGATTCCAGAGTGAGCTTCTTTTACGACACATGTTGCTTCATCATTACTTAGTCATCAAAGGAAAACTTCGCCAAGTGACCATCGATAAAGTGTTCTCTTATAAAAGAGTTAGTAGCTTCCCTGGGATCGGAGCTATGAGTACTTGTGGGTGAGACAAATATTTCTTGATGCTTTGAAAAGCACTACGACAAGTATCGTCCCATTCGAATGGTACATATCTCTTTACCAATTTGTTGAATGGATGGCAACGTCTGGCAAGGTTAGAGATAAATTTTCGAATGTATGCAAGATTTCCTTGAAGACTTTTCAACTCATGCACATTTCTTGATACATCATGTTGATTATGGCGTCAATTTTTGATTGATCTATTTCAATGCCCCTATATCGAACAATGAAACTAAGAAATTTCCCAGATGTGACACCAAATGCACATTTCAGCGGGGTCATCTTTAATTGATGTCGTCAAAGTCTTTCGAAAACATCCCGTAAATCTTGTAGGTAATTGTCACGTTTCTTTGTTTTTACAACAAGATCATCTACATAGCATTCTAAGTTCTTATGGAGCATGTCATCGAAGATCTTTTGCATTGCACGTTGGTAGGTTGTCCCGCATTTTTTAATCCAAACGGCATAACTTTATAACAAAATATGCCTTTAGGGGTACGAAATGCTGTAAGTTTCTCATCTATCGGATTCATGCGTATTTGGTTGTATCCAGAAAATCTGTCCATGAAAGATTAGACTTCATACACGGTAGTTGCATCCACTATTAACTCTATTATCGGGAGCAAAAATCATCTTTCGGACATGCCTGATTTAGATCACGAAAGTCAACGCAAACTCGTAATTGTCCATTCTTTTTTTTTTACAGGAACAATATTCACGATCCAAGTTGGGTACTTAACTTTACGTATGAATCCAGCTTCAATAAGTTTGTTAACTTCCATTTCAATTTGAGGAATCAGTTTCGGCCTAAATCTTCTTTGAGATTGCTTGATCGGTTGGACTCCATGTTTTACTATAAAGTGATGTACTGCAACCCACGGATCCAACCCCAACATTTCTTTATAAGACCATGCAAATACATCTTTGTATTTTTGAAGCAAATTGATGTACTCTAATTTTTCTTTTTGACCGAGGAGAGCACTTACAAACACTTGTCTTGGGTCTTCTTCAGTTCTCAAGTTTAATTGCTTCAAGTCATCCATAGTAGCTTGTCCCCCTTCTTCAAACGTAGGTGGGGCCAGTTTAGGTTCATCCGTTGTGGCAGAGTTTTCAGACTCAGGTTTTGAGTTGGGAGCTTCTCCAAAAGTTGTGTCATTGACAGAGACTTCTTCTTCATCCTCATTATTCTTTAGAGAAGGATAAACTTTTTGATATTTTCATCTTCTCCTTGATCGTTGAGGCTTTGGACTTGGGTTAGAAGTTTTAATTCCAAGTCAAAAAATGCAGATTGCCCTCTAGATGACTTCTGGGGAGCTTGTGCGTTATTATCAATTTGGGCAGAAGAAGAAGGATCCTCACTTAACCTTTGGAAGATGGAAGTTTTACCTTGTACGTAAACAATTGGGGAGGGTTCTCCTTTTAACCTTTTAAACGCCGAAACTCTGACGTTCTCGTTTTCAATCCGATCGAACACTGAAAGTCTCGGCTGTTCAGATTTTTCTCATGTAACTTCATATATTTGAATCATGATTGGGTTCAGAAACCCTTCTTGACTTTAATCTTTCTTGGTGGATTTGGATCATATCCCAAACCATACTTGGGTTGCGGCATAAGGATTCCATCAAAATTAGAAGGGATATGCCCACCCAAAAGGACAACATCAAGATCACATAATTCGTGAGGATCTCCTTTTCCAAATTCGGCATTCTCAAACAACTTTTTAACTTGAAGATTATAACATTCCTTGAAAGTATGTTTCGGTTCATCGACTCTTTTAGTACCTGGCTTGTCTTGGTTGGACGAGCTAGAAATATTGAGCTTTGATATGTCTGGAATAGATGTCGAAGTTTCCAATGTTGATTTACGATCTCCTAGGACTGCCATGAGTTGATGGGGTAGAAACAATTTTGGACTACTACGTATTGGAAGAGTTAACTCATTTCTCAATACCTCATCAATCGATTTTATTTGAGATTTTTTACCTTTAGAGAACCCTTCAGATGTAAGTCTTAATTTACCTCTGATAATTTGATGAGGTTGAACAACACCAGATGTTTTATCATTGTCTGCATCTCTTTTAATTTTGAATCCGGCCATGGTCAACCCTGCAGAATTACACTCCTTCATCCTCCACGTAAAATTTGGCATCAGCAAAATGAGATTCTTCTTCGAGGAAGGTTTAGACTCAACTACCCCACATTTGACTTCTCCATCTTGACTGTATTTGAAGCATTGGTGTCAAGTCGAAGGTACAACTCCAGTTTCATGTAGCCAAACACGTCCCATGAATAATTCATATTATGTTTTAGCATCAATGACATGGAAAAGAGTTGAGGAAATTAACTAATCTGTTTACAACTTCAAATGAATCATGCAAATAGCTCGTTGACGTTTCTGGTTGAATCCTTGAATCATGATCTTGCTTTTGGACAGATCATCAACATTAATTCCAATCTTCTTCATTATTTAGACTGGCATGATGTTCACAGTAGATCCATAATCGATTATTATGCAATTTATCTTGCATTCTCGAATATAACCACTAACATATAGTGGTCTATTATGTGAATGAGAGCCCAGTTGTAAATCTTCATCATCAAATGTGATGGTGGCCATACAGTCTTTTCAGGTTGTGGATTCAATATATTCTAAGACTTTGCCTTCATATTCTTCTGGGTCTATCAATGCTGCAATTAACTCCATTTGATCATCGAAAGGAAGTCTAAGAGACTCTGCTGAGTTAATACCCTAAATAGTCACTGAACTTTGCCAAAAATTCTCAGGAGGTCACCAAACTTCAAAACTTTCCTAAGTAGTCACTGAACTTTACAAATAGTTCCTAAGGGGTCACTAAACTTCCAAACTTTCCTAAATAGTCACTGCAATTTGCCAAAACTTCCCAAGAAATCACCGAACTTTACAAATTAGGACGCCATACATCAATTGTTGAGCAACTATCTAGGAAAGCTTTGTTAAATTTTAGTGACTATTTAGGAAAGTTTAGAAGTTCAATGACCCCCTGGGAACCATTTGCAAAGTTAGTGACTACTTAGGGAAGTTTTGAAGTTCGGTGACCTACTGGAACTTTTTGGCAAAGTTCAGTGACTATTTAGGGTATTAACTTAGACTCTGCTGAGCTTGTATTTGAAGGAATATTATTGAGTCACGAGATAGTTCTCTTTTGTTTTGAACTCTCTCTCAATACATTCTTTGCTTCATTTTTCTCCTCCACATTGACAATATTTGAGGTAAAATATTCATTGTTGAAGAATCCATTGGGAAGATAATCACCCATGGTTGGTAGTCTAGGAGGAATGCGTGAAGCAGTTTCTATTCCTGTTGATTTAGTAGACATTCTTGACTTGGCTTTAGACCTTCTCATTTGATTGTTTATTCGATTTCTCGTCACAAACACTAAAACCTGGGAATTGTGGAGTCTTTCGATGATGTCTTTTTACAAAAGGTCCATCCTCCCAGCTTTCTTCTAGTGTTACTTTTTTATTAGGTTGGACTTTCATACCCAATGACCTCAGTTTCTGTGTTGCAAGAGGTGTAGCAGGTGGTATCTTACTTGTTTCGTTTGACACCTGATATTTCTCCTTCTTACTTATGAAGATAGACCAACCATCACCGATTTCATCTTCAGACTTCGAATCAGAATCCCAAATATCCAAATCATCCGTCATAATTTCGTAAAAGGTCGGACGATCGGGTGTACGTAGTCCCTCCATCCCTGGATAGATGTACTTGATGGTAATTTCTCCATCTACCTCAAACTTCACTGAGATGGCTCCTTCTAGAAGTTGCTGTCCGAACTCTTCAATCGAGGATTTATTGGCATCTATGTATCAGAAAATGTATGTTCCTTCTTTGCAATAGGGATTGGATCAAATGATCCAAACAAAACCACTGAATAGACGATCATTGGGTTTTCTCCGGTTTCAAGTTTGATCTTATTTTCTTTGTCCAATTGAATAATAAGATCTTTCATTACAAAATTTTTTTCCACCGGGTGACTGATGATTATATGAAATTTACAATATTTAGGATGATCGACCTTACCAACTTCCTCAGGTCTCTTTGGAGCTAGAAGTTCGATTATCTTTTGTTCGAGGAGTTGATCCTGAATTCCAGAAACTTCAGAATCTAAGAATGGATACTCTTTCTCTTCAAGTTCTTTCAACATCACATGACCTCTACTTTTGACTAGTCCCTTGGTAGGTCTGAACTCTGGTTTTGGTTTTGAGTTTGACCTCGACCCTTGGAAAGCTATCTTTCCATGGATAGTGGAAATTGTCATTACCTCTTTGGATTTACCTATCTTGAAGTCCTTTTTTATTTCTTTCTTGGGATCTTTCTTGTCACGTAGATCACTTGGTAAGTAACTTCCATCCTTGTAATTTGGAGCTCTAGGTCATGATCATGTGTCGCCAACTCTTCAAAGGAGTGAGACATATTTGCTTGGAGATTGTAGAGTAATCCCCAATGCATGCCTTGTACACACATGTCAATGGAAGATGCTTCGCTTATTCGTTCTTTGCAATTTAGCACTAGGTTTCTCTAGCTTTTGATGTACTGTACAATGGGCTCTTCCTTGCTCTACTTCGTTCGATCAAGCTCTGGAAGGCTGACAATTCTCCGGTGCTATAGAAATGTGTTAGGAATTCTCGTTTAAGTTGATCCCAACTATCAATTGATCCATCCTATAAGTTGGTATACCATTCGTATGCATCACATTTGAGGGAGAGTACAAACTATTTCACCATGGTGTCGTTGTAAGTACTTGTATTGTTACACATCTCAATAAAATGAGCAATTTGTTGCTACAGGTTGCCCTCCCCATCAAAACATTGGAATTTTGGAGGTTGGTAACTGAGTGGCATCTTTATTTCGTTAATTTGACGACTATAGGGCTTACACCAATGAAGATTGTAATGAAGCACCATACTGGGCACGAATAGTATTCCTCAATCATATGTTAAAGTTGGTGGACGGATAGAGAGCCAACTGAGAGTTGAGTGGTATCACGCAGAACATTTTGAACAACTGTTCGATCATGTATATCTTGTTTCTTTTGAAGTTCTTGGACTTTCAGATCCTTAGCTTTGGAAGATTCTGAATTTTCTTGATCTTTAGTTGACAGATTTTGCAGCTCTAGCCTGTACATGAGTGCAGCAACCTATGCATCTTTCTCTTCTAGTGACTTTGTTAATTTTTCAATGGCTAAAGCCATTTTTTGGATTCGATCATCCGAGCCTGACGTCACTTCTGTGACCATCACTGGTTCAAGTGATTCTTTCGATGAAATATCGTCTCCCTATGTTTGCAGAGAAGTGGTATGAGGGGATCCAGACAAAGATCTGCCACTGGAGACTGAGCCCGAACGAAAGCTTTTCGCCGAACTCTTAGTTTTTTCTGTTGAACGAGAGTTTGGCTTAGTGGATGCAATTTTCATTTTGCCTTTGTTGGTTCTTCAATGGTTGGACCAATTGAGTTTTCCCACTTCTTGTTTGGGTTCTGGTCGTACGGAACAGTTCAGTAAGTGCCTCTTCAAGATGACTTATGGTTTGTTTCGTCTGTTCGTTTGCCATTGTTTATGTAGTGGTCGAAAATTGAGGATTCTGAGATCAAAAGATGAGATGACAAGAAGGTCCCGCTAGACATGCCAATAAATTTGTACGACGGATTTCGTGTATTAAAATACAGAAATCGTTACAAATTGTATTTTATGAACTACAAATGAATAAGAATCTTCTTGTAATTGCAAAATTGTAAAACCCTCTGATTAATGATCTGAATGTCTGAAGACGTGGAGTCACGTGGATTGAGTCCTAGGTTTCGAGATTTGTTGAGAATTTGATTTGCCAAGAACTTGACTTGTTGGCACTTGAATTTCGAAGCTTGGATTTGCACTTCGAAACTTGGGCTTGAACTTGATTTAATTCGAAGAAGATTTTGATATTTTTGGGTTTGTTTGATTTGAAGAAGATTTTGATCTTCTTCGTGTTCGCCGGACTTAGAGTTGCGAGAATTTCTTCTCTTCCTTCAGTTTTTGGGTTTCTTTAGCACTTTGTGATTTTTTTTCTTCACTTTTGCCTTTTTTTTCTTTATGGAAATGTCTTATTTATATGGAAAATTCGTGACCAATTTTGGTAACCACTCAATTAATTCAATTATAATTGATTATAATTAAATAATTGTGGATTTTGAAAGAGTGAGACGGGCCTTTAAAATTTTATGGGCCTTAATCAGCTTTAGTTTAGTAAATTTAATTGGCCTAGTTATTTAAATTGAGCCAACCCATTATTTGTTATTTTATTTTATTTATTTTTTAATGTCTACACACTCATCACTAAACTTGCAAAATATTTTATTCAAACTTCGACTCAGTTTTACATTTGTGTGCTAAATCCAAGTATAACCTGAAAATCATAACGTTTTGATAAGTTGGCACACAAACACCTATGTTTTTCAGTAAACAAAAGATGAACGTCAAACTTAATCAGCGATGGTCCGAATGAAATATTTGTTAAAATTTATCACCAACAAATAAAAATTCATTGGCCAAGGTGTGATGCAAACTTCAGTGACCATGAGTGAGATTAACCCCCTTTCTGTTGTACAAGTACTTACTATTAAACCCTTGTTTGATTTTCATTATTTTCAAAATGCATTTTTTCTCTCTTTTTTTCAATTACACATTTTCTAATAAAATAATATTACACGTAAATTTGAAGCTATTTTTTATTTTTTAGTTACACATTTTCCATCAAATCACTATTTCAAAATGCATTTTTGGTAAATAAAAAATGAGGCTTGAACTGGCTCTAAAAATAAAAATATCAACTCCAGGTTATATCATGAATAGCTATTTATGATTTTCTGTGTGAACCTGCTTCTTTAATAAGGAAACCACATCGGGCAAATTCTCATTCTATCATATAGATTCAACTTTGTTTAAATTCGAATAATTATCTATATTTTCTTATCACAAATCTGATTAGTTTTAGGTGTTATGATCATTTCTTATCGTACCGTATTTTGTTCAAATTGATTGGGAGTCTAGAAAGTAAGTACGTGTTAATTTAGTATTGTGTTATCTGGTGGTTTCTTTCTAGTGTTGGAATGCCGAGGTCTTTTTTCATTTTGTTGGGCAAATTGTTGTCAAACAACCTCTCGAGAGATGATGTTAAATATTAGTTATTCAGTCGGCATCGACTAAATGACTGAAGTAAAATATCGATACATCAAATGAAATGACTTGAGGCTATAACTATTTTGGGCCATTGGAAGTAGCATAATTAAATTAGAGTTGCTCATAGCCCGACCCTTCACTCCTTGGACGGCTTTTGGTGTTTGGCCCACTTATTGGCTACCTATTGTCTCCCTTTTTGGGCCTAATCAATTATTTAACCTAAAAGCCTAATATACTACTATATATGGGCAGCCTCTTTGGCTTGAGAGGAACATGTTATTGCCTTAGCCCCTTTTGAAAGAAAATCAGCTGCTCTGGCTCTGTTTTGTGCTTCCTACTGTAGTGTTTTTCCCCTTGTTTCTCTTAGCCTTTGTGGCTGCTGTGTGGCTGCAATAACCTCTCATTTTAAGTCCTTTATGGGCAATACAGAAGCAACCGGAGCTGGGTACATGTTGTAGGATATTGGGTTAGTATTTGGTAATGTCGATCTTGGTGATTTCTAACGATTTTGTGTTGTTAGTTTTTTGTTTCAGTAAAATTTGGTTGTGTTTCTGTACATTATTTGATTGATTATTAAAATGACAACTCACAATTTTTTATTTGGGAACTTTTAATGAAAAAAAAAGTTATTTTTTAATTTGGCAACAAAAAATGAGAGATATTTTGGTTCAATAAAAGGTTTCAAAAACCATTAATGACAATTTTCCTTCTAATTTTTCAAAAGAACAAAAAAAAAAAAAAAAAAGCTGATTAACTTGCTTATGCTTCAATCATTTTACACTAGTTTGACGCCGTTCTAAAAAAAGTAGGTAAACTAAAAACCACTGAAGAACTTTGGAAAAAATGGAAGACTTGAGCAGTTTTTCAATTTTAAAATAGATCTTTCAAAAGAACTTGATCACAATTTAGACGTATTTAACAAATTTGTTCAAAATATTGTTAACTATGAAGAGTCAATGTCTGATACCTATAGGGGCTATAATTTTGCTTAATTCCATACTTGATACATATAAGGAAGTTAAGAATATGATTAAGTACAATAGAGACACTTTGACGCCTGAAATTATCATTGAATCCCTTATAAGTAAAGAGATGAGAATTAGAGCTAAAAAACATAATAAGAAAAACTGTGAGATTCACATGATGGGGGTTAGAACTCCATTTAGGCAAAATAGTCATGATGGTTTCTAAAGTGTTGGTGAGTTAAGTACTAATGGTGGTAAAAAGAAGGGTAATGGTAAGTCTAGATCAAAATCTAGAACCAAGGTTAAGAAATGATATGGCTGTGGAAACACCTGACATTGTATAAAAGATTGTTATAAAGAGAAGGGTAAGCTAAAGGGTAAGGAAAGAGATGAAGTAAATGTGATGTCTTCTATTTTAAATATTGATGATGGTGAGGTTTATATGATTACAAATTCTGTTACTTATCCTGTTAAATTGAATTTAACTGCTAATTCTTGTTTAAATAAGTGGTTACTTGATTTGGTGCATATTTTCATGTGACACACAAAAGGACTAGTTTGAAAATTTGCATGAATCAAATGATGCTCATATTGTTCTATGTGACAATTCTGCTTATACTGTTGTTGACATTGGTAATATTACTTTAAAGTTTGACACTGATTTTGTGTATACTTTAAAAGATGTTAAATACATTCCTGAACTGTCTAGGAATTTAATTTCAGTAAGAAGACTTGACAAAACTGACTTCACTAGTAAAATTGGAAATGAAAATTTAAAATTGGTTAAGGGTGCATTTATTTCTATTAAGAAAATCGGAAAAAATGATATTTATATTACTACTGGAAAAGTGATAAGAGGTTTAGATTCCTCTATCTCTTTTGTTAAGGCTGATCACATACATAAATGACAAGATAGACTAGCACATGCACGTATTAAAGGGCTTAAACTTCTTAATGAAAAATGTGCTTTTGGTAATGACTATATGTCTGATTTATCTTTTTTTTTTTAATCACTGTGTGCTTGGTAAGCATGATGGAACTTCCTTCTCCACGAGTGTTCATAAAACTAAAGGCACACTTGAACATGTGCATTCAGACTTGTACGATCCCACTAATAGTCCCACATAAATAAGTATTTCTTGTCTATCATTGATGATTACACGAAAAAATTATGGATTTATCTTTTAAATGGTAAGTCTGATACTTTCCAAAGTTTTAATAATTAGAAAAGACAAGTTGACAAAAAAATTGGCAAGACGATCAAGTTTTTGAGAAATGATAATGGCCTAAAATTTTGTAACACTAAATTTAATAATGTGTGTAAAGAAAATGGAATAGCAAGGCATAGGACCATTCTTTACACTCTTCAACAAAATGGGTTAACTAAAATTATGAATAGAACCATACTTGATAAAGTGCATTACATGATGTTAACTTTTGGTATCCAAAAAGTCTTTTTGGGGAGAAGCTATTATGACTACTTATTATTTAATTAATTTGACTCTATCAACTTCATTGAATGGTGATACTCTTCATGAAAAATGGTCAGGTAAACTAAGTGATTATTTTGTGCTTATAACTTTTGGTTGTACTGCATTTTCTCATCAGAGTGAGGGAAAGTTTGAACCTAGAGTTAGATAATGTGTTTTTTCTATGTTACCCTGAGGGTGTCAAAGGTTAAAGGTTATGTGATAGAATCCAAAAGGGGTTTAAAATCATTGTGAGTGGAGATGTTACATTGAATGAGGGCGAAATGCCATGCATTACATTGAATGAGGGCGAAATGTCATGCCTTAAAAATAAATTTAAATATGTGAGTGAAGAAGAACAAGGTAAAGAGAGAGATCAGTTGAAAGTAGAATTAGGAAAACTTAGCACATCTGTCTCTGCTACCTCTAGTGAGGTGGAGACTTAGGTTCAGCAACTTGAGGTAGAGAATAGATAGGAAATAGTGATAAAAGAACATCTTGAGGAAGAGAATCTCTTAGCAAATTATAACTTAGCTGTGAATAGAGAGAGAAAACAGTCTAGAGCACCTAGAAGATCTGTGTATGAATCTGAGTTAACTTTTGCTCATGCTAGCTATAAGGAGCTAGCTGATAGAGAGCCAAAAACCTTCAAGGAGGCAATGAAGAGTGAACAATCTGAAGAGTAGTTATGAGATTTAGTTCCTTAGAAAAGAATCAAACTTGGGAACTAGTACCTAGACCTAAGAATAAGTCTACAGTTGATTGTAAGTGAGTTTTTAAGGTTAAAGAGAGTACTAATGCATCTGAACCATTAAAATTTAAAGTTAGGTTAGTGGTCAATGGGTACACACAGAAGGAAAAAGTTGATTATAACGAGATTTTTTCACTAGTTGTTTAAGTATACCACGATTAGGGTTATGCTTGCATTGGTTGCGCATTGTGACTGAGAACTTGAACAACTTAACGTAAAAATTATTTTTTACATGGTGAACTTAACGAGCAAACTTTATGAATCAACCAAAATGTTTTAAAGACAAACTAAAACCTGATCATGTGTGCTTCTTGAAAATATTTTTATGTGGTCTAAAGCAATCACCTAGATAGTGGTATAAAAGATTCGATTCCTATATGTTTTTATTACCTATATTTCCAACATGATAATGCTAATGATACCTATATGTTTTTATTGCTATATGTGGATAGTATGTTCTTAGTTGGTTCATCACCTAAGTGGATAAGCAAGATTAAAAAAAAAAAGTTGAATAGTGAATTTGACATGAAAGATCTAGATAAAGCAAAAAGAATCCTAAGTATGGAAATTGAAAGAGATAGGTCAAATTCTGCTTTATTTTTGCATCGGTCCTCTTATGTTTCAAAAGTACTGAAAAAATTTGGCATGCGTGATTACAAACTTGTTACATTACACAAGTAGGATTCCATAATCTAATGTGATTGGATCTATTATGTCTTTGATGGTTTGCACTAGACCGAATTTAGCCTTTTCTGTTAGTACTCTTAGTAGGTACATGTCTAATCGGGGTCTCGAGCATTAGGAAGCCTTAAAATGGATGTTAAGGTATTTAAAGAGGACTAATGGTGTAGATTTAAAGTTTGGTGTTAATAAAGAAGGCGTGAAGTTGAAGGGTTTTATAGATGTAGACTATGCGGGGGATAGAGATAATTGAAAATCCACTTCTTCCTATGTCTGTACTTTGTATAACTCTCATGTTATTTGGAAATCACAATTACAATACATAGTTGTACTATCCATGATAGAATCTAAATATATTGCAACTATTGAAGCAATTAAAGAGGCTTTGTGGCTTATGTTTTACATGACTATATGGTAGTATATTCTGACGTCAATCTTCTATACATTTATGCAAAAATCTTATCTTTCACAAACGCACCAAACACATTGATAATAGACTACATTTTATTAGAAATATTATGTCACAAGAAGTGGTAAGCCTTGAAAAAGTCCATACACAATATAATCCCTTAGACATAGGCAATTTGTTGCCATTGGTAAAGTTTAGAAGTTGAGAATATCTTCTAAACATCGGTAGACATGAATAATTTTCAATTTTATTGGTTCTCTTTTTGGAATTATTACTAATGGGTGATAAGGTTTTCTTTACAAGTTTTTAACACCAAAGTGGATGTTTGTTGAACAAATTGTTGTCAAGTGACTTTCCAGGCTATGATGTTAAATCATTAGTTATTTAGAAAGTATCGACCAAATGACTGAAGTGAAATTCAACACCTCAAATGGAATGACACGAGTCTAACTATTTTGGGCCATTGGAAGTAGTATAATTAAATTAGAGTTGCTCATGGTCCGACCATTTGCTCCTTGGACGCATTTTGATATTTGGCCCACTTATTGACTACCTATTGTCTCCCTTTTGAGCCTAATCCATTACTTAACCTAAAAGCCTAATATACTACTATATATTGGCAGCCTCTTTGCCTTGAGAGAAACTCGTTATTGCCCTAACCCCTTTTGATAGAAAACCGGTTGCTCTGTATTTGCTTTGTGCTTCCTAGTACAGTGTTTTTCTCCTTGTTTCTCTTAGCCTTTGTGGCTGCAATAACCTCTAATTTTGAGTCATTTGTGGGCAATACAAAAGCAACCCGAGTTGGGTGAAGATTGTAGGATAATGGGTTGTTATTTGGTTGTGTCGATCTCTGTGGTTTTTGATAAATCTTGTCCCGAAAAGTCTTAGGTGACCATTATTTTGCTTAACACATTTTTCGATTGTTGCTAAGGCTCAGTTTCCTTTCTGGTGTTTGGTACTGGTTGCACTTGCTTAGCTCGTCTGTTCTAATCATTGTCTTTCTTTATCCCTTATGTTGGGCTAGTTCTTCAAAATCTTTGGCTCTTTAGTCTCTTTCTACTCTCGTCCTCTTCTATTATTGCATTAGTACACTCGGGAGTTGATTTTCATTGTGGTTGTGGACTAGGTCTTACCCTGACCTCTCGTGGTTGGCTAGGTATATCTTTCTTAGGTGGCGTTTGATGTACTCCCGTTTGCCAATGACATTGATTTGTTCTTACATACACACTTCTAAATCACTTGGCTCATGCACATTTCTCGAGTTGGTCTACTTCAACAATTTTAACTGTTGTTCGTTTTTTTATAGTTGTCCTATATTTCTTTCGAATCTGGTAGCTCCATTATCTAGGATGTCCAATAAGGTGATCATTGAATATCACGTCATGTTCTGAGTCAACAACCTAGTCATTTTTATAATCTATTTGTTCAGGGACAATTACCTCGAATATTGATTTTCTACTATAGGCTTGAACTGAATATCTCTTGAGCCTGCTCAATTATTACTCTGGACGCCTCAATACCCCATTCTTGTTCACTATTATATTTCTCTCGCTTTTTGAAAGTTGTTATATTGTCTTTTGCATTCGCCCCCCGGTCACGATTATCTTGAGAACCCTCTGTTTGAAAACCTCTTTCATGTTTCTCTTTAAACTTATTATTTGGCGTGCGTTTGGGCCCCATTCTTTCTACATTTTTCAATCTCATTTTCATTTTTGTGGGCCCTATGTTTGAAATTTTGGTTTTTGTGTAACAACCAGAGCTACCACATTTTGACTATTCTATGGAGTGTTCCATATAGTAAAGCCAGCAATTTATATTCATGACCTTGATATTATGGTTGTAAATTTCACGTGAATTGCTCTGTAACATAGTTAAAATGGCTGAGGGTAGTTGCGTAAATTTTCAATTACAAAGTGAAGGTAAAATGGTCCTATACACCTCAACGGCATTATCAATATTATTAACTCATTTTGATAACTGAACTAACTCATTTTATAATTTTAAATCTGCTTGCTGCTATAGAAAAATAAGATTTGGTCAACAAATCTGATTAAAATGAGTTTTAAACACGCTTAGTGTTTTGTTGTTGGGGTAGACCTTACTATGGAGTACTTCATTTTCATTTGTTATTAGACCTCTACTATTTGCTTTGTTAATGCTTTTTGGTCAGTCAACAAATTTTGTAGATTGACCGGTTGGGGTTGATTGGCCAACCTTGTATCATGATAATAAATCAATATTTAAATTCGACTACTTATGCATGTATGATTATTCTTCTTGAGAGATTTTAGCTTGTTGAAGTATTGGCTTATCGTCATCAATAATAGCTCCTCTTGAGAATTTGCAACCTCAAATCATTTTTTTCTTTTGACAAAAATGCTACAAAAGTAGCATTGTTTAGTAGGTCTTGTCCCTTATTTGATCCGATAATTCCTCATCGATTTTTGTCTCTATCAAGAACATAGCTTTATCCACTTAATTTTTCACCTTTTCAGACCCCCAACATCCTCTAATGGTGTCATGTCGACACTACTCGGACTATCAGGATAGAGCTGGACATGTAGCAGAGTGGGCTAGAATTTCAACGAACGATAAAGTTTATCTATTATGTTGGTGGAAATTTGATAAACAGTACTTTAAAAAAATGATTTTTAGTCAATTTTAACTAAAATTTGAGGTTGAATGAATTTTAAACTAGCAGAGTCCAAGTAGATTTTGTATATTTAACCCAATGGGAGTTACATTGTATTGATATTAAGACCTTTTATCAATAAATTCCATTTTTTCGAAGTTCAGTATTAGACAACTAGCAAGATATACTCTACTATAGCCCCTCAAGGACGGCATTGTTCTCTTTGGACTGGAGTGGGCTTTCAATTTTTTTACTTAATTTGTATCATAAAAAATTGGGGTAATGTAAAGTCGTAGAATACAGTCCAGGCAGCAATATGAGCCTCTGTCTCGGCCGACAATGTTCTACAAGTCTTAGCCTTGGAGACGTAACTTGTTGGGATTGATACCACTTGTTGGGACATCAATCACCAGATTAAGATGTTGAAGTTATATGGTAAAGTAATAAAGTATTTGATCAAAAACAAAAGAAGAAAAAAATATGACAGAGAAATTATGAGATTTTATTGCATCAAGAGTAATGGAGAAGAGAGAAAAATATTATAATGATCTTATAATTCTAGTAATCTATTTTCTCAAATGTAATTGTGTTACTAAATTGTATAGAAGAGCCAAGTATCTATAGGGAACATGTAGGGGACGTCCAAGACCTCTTGGTAGAGTTTTTGGTGAAGTAGAATGTCCAAAATACGAATCCAAAACGAAGTAGGAAACAAAAAAGGGAAAAATCCCGAAACAGGTTACTGTAGCACCACTCAGGCGCTACTGTAGCGCTCAGGTACTAGGTTTCGGGTTAATATTCCGAAACATGCTTTCAAAGTGTTTTTTTCTATTCCAAACTCTTCTTCAAGTCTAATATCAATTTCAACTCCCAATGACTCCAATAGCATTTCAGAATTGAATTCTTCTTGATGCTCACTACAATTAGAATTCTTCAATACTTCAAACAAGGAATTCGGGTCAAACCCAAATTCTAACAATCTCCACCTCGACGCAAATTTCACCAAGGAATGAACTGACTTCTTCAACAATAATCAAAAAATTAATTTCTCCAACCAAACACAAAATACTTTACCTCTTCCAATGAACCAAGCACTACTCTGCAAAATTAACTCAGATTCCAAAAAATCATAATGATTTTATAATTTACCAAAATGGGCGATAACACACCCTAAAACAGAATCAATACCAAATGCTTTTACAGAAGGCTCATTGATAGATTGTACACTTTCTACTCCACTTAAAGCATGCTCAACAAAATCAACATCCACATACCTTATTCCACTGGGTCTAACTCTAGCAACTGAATACAATGGCACCGCAGGTGATGGTGGCAAAGCGGTATTATCCATGTCTTCAAAACTCCACAAAGTTTTATTTTTCAAATTTGACAATTTATGAGCTCCTAAAGGTATTGTACCAAACTGAATGTCCACCACGGTACTGAACATGTGCTGATTGACGCTTCCAAATTCTGCACGACCCTACAAGATGTATAACTGAGACATTTTCTGTCCCTCCAATATAACTTGGACACCCTTACAAACCTTCAAAACTCCACTCCACCAAAGAACTCATAACTTTTTGAATCAAGGATAAATAATGAGATGAGATTCTTCTTCAAATTTGAAACATGTCGAACCTGATTAAGTGTTCTAATTGTCCCATTTAAAAGCTTTAATCTGACTGTACCAATTCCAACAATCCGAGAAGATGTGTTGTTTCCCATAACCACGACACCTTTGGAAACTGTTTCATTTGTAGCAAACAAGTCCTTATTAGGACACATATGAAACACGTATGCTGAATCCAGAATTCAATCATCATCTGATTTAGACTTGATGTCAGAAACAGCTAAGAGCTCTCCATCACTTACAGCGTTCTCTGCGATGTCAGCTTCGCCTGAAGTATCTAAATGTCTACTTGCAGCCATCTTTTCTCTATTCTGCAACTTGTAGCAATCATTCTTTAAGTGCACCTTCTTCTTGCAGTAGTTACAAATTTGATTACTAAACTTAGTCTTCGATCTGCCCCTTCCAGAACCACCATGATCAATCAGGCATTTTCCATCTCTGGCCTCAGAAACCAAATGCTTCATCAGCACACATCATATTTCGGGTCCACTAGGATGATTGGGGACGGGTCGTGTCATACTATAACTAATTATGCTAACACAAATTTGTTGGAATTGGTTAAGAAGTACAAAACAAATCTTCGGTTCCTTGTTCTTGTGTTTTCAAGTGCTACTAATACAAGAATATTTTCATTGTATCTTAGGAGTCGATTGCCATATTTGTGGGCATCGTTGCGAGGCAAAATTGACTTAAAGCCAAATGGTTCAACTCTTGCCTCGACTTTGCATACATTTCTTTTGGTGTTGCTTTGACATTCTTTTCATTTGGTGTTTTTCAATCATATTATTACCGTTACTCTGTCCAATTTTTTATAAAATTGGTAAGTTGATTTTTTGTTTTAAAGTCATCACTCAAATCCATCATCTTGTTCAACAAAATCACATTACTTGGTCTATGGGATTTGGCAAAATGTCATTATATTATTGCCCAATTCATTAATCACTACTTTAACAAGTACTAGTACTAAGTCATAGCTATTTGCTAATTGCAAAGTTAAATAAAAGTCATTTTTTTACTGGAAAGAATATATATAAGTAATTTAAAAGTTGAAACTCTTGATTCTTGATGCTTTAGATTAAAAAGTTAAAAATAAATTTTTTTACATTACCTACTGTTGTCATAACTTTAATTTAAGAGCATGTTTGGGAGTAATTAAAATCTAATTAAAATTGAAAATATATCCGTTATTGAATCTCACTCGTCTAATAAAAGTCAACAATAACGATTAGTTTTTCAATTTTAATCTGATTTTAATCTCTACCGAACACGCCCTAAAATTTGACACTTTTGACTTATCTAAAATATTTAAAAAGAAAGGTCAAGATAAACTTTTCAATACAAATTTTACCTTTATATATTTAATTATATGCCTAGTATGCCCTCATTTGGTTTACAATTTTATCCTTAAAATTTTTTTTTTTTGTCAACTATATCCTTTTTTTTTTATTCTTCCTACTTTTTAATACATTAAGTTAATTTTGCAACTTATAATATTAAACATGATACTCCTTGATTTTTCATTTAAAACATTACCATTAATTCACCCATGCGTTTAAAAGACTCTTCATTTTTTTCTATTAAAACCAATATATACATTCATTTGACATGTAACTTATATACATAATAATATTTAGCTCTTGTTTGGTAGAAATTTAAGTCAAAGTCAACAATTAATTTTAACCACACGTTTCATTTGCTTGTATATCAAAATTTAATAAACATCCGATTTTAATTCATACTAAACAAGGCTTAAAGATGTTGAGGCGTAGACTTTGGTGGGTTTGAACTCGTTGATGCATTTGAGAAAATAGGGAAGGATGTGGGGCTTATTTTGTTCTCATAAGTTACTAACTATATATTTTGTTTATTTTTTATGTATTTAGCTTATTAATATGTATGATTGTTGTTATATTAATATATTGATTGATTTTTGAGTTTTTTCTATTATATTGGCAAAAGAACATTTGTGAGTGTATAAGACTGACTATATGACTTCAATTGTCGAATAATTTATAGCGAAATTCAATAATAAATTGAAATATTTTGCACGTCCATTAGTTATTTGAGACCATCGATTTCTAAAATTGTTATACAAAAGGAAATGGTATCAACACATCTTATATGTTTTTTTGTTGTGGACAAATCAAAATATATTAGAACTTCGGTTGTATCTATGTTAATATTTCATTAAGGCCAACAATTTAGTACAAACATTTAAGAAATATTTTCGAATGACGATAATATTTTATAATTTTTCATTAAATTAATACAATAAAACATTGCAAACCCATAAAGTAAAGTCACACCTTTTAGTCAGCCATTCTATGATTAGTTTAAATATATGTGCTGAGTCATAGTATTGCGAAGTGAAATAATTAGTTTAAAGGGTTAATTTCACAAATGGTCACTGAAGTTACATGAAAATTTCAAAACGGTCACTGAAGTTTAAAAATTACAGAAACGGTCATTCAACTTTCACCCAGTTTCAGAAATGGTCACTGAAATTAGTTTTAGGACTTTTATGTTTTAATTGAAACCTAAATCACCAAAACACTGTCACTTAAAATCTGGAGGACCTCAACTTCAAATTTCATTTAAAATCCACCAAGCTCCAGCCATTTTCTTCAACACCTCCGCCACCACCAAGCTCCAGCCGTTTTCTTCAACACCTCCGCCACATTTGCACTACCGTTCTACGCCAAGCCCCACCCCTCTACACCACCATCATCAACTACCTCCTCTACCATCCCTCTCTACACTAGTATTTTTCAGAACATGTATGGAATTAAATCTACAAAAATGGGGAGGCTCTTTTCCGTTCGCGCGAGAAGGGGCCGGACTTGGATTCAAAAATTGGTGCAGTTTCTGAATCAATTGGTGCAATTGAAATGTTACCCATGGTCGTATGTGGCTTCTGAAGACTCGATTGGGGGCCAATTCGAGGATTAATGTTGTGGGGATGAGGAATTGAGGAAGACAGATCTCAAACTTGAAGCTGCGCGATTGGCGGAATTTACAGATTTAATTCCGGCCAATTGGGGGCATTATTGGTTGATGTATGACCATGGTTGTGATCGTCTGAATGAGGGCTAATGACTGGATGTGATGCACGACCATGGGTGTCGTCGAAATGGTGATTTTCGGCAGGAGAAGAGTTCGGCATACTGGTTTTTTTTAACCCATTTTGCTGCTGATTCCAGTGGGTTTGAAGGTGACGGTTGGGTGTTTGTTGTAGAGGGCAATGATGTGAGTTCATTGTTGGTAGATTCCGGTGGCCATGATGGCCGAAAGGTGGTTGATTTTGGCTCCATAGGTGGCGGTCGAACCATGGTTGGATTGGATTTTAGATTAAGTTTGATGGTGGATTTTAGATTAATTTTGAAGTTGAGGTCCTCCAGATTTTAAGTGACCGTGTTTTGGTGCTTTAGGTTTCAATTAAAACATAAAAGTCATAAAACTGACTTCAGTGACCATTTCTGAAACTGGGTGAAAGTTGAATGACCGTTTCTACAATTTTTAAACTTCGATGACCGTTTTGAAATTTTCATGTAACTTTAGCGATCATTTGTGAAATTAACCCTTAGTTTAAATGAGTAGAATTTATGTAGTAACGTGTTAAATATAGTAAATATATTATACGTTATCAATTAATTATATGAGCTTCGCTTTAATTGATTGAGGAGTTTGATGTCAAAAATAATGACAAATTATTTATCAATTTTCAGTAGTGAAGCAATTATCCATTTAAAGGCTAAAACTTCAAGCTTGATCGTTGTTTTGTCCTTTTATTCTTTCATTTAATAAGTGTTTTTATTTTTTGGGAAATCAATTTGCCCTTTTTCACTTTTATTATGTGTGATGGTGATTATTTTATTTTATTTTTTTGTATTCAGAGCTATGAAAAGCTTGCCTATATCAATTCATCTTTCAAAAGCGAGACAAAAAATTTACTCATACGCTGAGTTTCCTTTTTCTATGTCCCAAATATATAGGCATGTTTTATAATATAGAATATTTTGTTGTGTTTCTTTACCAATATATCCTTATTAAATTTTCCCCACTTAATATACCAACTTTTTGAAATCATCCAAATACACACATTTTTCACTTCTTGAAAACATGGAACAACTCTTATTTCTTCTTCTTCTTTATTAGTTCCAAAAATAATTTAGTTTTACATACTGGAAATTAAGGGTGCGTTTGATGAAAATTATTGAGGAAAGAATGTATTTTAAACAGTGATATGATGAGAAATATGTAGTTAAAAAGTAAGGAAAAGTTATTGATGTGATGAAAAATATTATTTTATTGAAGAATGTGTGGTTAAAAATGAGTTTTGAAAGAATTTGTACCAAACATGGGCTAAATAAGGGTAAATTAGAAAAGATCTTGGCAAAAATTAATTTTCGAATGACATTAAAGAAACTTTCTTAATTCCTGTGAAAAACGAAACAAGTCTATATAATTGGGATGGAGGGAGTACTATTTTCCACAAATCAATCCTATTTTATTTTTTGTACTTTCAAAATTTTGAATGTCACGTACGTGTTCGCACATTTCCTTGCGAATAATGGCTGACAGCACTGAGTTCGATTCCCTCGCTAACTAGATCTCCAAAGGTCATTTTCCCTAATCTCTTTATATGCTCTTAATTAATTAAAATAATTGGTTTTTAAGTTTTTTTGTTTTTTCTATTCGAATTTTATATGATATGTGTTTTTGAGTTTTCTTTTCTGTAAAACCATGGAATGAAGGTGCTTGTATTCTTCCATAGGTGGCGTTATTGTATACTTTTGTCCTCGTATACTTTTTGAGTTTTTATGTATGCTCAGGCTCGGGCCGAGCCCCATTTTGGGGGATCAGCCCGAGCCGGGCCAGCCCGTGTCCACACGGACAGGCCCGTAATTAATAAAAAAATTTTTAATTAATTAAAAAAAAGTTAAAAGTTGCCTACAGGTAGCTAAGGAAGAAAAAAATAATAAATAACAAATCGAGCTGGCTCGACCCGCTAAGGCTCGGCTCGTTGACATAGCTAACAATGCCTTACTCCACCAATCTTGTGATAAATAAATTAAAAACTGAAATTCTTTGAAGTGGTAGAAGGAATTTTTCTGACGACTTTCTTAGTGAATTTTAGATGAATTGAGAAACATAGAAAATAATTTATAGTCTCCATGTGTTTGGTGAGTTCTTACTACTGAAAGAAACATAGAAAATAATTTATAGTCTCCATGTGTTTGGTGAGTTCTTACTACTGAATTTTACTTTGCTATATTTTTCTCTATTTTATTTCATGTTTTGGTTAACTTTGACACTTTCTGAATAAAAAAAATTTGGGTCTCGTCTCGATCAAATTTTGAATATTTTGGAATTTTTCAAAGAAAATATATTGATCTTTTCCTATAACACAACATATATACTATCTTTAAACCATTATTTTTTTTAAATACCCTTTCGAAATAGGATATACCGAAACAATGAGAGATGGTGTCTCTTACATTAAAATTTATATATTTTCCTTCGATAAAGCAAAAAATGATACAAACCAATTTTACCTAGATGAGTTCATAAATAACTTGTTGTCAAATGGTATCACATCATATAAGTTAATTGATAAGTGTATTTTATGCACTTATCATGACCATATTACTAAACATTTATATCGTCAAATTATTAATTTTTACTTAATTTGGGTTAATTTTCTTTTGTTTTTAGTTATGGATTAGTTCGAAACAATTGGAAATAGAAGAATGAGGAAATTGAATGAAATCAGCAATTTTGGGAGTCAAAGTCTACACTATAGAAATTTAATGACTAAATTGCATTAATTTTAAAGCTTGAATGCCTTGAAGAAATATAAAGTTAATGGGCCTCACTTGTGGACTTTGAATTGATCTAATCCTTCAATTGCCTAATTACATGACAGGTTGTGGGAAGGATTATATATACTACTCACGCAGGCAGAAAAGGAAAGAAGGAGACGGCGCAGAATTTTATACATACAAGTCTCCAAATCAGAGAAAAAATTGAGAGATTACACATACAATTGCCGGCTAAGTGGATAGGAGAAAAGAAGAATATAAAAAAAAGCAGAAGAGACGGAAAGAACATTGGGCGGTGGCTTGGCTTGAAGAATATATTATACACTTGGGGCAGCAAGGTTGAACTATATCATACATACACAGAATTTGAGAACAGGAAAAAAATATATATACAAGCACACGCAGAACACGCAAGAAGACGACACGGAATCTTCATGTTTGGTCCATTTTTTTGATGTTGTTCCTCTTTTGCTTGTTTAATTTCCGTATTATGCTCGGCTAGATTTTTATTTTGCTAAGATATTGATGAACCCTTGTTTTGAAATTTTTAGTATTAATTAATTATTTTGACATCTAGTTTGTGAATTTTTTTCTTGAATGTTTATTATTGGTTTCACCGACTTTTCAATTAATTAGCTACTAATTGGAATGATTTTTTGGAATCTATTATTATCGAGAGAGATAATAGGTTTTTAGCTAAAAATAATAAATATTGTAAGGTTCGATAGAGGATAGAGATATACCTGTATGCTTTACATGGTTTTCATAGGTGTTCTAGATCGTTTAATGCGTTTATCATGTTTGCATCTTTTATCGAGAGATAGGAAGGTCACATGAGGGGAATAGATTTGATAACTATCGAGAGAGGTTTTCAATTAAATTAGGAACACTGACCAACAAGAATGATCACAAACTGTCACTTTAATTCGTTGTGCTAAAAATGGATTAACAAGGGGAATTCGACATCTTAGCAACAGTTTCGCATATTTGAAAAACTCAATTAAATTGCTTTTTACTTTAGTTTATAATTTGGATATTAGTACAGTAAACTCAAAACATATTTTCTATTCGATTAAAGTTGGAATTAATTTTAACTCGATCAAACACGTAGTCCTCGTGGGTACGACATTCTATTCACTACTTTATTACTTGTTCACGATCATGTTCACTTGCGGGAAATCAAACGATCAAGTTTTTGGCGCTGTTGCCGGGGACTACTGTTTTTGATACGTTTAGTTAATTTTAACTTTAATCTGAATTTTATTATTTTTCTTTAGTTCCGTTTTATAAAAAAAAAAAAATTTAATTATTGTGTTTCCTTCTTGCTTTTTTTTTTTTTTTTGAGAACGTGTATGCGAAGTTCAAGAACCGGTGATCTTGCTCAATTTGATGCGGAGATCGAACGAACATTCAACATTTGAAAAAGACAACAGTTAGAAGCACACCAAAACCAAAAAGAGAGAGATATGGAAGAAGAAAATCCGAATCAAATAGCCATCGGGGCTAATCTGAGAGTAAAGCAACCACAGGAAGTTGCAGTCAACGAAAACACAAGGTTGATGGGAAAGTACATGGTTCCACCGGTTGTGGAAAGCCAATCCAGCATAGTATATCCGGCGTTTGGTCAAGCAAACTTCCACCTGAGGACGGACATGATCAACATGTTCCAGAATGCGTTACAGTTCTTTGGGAGACCTACTAAAAATCCCAATGCCCATATCTCAAGATTCTTGGACATGTGTGCTACCATCGAATATCCGGGTGTTTCAAGCGAAGCAATCAGGATGAGGCTCTTCCGCTACACTTTGAGAGATTCAGCTAGGGAATGGTTGGACACATTTCCTCCTCAAAGCATCACCAGTTGGAACAGTCTAAGTCAGAAATTCCTGAACAAATACTTCCCACCAAAACGAATTGATTGAGGGATGAAATTACGACATTTTCTCAACTTGACTCGGAGTGCTACTATGAAGCTTGGGAAAGATACAAAGGATTGCTCCGTCAGTGCCCACAACATGTACTGCAAAAATGGCTCCAAGTGCAATATTTCTACATTGGGCTAAATCCGACAAGCAGAGCTAACGTTGACTCTGCTTGCGATGGATCAATTACGAAGAGATCAGCAGATCAAGTCTATCAAATCATGGAGGACTTAGCATTCACCAGTGCACCGTGGCCAACAGAGAGAAAAGGTGTACAGAAAGCAGCTCGGATACATGAGGTGGATCAATTAACAGCCATCTCAGCGCAACTGACAGCCCTAGCTCGGAAAGTGGAACAATGGAATGTAACTCAGACAGTGGGACCAAAATGCAACCATTGTGGAGGGAGCCATGAGAGAGTAGATTGTACTGTGGGTAGTCCATTTGTCCAATCAGTGGAAGATATTAACTACACACAAAACTTCAAAAGGAAGCAAAATAATCCATACTCAAATACATACAATCCAGGGTGGAGAAATCATCCCAATTTCGCATGGAACAATAATCAGGAGGCTTAGACTGCACCACCAGTTTTCCAGCAACTCGAGAAGAAGTCTTCTTAGAAGACCTTGTGACTAAATTGGCTGAGATATTGACGCCGGGCAGAATAGTGATTATTCTGCAGGCTGGGTTCAATTGACAAAAATAGAGAAGAACGCAAGAGAAACACAAAGAAAAACGAGAAAATTCTTTATTATTCAACAACTGAATGAAAATAACCCACAAGCCGGGTTAAATAGCCAGAAAATAATAATAATCGGAATTTTGCCAAAAATAGCAAAATCCTAATATTCATACCAAAATAAAATACTTAATAAAAGAAACAATATCACCAAAATTCGGCTCAAATCGAGCAATTATTCTATGTCAAAAGGGAAACCGAAATATTACCATAAATAGCAAAAAAATAACTTAAATTGATGATTCGGAAGGGAAAACATCTGAATTTGATCTCGAATCCGATGCACACCGAGCTTAGCTAGGTGCCCACGACGTGCGTGCCGAAACGAGCTTTCCGAATTGGGGTCACGGGCGTGATTCTGACAACCGTAGCCAAAGTTATGGCCAAAATACCAAAACGTGTTCAAAATTGACCCCAATTAGGAAATGTCGTCGATTACTTTCCATTCTTACGTCGATCCGCCAACTCATGGTACGTTAGCGCCATCAACGAGTTATCTGACAACTCAGCTTCGTCTGACTCGGACCCTCCTGCATCAGATATCTACTCAACACATGCAAAGAACGGATAAAACCTTACAAGTCCAGGGAGCTGCCATAAAAAATTTGGAAAATCAGATGGGACAAATAGCGAAAGCACTTTTAGAGAGACCACCGGGAGCATTGCCTAGTGACACTGAGATAAATCCTAAACAACAAGTAATGGCAGTGAAGGTTGTGGAGGAAAAACAAATTGAGGCAATAACTACCCGCAGTGGAGTTCAACTGCCAGAGATTAATGTAAAGAGACCAACTGCTACACAAGAGAAAGTACCTACCATGGTTGAGGAAAAATTGAAAGAGTCCGATCAGAATGAGGAACAAGAAAGAGCATCAAAGGATCCAAAAGTTAAGGCAATCACTCATATTAAACCATATGTGCCTCCTATCCCATTTCCCCAGAGATTGCAAAAGAAAAAGTTCGATGATCAATTCGAAGAGTTTCTAGATATGTTGAAAAAGCTCCACATCAATATCCCATTCATCGATGCTATACGACAGATCCCAATGTATGCAAAGTTCCTGAAGGATATGATATCTAAGAAGAGAAAGCTTCCAGACTGGGAAGAAGTGGCATTGACTGAGGAGAGCAGTGCAAGACTACAAAATAAATTGCCACCAAAACTTAAGGACCCAGGGAGTTTCACTTTACCCATTTCACTAGGCAAAGAATTCTATTTTAATGCTTTATGTGATACAGGTGCAAGTATAAATTTAATGCCTCTATCTACTTTTAGGAAACTAGGAGTTGGAGAAGTCCAAGAATCGAATGTAATGCTGCAATTGGCAGATAGGAGCATCAGATACCCATGGGGGAAGATTGAGGATGTGCTCATCAAGGTTGGAAAACTGATATTCCCCACGGACTTCCTTGTTATGGACCTCGCAGACGACCACGATATGCCAATTATCTTAGGTCGACCCTTTTTAGCAACAAGTCGAACTTTGATTGACATGGAGAAGGGCGAGCTGATTGTGAGGGTTGAGGATGCACGTGAGATCTTTAAATTATATAATCTACCCAAACAACCATTAGTCCTGGAGGAAGCCAAATCTATTGCTGAAGAAGTTCAACAAGGGTCAAATGATACGAAACCTAAACCTCTAGAGAGCTGTGCACAAAAGGAGAACAAAGTATTCAAAGTTTGGAGGGCAAAAAGAGGATGCCAGGCTGGAAATTGCAAAAAATCGTAAGACTGCAAGACTCCAACATAAGCCACCATGATCAAACTGCCAAGTCTAGCTAAAGACTATAAATTCAGCGCTTGTTGGGAGGCAACCCAATTTTCTAATCATTTTATTTATTTTGTTTTTCGTATTGTATTGCACTTAGTTTTATTCTTGATTTATATGTTGCATTAGTTATAGGCATATTTCCATTTACAGGGTATCATCATCCTTCATGTTTTCCCTTAGACTTTTGAATTTATTGTTAGTTGTTTTAATTGTTTGGGTTAAGTAACACATGTTGTAGGTTATTTGATCTTCATTATTTGATTTGACCGCTATGTGCAGAAACATGACGTTGCGAAACACTCAAACCAACACAGACTTAGGGGAAAGCATGATAAAGAAGATTGTCTAGCCGTCACACATAATATCTCGCACCTTTATCAGAAAAAATTCAGGGAGTACCTTCTTCCTTTTCTTCCCCTCCCCTTATATTCTTGTTTATATTTTATGACATTGAGGACAATGTTAATTCTAAGTTTGGGGGTGAAAAAAAACTTTGAGTTTTTACTTTTCGTATGTTTTTTTTGAGTGTTTGTGTGTTTTTTTTTTTATTATTACTTTAGTTTACAATAGAAAAAATAATTGAAAAAAAAAACTGAAAATTTTTACATTAAAAAAAAATTTATATTTTCATATTTTAGGTTGGGTGCTTGTGTGTGTTAGACAGTTTGGCCGATAATGATGATTAAATTTGAAATTTGGTGTTGATTTATGAACTGTGGATAGGATGCATGCCGACTGATTGAGACTTAGCCTTGCAAAATTTGACATTATACGTGCACTAGAATTAAGTTGGACAGCGTGATTTTATAAGTTGATTCATATGTGAATAGGTTGATAGATTGAACATAGATGTTTAATTCAAACCATACTAAATTACTTATCCTTAGATCAAATTTAGCGCAGTTTGGGAGAATTTTGCTGTTGTAGGAAGATACAGATGTGGACAGAGATTCCATGTGTGAAAACTTTTGTGTGGATTCTTAGATTAACGGGATTAAATTTGGCGAAACTTTTAAGTTGGAGGTCAGTTTACTTGAATAGGTGTTTGATAAGGGGTATTGCACTGATCAAGGTATAAATAAAAAAATGTGAAAATTCTCTTCGAATCCTATTTGACTTGGGTTATTAAGCCTGTAAGGGTGTTTAAAATCTGGTGCCCTAAAGTCATCTGACTAGTGAGTCATCGGCCTAAATCCCGCTACATGGGTCATTTAAAAAGCTTAAATGAGAGAATATAAAAAAAAAAAATTACATTTGAAAATCAGAAAAAAAAAATGTGCAAAAAAAAAAAAATAATAATAATAATGCATAAAAAAGAGCACTAAATGCCTGTGTTAAGTTTCAAACACTTTTTTGAGGGAATTTGACTTCTGATGGAAGATAATTAGTCTGATTGAGTCTTAAAGGTCGAAACAATCAAAGAATTGGAGAATCCTTGTTTACTGATGTGTTGACTTATAATTAGTAAAGTCCACCTGAACTAGAGTGGGTGAGGGCAGTAACGAAAATTTCAACCTTAGATTACACACTGGGAAAAGAGTGCAAAAAGAATAAGTTTGGGGGTGTGTGAATCATACGAGAGGTGAAATGATATATTTGACCACAGAGGGTAGAGAATTGAAGCAACTTGTAAAGTTATGATTGTTTACTTAGTTCTTCACACACACGTCAGTTTTGCATTGGAAGAGTAGATATTGGTTTGGTATTGTGACTTTGAAACATTTAATAAATTTAATACTATAATTTCAAATATTGAGGTAAAAAGTTAGATTGTCTAACTAAATACTTTTGCATGCGTGTGTGTTTGTTGTTATTTAGATAATTTTGTTCGAAGACAAACAAATGTTTAAATTTAGGGGTATTTGATAAGTGTATTTTATGCACTTATCATGACCATATTACTAAACATTTATATCGTCAAATTATTAATTTCTACTTAATTTGGGTTAATTTTCTTTTGTTTTTAGTTATGGATTAGTTCGAAACAATTGGAAATAAAAGAATAAGGAAATTGAATGAAATCAGCAATTTTGGGAGTCAAAGTCTACACTATAGAAATTTAATGACTAAATTGCATTAATTTTAAAGATTGAATGCCTTGAAGAAATATAAAGTTAATGGGCCTCACTTGTGGACTTTGAATTGATCTAATCCTTCAATTGCCTAATTACATGACAGGTTGTGGGAAGGATTATATATACTACTCACGCAGGCAGAAAAGGAAAGAAGGAGACGGCGCAGAATTTTATACATACAAGTCTCCAAATCAGAGAAAAAATTGAGAGATTACACGTACAATTGCCGGCTAAGTGGATAGGAGAAAAGAAGAATATAAAAAAAAGCAGAAGAGACGGAAAGAACATTGGGCGGTGGCTTGACTTGAAGAATATATTATACACTTGGGGCAGCAAGGTTGAACTATATCATACATACACAGAATTTGAGAACAGGAAAAAAATATATATACAAGCACACGCAGAACACGCAAGAAGACGACACGGAATCTTCATGTTTGGTCCATTTTTTTGATG
This sequence comes from Fraxinus americana, assembly GCA_035079005.1. Taxonomy (NCBI): domain Eukaryota; kingdom Viridiplantae; phylum Streptophyta; class Magnoliopsida; order Lamiales; family Oleaceae; genus Fraxinus; species Fraxinus americana. The sequence goes on along the minus strand of CM068722.1, from coordinate 8,773,500 downwards.
TTGTTCCTCTTTTGCTTGTTTAATTTCCATATTATGCTCGGCTAGATTTTTATTTTGCTAAAATATTGATGAACCCTTGTTTTGAAATTTTTAGTATTAATTAATTATTTTGACATCTAATTTGTGTATTTTTTTCTTGGATGTTTATTATTGGTTTCACCGACTTTTCAATTAATTAGCTACTAATTGGAATGATTTTTTGGAATCTATTATTATCGAGAGAGATAATAAGTTTTTAGCTAAAAATAATAAATATTGTAAGGTTCAATAGAGGATATAGATATACCTGTATGCTTTACATGGTTTTCATAGGTGTTCTAGATCGTTTAATGCGTTTATCATGTTTGCATCTTTTATCGAGAGATAAGAAGGTCACATGAGGGGAATAAATTTGATAACTATCGAGAGAGGTTTTTAATTAAATTAGGAACACTGACCAACAAGAATGATCACAAACGGTCACTTTAATTCGTTGTGTTAAAAATGGATTAACAAGGGGAATTCGATATCTTAGCAACACTTTCGCATATTTGAAAAACTCAATTAAATTGCTTTTTACTTTAGTTTATAATTTGGATATTAGTACAGTAAACTCAAAACATATTTTCTATTCGATTAAAGTTGGAATTAATTTTAACTCGATCAAACACGTAGTCATCGTGGGTACGACACTCTATTCACTACTTTATTACTTGTTCACGATCCCATTCACTTGCGGAAAATCAAACGATCATTAATCTTGAAAAAAAATTGTTCAGTGATGCTTATAAAATTTGGACCCATCCAATAGTCTTTGCAATGGCACAATAATGTTTTGTCGTAATTTTAAGAGATATAATATCCACGCAGTAATAACTGTTGGACAATATGTAAAAAAGATTTTCTTCCACGTATTCCATTAACTTCAATAAATGATAGAAAGATATCTATTCAAATTCAAGAGGAAATAATTTTCAATATGCCCCTGTTTGCCCGCCATTAATTTAAATTTTTGGGGGTAGATAATTTTTAGAATAGTGATTGATGGGAGATGTGTGGTTGAAAAGTTTTTGATTTGTGTGTATTATTATTTTATTTGATAAATAGATGGTTGAGATGAAGAGAGAGAAAAAATTAATGTAATGGAATGTGATATAATGGGGGGCAAACAAGGGCTATATCTATGCTTTTCAATGACCAATCACAAGGTTCAAGAACAAATAGTGTTTACTGTTGAGATACACCGTGTCTTCTCTCATTGACAACTATGTCATATTGGAGTTTCAATACAAACAACAAAAATCACGATAAAAGCAAAAAATAAAAAAAGAAGAAAAAAATGAGATGTTGACAAAAAATATTGCGTGCAAAGAAGTGATATTGTAATCAAAACATTACATTTCAGTTTATTTCACATTTTCACATTATATACATAATTTCATGAAAAAATTATTCATATATAAAAATTTTGAATTTTCTTTTAACAATATCAATTATCTCACATATTTTCAAAAATAGGATTAGTATTTCAAAAATATTACATATATTATTCATCCGATATATAACACAGGCAATGCACGTGCTTACTACTAGTTAGATTTAAAAGTTTAAATCCATATTTTATATTGTAACACTTTTCTGACATGTTCCAATGTTGAGTTGGCACGCTAAAACGAATATGTAGAAGATTCGTTATAGTTTGATTCCAAACAAAGTCATTTGACTCATTTTGGTCAACTTGGGGAGGCGACAGACCACGTGGGACAACGAGATTCTTTTTGAAACTAAATTTGAGATTAATAATCCAATTAAGACAAGTTAAAAGTTTAATTTTCACCAATAAAATTAACTCAATTAAGCCCCTATTTGACATTCATTCTCTTCCTATTCTCTTTCTCTTTTTTTTTTCTTTCTTTATTTCAACCACACACTCTATCAATAAAATAATATTACACATAAACCCAAAAATTATTCTTACTTTTTAACCACACATTCTTCCCATCAATCACTATTTCAGAATTTATCCTTCTCCAAAATGGGTGTCAAACACAACCTAAATATGGGAGCTGCAACTCCTCGTTCCATCCATTTATTGCTAAAACTCATTTTGTAGTCAAGATCAAACTCGTCTTGGGTATTTCTCAAATTGTGTAACAATTTGTATTTGGTATTGCAATGATTTCCCATTTATTATAAATATATAAGATTGAAATATGATGAACAGACCAGACAAAGAATGAAACCGCTATGAAATGTCATATAAGAGTTATTTTTGGGTGTTTTTAGTTTAATTCACTTTATACACAATTGTTAATACATAAATTTCACTTTAGTTAAAATATCGAAATATAGATCAACATATAAGGGTTTATGCTAATTCCCTTAATAATGTTGACATTTTATGATAAAATCTTAAATTTTAATATGATATTAGAGCTCGTTAATTAGAAATGAGAGACTGCCTACTGCTATGAAAGTGGCTTGGAAGGAAGGGAAGGAAATACTTTAAAAAGGCAAATGGTTGAATTTCCTAGGGAGGAGAAGAACTATAGCTGGTTGGCTTATAAGTAATTGGAAAAAAAGAAAAAGTAAGCGAGTCTTTAACGGAGGAAACCTAATGAGAAGGTTGGTGAGAGAAACTAGATGGGGCTGTGATATTAAATATATATAAGAAAAATCGAGATTTGCAATAAAATCTAACAAATATTATTATTTCCTTGTATTTATTATGAGTAATACTATTCACTACCACTGATGTTAAGTACCGGTCCATGTGTCAACTGCATGACATTAAATAATAGATTTATTTAAATACGATATCACATGATTCATTTAATCGAACATATCAAGTGTGGTTTCTAAACTGGTGCTCTAGCACCACTGGTATTAGACAGTATTATTCATTTATTATAACAACCGTGGACATATGTTTTATTTGGTGTAGTGATGTAGTTTTTTATAACTAATTTACTTGATAGTATATTACTCCATCCATCCAGTTTATATGGGCTTGTTTTGTTTTTCACACGGATTAATAAATCTTATTTAATGTTATTGAAAAAATAAATTTTGCTAAAAACTTTCCTAGTTTACGCTCATTAATTTATTTTTTTTCTTAGTGTATATTAATAAACGAACAAAACAAAACATTCTTAATAAAGAAACAAGGCTATATAATTGGGATAAGAAAATAAGGAAAGTGAGCCAATATAAATGGAACGGAGGGAGTATTATAAAAGCTAATTAGTACAAGACTAATCATTGTTGTCGGAACTATCTCAGTCAAAGGAATAAATAAATTGAACATAAAATGAAATGCAGTAGATGAAGCGATGTATGCCAAAACAAATCTCCTTAAAACAGATTTCGCCCCCAAAGAAAGTGCAAACGGGATTATGGACGTCTGTCTTCCAAGATACAACGCTTATTCCAAAGTCGATAATGCACAATATCAACCTTGTCGGTCGAACCAAAGAATGATTGTACTCGAATGAAATAAACATGAATATATTTGAAGGAAGTTTTGCAGAATATGGAGAGAGAATGGATTTAGAAATCAATAGTATTTAATTGATTTGGTGTGTTCAAAAAACAAATCTAGTGGTCTCTATTTATAGATATTGAAGTGTCTCATTGAATGGGTATGTGACATTTCATGAATTGGTGTACCACTTGGTTTGATTCGTCTTAGCCATTGGATCACACCATTTCATGATCTGACTGCCCGATTGAACCATGAAGTATAGTGTCCCTTCATCATACATAATCACCAGCCATGTAGACGACATGCTATGCGTACATCCAATTGAACCAACTGCCATGCATGATGAAGTGACGCCCCATGTTACGTGTGCCACCTAGGATGCCAACTTATCGAGCCTCCCGTTTTTATGTCATCGAACCATGAGTCCATTTCCTAAAACCATAAGGCTCCCCAACTCCTTGCGACGATGCATACGTGGGAAGTGCAAAGTGCGCTTCTAAAGCGCTCAATACGAACTTTGTAAAGTGCGTGGGCTTGGGCGCGGCACGGCGCGGCGCGAGGGATGCGAAGCACTACTCTAGTGGTGGCTAGTTTGCTAGCCTTTGGCTTGCCAAAGTTAGCTAAGTTGTAGATCACTTATTAAATTATAACTTGTACACACATCCCACTATATAAACAATTTTTTTCTTGTAAACTTTCGATGTGGGATTCCCAACCATATATAAGACACTTAAAATGAGCTTATCAACTTATGAGCCTATACTGTAAACTTTTTCAATTCACCCAAATTAATTGCAATGACCTACATCATTAAATATCACATTTAATGATTTAACACACTTAAATTCAATTAATTTCAACAATCCCACACATGAATGGAAGAAGTAGACTCAAATCAAAGAAGAAGAAAGAAAAATAATATCTGAAAGATAACACATCAAGATAGGTAGATTTCACTTTGAACCTTCTTTATTAAGAATCTACCAAACTCACTTGGCTGATCAGTGAACGCAACATTTTGAAATGTCAGCCATTATTGCAAGCTTAGACAATAGACCAAACACCTTATCTCTCATATCAAACTCGGTTATCTATTGTGTTCATTATTTCGGCGCTGAACTACTTGGGTTCTGCGAGTGTTTTAGAGAATTCGCCTAAGTGAAGTCTTAAAGAACCGGCCAAGTTCACACTAATATGGGTGATATTCTATAAAGAGTACCCTCTTGTACTATTTTTAATCATCATTAAAAGCAAGACGTATCCTTAATAAACTTCATAAGTAGCACGTTTTGCATCATAGAAATAGGAAGGAGTTAAACTCCTAAATGCTTCTTATGGAGTCATTCATAATTAGTTTTCCTATTGAACCTAGCTGTGGGATCTCCAGTTGCTAGGTTAGGTTTCCACTAAGATGACTCATTGGATTTTAGGCTTTAAACCAATTTCTCTCGATGCACAATCTATACGTTATCTAGATAACCCTTTAGTAAACGGATCCAGTAGGTTTTCTTTTGACTTAACGAAATCAATTGATATTGTTCCATTTGAGAGCAACTGCCGAACGGTGTTATGTCTACGACGTATATGTCTCGACTTACCGTTATATACAAAATTTTCAGCCCTGGCTATTGTTGCTTGGTTATCGCAATGAATACAAATAGTCGGTACAGGCTTTGGCCATATAGGAATATCTTCTACGAAATGTCTTAACCATTCTGCTTCTTCTCCCGCTTTATCTCAAACAATAAACTTAGATTCTATAGTAGATCGAGCTACACACGTTTGCTTAGAAGATTTCCATGATACAGCGCCACCACTAAGAGTAAATACATAGCCGCTGGTAGACTTTGACTCGTCTGTATCTGATATCCAATTGGTATCATTATATCCTTCAATTACTGGAGGATATTTTCCATAATATAATGAATACTCTCTAGTCTATTTCAAATATCCCAAAACTTTAAGTAATGCATCCCAATGTTGATTACTTGGGTTACTTGTGTAAAGACTGAGCTTATTTACCGAGTAAGCTATATCAGGTCTTGTACAATTCATTAAGTACATTAAACTCCCAATAATTTATGAATATTCTAACTGTTGTTTCCCATTTTCACTATTCTTGTGAAGAACTATATGAAAAAGAAATGGGTTACTCCTCTCTTTAATATTATGAGTCTTAAACCTCTCAATTATTTTTATCAACATAATGAGTTTGAGACAAGAATATTCCATCTGATATTCTAGATATCTTCATTCCTTGAATCACGTCTATTTTACCCATATATTTCATGTCAAAGTTATTGGTAAGTACATTCTTTGTTTTATTGATGACTTCTATATTAGTCCCTAATATAAGCATGTCATCAACATATAAACAGACGAGTACGTATCCCTTTTAAAAATTTTCCCAATATACGTATTTGTCACATGTGCATTTATGATGAATCAATTCCTAATCATGATGCTGTCAAACATTTCGTGTCATTGTTTAGGAGCTTGCTTCAAATCATATAAGGACTTAACAAGTTTGCAAACTTTGTTCTCTTGTCCTTTCACTATGAAATCTTCTGGCTGTTCCATATATATTTCTTTGTTTAATTCACCATTCAAGAATGAAGTCTTAACATCCATTTGATGGATCTGTAAATTATACAAGGCTGCTATAGCAATTAAAACCCGAAAAGAAGTAATTCTTGTTACTGGAGAATATGTGGCAAAGAAATCAATCCCTTCTCTCTGACGATATTCTTTTGCAACCAGTCGATCCTTGTATTTGTCTATTGAACCATCAGATCTTAACTTTCTTTTAAAGATCCATTTGCATCATATTGGTTTAGTTCCCTTAGGAAGATCAACCAATTGCCAAGTATTGTTACTCATAATGGATTCAATTTCACTATTTATAGCTTCCTTCCAAAATACAGATTTTGGACTAGTCATAGCTTCTTTAAATGTTTGAGACTCTTTCTCAATCATGAAAGATATAAAATTTGGACCAAATGATTTAGCAACCTTTGCCCTTTTACTCCTTGATTCAGGTTTTATATTGCTTTCAAAAGCATTATCTCGTGTTCTCTTTTGAGTATTCTCAAGAATATCTCTTTTATTAGGGAACACATCTTCAAAGAATCCAGCATCTCTAGATTCAATAATTGTATTTACATGAATGTCACTTATAAATGGGCGGATCCTGAAAGTTGAGTGAGCTAGAGCGGTTGTTGGTAGTTGAAGGCCGCAATAACGAGATTATTTTAATTAAATAATATTAAAAAAATTCTTCAATATAAACGTAAAAATCATATCTAATGAAAATATAATAAAAAATAACAAGAAATTTTTTTTTTTTTGAATCATATACATATGATCAAGTTTCAAGTTGTGATAGATTTAAGCGAGACAAGATGTAATTTATATGTAAAACATAATTAAACGACAAATACTAATTCCAAACTTAGGCAAAGCTTACGTAAAGTTTTTAAAACAATCATTTTTAGAACTATTTTTGACCAAACAAATGTGTGTTTCGAACTCTTAAAAAAATAAAATAGTAGTTAGATTGTCTAAATTTAAATTTACAAAATAAATTGACAAAATTTACAATAAAAATATATATTATGCATTGTTATTATAACCAACCCAATCGTTGATTGTACAAATCATTGGTTCAACTATTAAGTTTTTACAATATTGAATTTTAGTTATAATAATAATAATAATAATAATAATAATAATAATAATAATAATAATAATAATTTTTACAAGAAGTAATCTATTACTTTCTAAATTGAATATATAGTTTCTTGTTGCATTTAATGGTAAAATTATTCAATTGCCATAGTGGTCAAGCATTACATTTCCACATGCAGAGAATGGGTTCGAATCTTGACTATTGCAAATATGATATATAATTTTGCTTTGAGCAATTTGGAAATTAAAAAATTAAAAGAAAGAGGGGAAGTTCTTAAAATCGAACCTTGTACCTCTTGCATATAAAACTAATACCATACCATTTAAGATACTCAACCTATTGAAAAAAAATTATTACATTTACAAATATCTAACAATAATCATCAAAACTTTATAAGTCATTTTTTTTACGGATCCAGCACGAGCTGCCGCCCAGGCTTGCCGGGTGCTCGGTCTGCCCCTCTACTTATATCAGATTTAAGCATAAGAAATCTGTACGCACTACTACTTATTGCATATCCGATAAAAATAGTTTTAGGACCTAACTTAACCTTTTTGGGAGGTGGAATAGCCACTTTAGCTGGCACCCCCACACTTTTAAGTATTTGTAAGAAGGCATTCTACATTTCCATATGTTATGAATTGAACCAGTTTTCTTGTGGGGAACTCTATTCAGAATAAAGTTAGCAGTTAGCACTGTTTTCCCCCTACAAGTTTTGGGGTAATCCAGAATTTATAAGCATAACATTAACCATGTCTTTTGAAGTTCTATCTTTCCTCGCAGTAATCTTATTTTACCACGGAGTATACGGGGCTATTGTTTGGTGAATAATACCAAACTTATTACATAATTCATTAAACATGGACGAATCATAATCACCATCTCTATCGGATCTTAATGCCTTAATTATTTTTCCAAGTTGATTTTCAACTTTGTTTTTGTAAGTAACAAATGTATTAAATGCCTCGTTTTTGCTACTTAATAAATAAATATGGAAATACCTACTGTGATTATCAATAACCGTGATAAAATATTTTTTTACCACCTCAAGTCTGAACAAATTTTAAATAAAAAATGTCGCTATGTATTAAACATAACGGTTCACTACACTTTTCAATTGAGTTAAAATATTTTTTTTAGCAAATTTTGCTTCAACACAAATTTCACATTTATGTTTGTTTTCGGATTTAAGTTTAGGTATAAAACCTAAACCTACATGTTTTCTTAAGGAAGTACGATTTATATGTTCTAATCTGCTATGCCATAAATTTGAAGATTCAAGCAAGTAAACAGAAGTATTGTTTTATTAATAACTCGTGGATGCAAATATGTGAATTTTTGGTCCACTACAATAGCATTGGCCTTAAATAGACCATCAAGTAAATAACATTTCCCAATGTACATGCCTCCCTTAGTAAGTACAAATATATCAGATTCAAACATCATTTTAAATCATTTCTTACTAAGAATAGCTTCTGAAATCAAATACTTTCTGATATCTGGGGCATGTATAACTTCATTCAGCGTCAGTTCTTTCCCCAATATGAATTTCAGAATAACCTTTCCAAACCCTTCAATTTTAGAAGTTGTAGCATTGCCTATGTAAAGACACTCATTATGATTCAAGGTCTTATATTCGGAGAATAGACCCTTATCTGCACAGATGTGTTGAGTGGCTCCTGTGTCCAACCGCCAATCTTTGGAATTAGATACCAAGTTAACTTTAGAAACAACAACAGACAGGTAGATGTCTGTAACATTTGTAGAAATATTATACACTTCGGTTATATTGGCTTGGGGCAGTTTCTTTTTGCTTCGACAGTCTTTAGCCCGATGTCTCAACTTCTCGACTTTTTTTTTCAAATATAACAATTTCCTTTGAATCGTTTTGCATTGTTGACTTTTTCTTTGTCCATGGATGAGCCAGAACGCTTCATTTTCTTGTTCTTAGACCCCGAGTCTTCCACCACGTGAGCCTTTGCTTCCATGTTGCACACATTATTCTTCTTTTCCACAGCTTTGTTGTCTTCTTCAATGCGAAGTCGAACAATTAGATTCTCCATGTCATCTCTTTGCGTTTATGCTTGAGATAGTTTTTTGAAATCTTTCCATAGTATAGGTAGTTTCTTGATCATAGCAACAATCTGGAAAGATTCACTCAAAGACATACCTTCAACTTTAATATCATGAAGCAGAACTTCCATCTCTTGAACCTGACTCATTACTGTCTTTGAATCAGTCATCTTGAAATCCAGAATTTGCCAACAATGAATTTCTTCGTTCCAGCATCTTCTGTCTTATATTTTTTATCAAGAGACTCCCATAGTTCCTTAGCCGTCTTGTAGTCACAATACATACCATATAAGGTGTTATCCAATCCATTGAGAATGTAATTACGACATAAGAAATTTACATGTTTCCATGCTTCAATGGCTAACTGAGTATTTTTATTAGTTGCATTCTCTGATGTTTGTGTGAGACATTCTTCACGCAGAAACTTTACTAAGTTCAATGTTGTCAAATAGAACAACATCTTCTGTTGCCAACGCTTGAAATCTGTGTCATTGAATTTTTTCGATTTCTCATGTTGTGAAGCTGGCAGCATGACAAATTGATTGGAACCAGAATTTAGCGCAATTACAGTACTAGTATTATTTTCAACAGTACTAGCCATTTTCTGTAAAACCATAATTACAGAAAATAATCAATAAAAGAAATGTAGAAGAAAGGAAAAAAGAGTTTTATCTTAAGATTGTTGTCGGAAATACGACTATCTCAATCAAAAGAAAAAATAAATTGAACAGAAAATGAAATGCAGTAGATGAAGCGAGGTATGCCAAAGCAAATCTCCTTAAAACATATTTCGCCCCCAATAAAGTGAAAGCGGGATTATGAACGTCTGTCTTCCAAGATACAACGCTCCTTCCAAAGTCGATACTGCACAATACCAACCTTGTCTGTCGAATCAAAGAATGATCGTACTCGAACGGAATAACCACGAATATATTTGAAGGAATTTTTGCAGAATATGGAGAAAAAATGAATTTAGAAATCAATAGTATTTAATTGATTTGGTGTGTTCAAAAAACGAATCTGGAGGTCTCTATTTATAGAGATTGAAGTGTCTAATTGAATGTGTGTGTGACATTTTATGAATTGGTACACCACTTGGTCTGATTTGTCTTAGTCATTGGATCGCACCATTTCATGATCTGACGGTCCAGATTAAATCATGAAGTATAGTGTCCCTTCATCATATCTATTCACCAGCCATGCAGATGACATGTCATGCGTACATCCAATTAAATCAATTGCCATGTAGGACGAAGTGACGCCACATGTTACGTGTGCGTTACCTAGGATGCCAACTCATCGAGCCTCCCGTTGCCATGTCAACGAACTATGAGTCCATTTTCGAAAACTATGAAGCTCCCCAGCTCCTCGAGATGATGTGTACATGCGAAGTGTGCCTCTAAAGTGCCCATTGTGAACTTTGTGACATGCGTGGGATGGGGCTGGGGCTGGGGCACGACGCGAGTGCTGCGTAGAACCACTCTAGTGGTGGCTAGTCAAAATTAGCTAAGTTGTAGCTAATATTAAACCATGAAGTATAGTGTCCCTTCATCATACCAATTCACCAGCCATGCAGATGTCATGCATACATCCAACTGAACCAACTGCCATGTAGGACGAAGTGATGCCACATGTTATGTGTGTGCGACCTAGGATACCAACTCATCGAGCCTCCCATTGCCATGTCAGAGTCCATTTCCGAAAACTATAAGGCACTCTGCTCCGCGCGACGATGCGAAGTGCGCTTCTAAAACCCCCAATGCGAATTTTGGGATGTGTGCGGGCCTGAGCACGGCGCGAGTGGTACAAAGCACCACTCTAGTGGTGACTAGTTTGCTAGCCTTTCGTTAGCCAAAGTTGGCTAAGTTGTAAGTCACTTATTAAATTATAAATTGTACACACATCCCACTATATAAACAAGTCTTTTTTCTTGTAAACTTTCGATGTGGGATTCCCAACCATATATAAGACACTTAAAATGAGCTTATCAACTTATGGGCCTATATTGGAGACTTTTTCAATTCACCCAAATTAATTGCAATGGTCGACATCATTAAATATCACATTTAATGATTTAACACACTTAAATTCAATTAATTCCAACAATCATATGCTTGGCTAAGAAACTAAAATTTCTTTTAAAATTTTTTTTATTTGAATATGTACATTTTTCCTCAACATATAAATAAATATTTGCTTGCTTAAACAATAAATTAAAAGTTACTTTTAAAATAATTAATAGGTAGGGTTTCATGCATATTGAACAAGACATGCAGCTTTCTTACAGGTAGTCCTAAGAAATCCAATGAAACCAATATGTCTATGAATTTAAAATAAACATTGGTTCTCATATATGTAAAGTACTCTTTCGTCCGTCAAATATTGCATTCATATATTCATATATATATATATATATATATATATATATATATATATATATATATATATATATATATATATATTCAGCCAACGTGAGGAGGAAGATTGAAAGGCTCAAAAATAACTCTGTTCATATCATCAGCAAGCTCTTTTGGAGATGAAAATTCATCGCGCCTGCGGTACAAATAATAAGCATTCTTGGCAGCACTCCAGACGAAAATCTTACACTCTTGCGGAATGATGCTTCCCTTGGTTTGAAGAACAGTCTTTAGAAGTTTCCTCTTGTTTTCTTCAATCATTTCATATGCCTTTGCAATGGCTTCCTCTTCTGTAATTGTTCCTTGACCTTGAACTACTAGCACGGAAACAATATTTAACGTTCTTTCAGCACGCTCCCTCTGCATGACAAAATAATGCAAGAGTGGGAACATTGTCAGTTTCATTATAGGTCAGAATGCAATCCTGGAACACAAGATTTTTATTTCAACCAATGGTCTTTATATTTGTCGTCAGAATTAATGCCGAAAAAGAGCATACACTTCTATTAATGATCTTTACTATAAATTTAAGGCGGCTTGTGCAATTTTATTGGAGGTATTTGCTGTAAATAATTAACGTATTTTTAGTACTGTGTAATCTAAGGGGTGTGATTCAAGTAGACAAATGTAGAGTCAAAAGTCTACTTTCAAAAAACTACAAGCTTTACATCCTAATGAATAAGAAGGTGATCACTAGTAGAGATGTTGAGTTCAATGAATAAGGATTTTGAGATTGAAAAAATCAGAAATAAGAAAATTATAATATCTTCCCAATCGATGATGATGAAGAACAATTTGATGTGATTTCGCCTCAACTAACACCACCATCGACTCCACCAAGACACGATCAAGATACACCTTCATCTTTATCATCTTCAATTGAATGCCGTATCATTTTAGAAGTCTTCAAGAGATTTTTGATGATATCGTGGAGTTATCTTAACATCTCGAGGATTAACTTTGTTTTGTCTATTTGTAAATCATACAATCATTGGTTTCAATGATGTCATTTGAGATGATAAATGGAATGAAGTTAGGAATGAAGAGATCAAAGCTATTGAGAAGAATTATACTTGGGAGTTAGACACACTTCCTAATGATCAAATTTGATTTGAGTAAAATGAATTTTTAAGGAGAAAAAGAATATAAATGCTGAAATCAACTGGTAAAAGGCAAAGTTTGTAGCTAAAGGTTACAGTTAAGAAATATGGTGTCGATCATGATGAAGTATTTGTACCTGTAGCTCGTTTCAAAATAATAAAAATTCTTGTTTCTGTAGTAGCAAAAATGGTTGGAAGATTCACAAACAAATGTTGAATCGACATTTTTGAATGAAGTTCTACAAGAAGATAAAAACATATTACAACCTACTGGTTATGTTATAAAAAGAGATGAAGACAAGGTTTTGAAGTTTAAGAGATCACGCTATAGTTTAAAGCAAGCTCCAAGGGCGTGAAATTCGAGACTCAATAAATTATTTCAAGCTAATGGATTTATCAAATATTGTTTTGAGCATGCTCTTTATGGAAAGATGTGCATTAAATATGATATCATAATTATCTGCTTGGATGTGGATGATCTACTTTTATAGAGAATGAATTCAAGATTGTGGCGAAAGAATTTGAGAGATAAGACGTCATGCTAATGGCTTATTATCCTAGAATTGGAGTGAAACAAGACGAACGCTAAGAAAGTTTTTAAAGGTTCAAGATGGATGATTACAAGTCAATTTGCATCAAATTTTAATGATGGAGAAAAAGTTGATTCGACTCTTTATAAGAGTATTTTTGGAAGTTTGAGGTACTTGACATGTAAAAGGCCTCATAGTTTATTTGGAAATGATCTTGTTAATTGATACGTGGAGTATAATGATGATCAAAAAGCACGAGTGGTCATGTATTTTCCATGGGAGATACGACTATTACATGGTCATCAAAGAAGCAACTGAATGTTTCGCTTTTAAATTGTGAAGCAGGGCATGTTGCTATTGCATCCTGTATTTGTCAAGCAATTTGTTTGAAAAAATTGTTGAAGGAAGTTAATTGGCAAAAAAGACATTGTCATTGGACAGTAATCCATTTTTTCATGATCGAAGCAAGTACATCAAGATGAAGTATCATTTTGTTCGAGATTATATTAACACAAAATGGATGGAATTGAAGTTTATGAAGTCCCAAGACCAAATCATGGACATTTTCACCATGCCATTGAAGATTGATACACTGTCGAAGCTTTGAACTTTGCTTGGAGTTACAATAAATGAAATTTAAGGGTGTTGAAAATATACACTTCATTTATTTAAGTTCCTGCATATCTATTGGGATTATACATGCATAAACTAGTTTATTCTTGTATTTAGAAAATAATGAATTGTATTGGGGATTAATTTACTTTTAATATTTGGAACATGAATTAGATTGAGGCCCTGTTTTGTTGAGAATTAAAATCACATTTTTATGAAATATGTGGTTAAAAAGTTGTGAGTCCAATAAAATGAGTGGTTAAAATTAATTGTTGCATTTGATTTAGATTAAAATCTCAATAACAAATATGGGCTAAATTCACGTTTTGTGAATTCTATAAAGGGCTAGTGATTATACTCATTTTCTACAAGTCATTTTTGAAGTGTTAAGAAATAAAGTGATTATTCTCTTGAATATATATATATATATATATATATTCTTCTCTTCTAAAAGTTGTCCTATCTCAAAGTTTCCGACATGGACAAAGCAAAGAAAGCCTGGGAGATTTTGAAAAACGAATACACGGAATTTGAAGATAAAATCCATTAAATTTCAATCTATTAGGGAATTTGAAAATATGAAAATGATGGATAATGAAAGTGTGAAAGAATTTTCAGATAGGTGTACAAAACTTGATAATCAAATGACGTCTGATGATGAAAAAATCACCAATGGAAAACTAGGGAAATGCTACATGAACATAATGTTTGACATAATGTCACGTGACAACTTATCATTGAACTGTTTAAACTATAGTCAACTTTTTCAACCAATCGCATCTTGCCAACACTTATTTTGTCAATCATTATATCACATTTTTCGGGCAAAGTAGCATTATTCAGAAAATTAAGGGAGAATATATTAATTAGTTTGCCAAAAAAAGTTGACCGTATTTCGGTTGTGAATCAAGAAATCAAGCAATTGGAAGAATTGAAAATTGAGGAGTTGCTCGGTTCATCTAAATCATTTGATTGAAGATTGAATTGACACTCCGAAAAATCATCTGATAATCCGTTTCAATCAAAGCTAAATGTTGGACCCAAGAACTGTTGGAGTATAGAGGCCAAAATAGACAGCATGGAAATGCAACAAAAGGCGACAATCAAAGAAGCTAAAGAAGAAGAAAAGTTAGCTCAAAGTTAGTTAAAGTTCATTAGCTCAAAGTCAGATAAAATTAGTTATTCCATTCTGTTAGAGTTCGGTTAGTTTGTTTAACATCAATTAATTGCCCCTCTGTGTATATATATAGCTGCATTGTATTTTTCCCAATTTATTCGATCAATTCATTCAATAAAGAACATATAATTTTTCTCATTTATCTTCTTCAATTCACCATTCAAAAATTCACATGGTATCAGAGATTTACTGAGATCCATCCGCAAGCCATCTCTTTTTGCTAGAATTGATCGTCTCCTCTCAATCACTAATTCAATTCTCTGAATATGAGTTATCATAACTCCTCTGTGAATCCGCCTGCACCTGTAAACTTGAGTAATTCTGGTGGAAATCCTTCAGATGACTCCTCCCGCCCCTACTATCTGCATCCTAGTGATAATCCTGGTGCAATACTGGTTTCTGAAATCTTCAATGGAAACAACTACGTTGTTTGGAGCAGATCTATAACTATTGCCTTGACTGTGAAAAATAAGGTAAAATTTATTGATGGTTAGATCTCTCCTCCCTCAACTGATCAACTAATCAATCACACGGCTTGATTAAGAGCTACTAATCTGGTGCTCTCATGGCTGATGAATTACATCTCAAAGGAGATACGCAACAGCCTTCTGTTCGTCACCTCAGCAACAGATCTCTGGAATGAATTAAAAGTTAGATACCTTAGAAGTGATGGTCCAAGGGTATTTCATCTGGAAAAATCCCTAAGCAGCATACATCAAGGATCAATGTCTGTGACTGAGTACTTCAGCTCATTCAAAACTCTGTGGGATGAATACATCAATTACAGGCCATTTCCTACATGTACTTGTGGAGTTATAGCAACCTGCACCTGTGATTTACTTACCTTCTTGCAGAATCGCCAACAATCTGACTATGTATTGAAGTTCTTGGTTGGATTAAATGATTCTTTCGCCTCTGTCAGGAGCCATCTGTTGCTTACAGTTCCTCTACCTAGTATGGGAAATGTATTTTCTCTACTGCTTCAAGAGAAAAGCCAGAGGTTACTAACTAACTCATCAGCACATGTTGAGACTCATGCCTTGATGGCAAAACGTGGCAATCAACAGAACTACCAGGCAAAGCCATTCAAAGATAGAGATAAGGCTAAACGTCCTCACCACTTTGCACTCACTGTGGTTACACTGGACATAGGGTGGATACATGTTATCAGCTCCATGGATATCCTTCAAATTGGTTAAGGCCAAGAGGTAAAAGAAATACATCAGGAAAATCCTCAGCACCTGCTGCAATTACACAAGACCGAACAACATTGAGCAGCAAAAACTGTCATTCACTCCAAAGCAATTCCACAAACTTATGGCACTTGCTAATTCAACACTAAACGATCCTCCTGAACCAGCAGTTAATTTTGCATCCACATCTTCTTTCTCTAGTAATATTCATCTTGCATCACATACCATGTGTTGCAGCTCTACTTCTCCAAAATTGAAATTAGATTCTGATTGGATCCTAGACACAGGTGCCACAGATCACATGATCTGTTCCCCTTCCCTATATCACTCTAACTCTCAACATATCCATACTTTTGTGTACCTTCCTAATGGTATCAAGATACCAACATCTCACACTGGAACCATTTGTCTTTTTAACTCCATCCTATTACATAATGTTCTTTGTGTTCCCTCTTTTACTTTCAATTTACTATCTGTTTCAAAACTTATTGCTCAAAGCAATTTGTGCCTCACCTTTACTAAATTCTATTGCACATTGCAGGACCAACTAATGAAGAAGATGATTGGGATTGCATTTGAAAAGAATGGATTGTACCACTTCAATAAAACCTCACCAAAGAATTAGACCAGCACACCCTCCAACTTTGCACCTCTAGCATCTGCCATCACCCATCACAAGCTGGACTTATGGCATTATAGATTAGGTCACATTTCCAATTCTAGGCTGCTTTCTCTTAAACAGATAGACTCTTCCATTTCCTTTGATTGTAATAATGTTTGTGATATTTGTCCCATGGCTAAGCAAAAAAAGCTGCCATTCCCTGTATTAGTTCACAAATCAAATAAGTGTTTTGAATAGGTTCATTTTGATATTTGGGGTCCCTTTACCCCCATTTCCTATTCTACCTCACCATTGTTGATGATTTCACAAGGTGTACTTGGGTATACATGATGAGAGCTAAATCTGAAGCCTCATACTTAATCAAAACATTCTGCTACTTGGTGAAAAATCAGTTCTCTACTTCTATCAAAACCATACGTTCTGACAATGGACCTGAATTTCTACTCAACAAATTTTATCACAAATATGGAATAACACACCAAAAGAGCTGTGTTGAAACCCCACAGCAAAATGGAACCGTGGAAAGAAAGCATCAGCATCTTTTGTGCACTGCCAGGGCACTGATGTTCCAATCAAACCTGCCCCTCAATTTCTGGAGTGATTGTATCTTAACAGCAGCCCACATCATCAATAGAATTCCCACTCCTCTTCTCCAAAACAAATCCCCAAATGAAATGCTATCTGGTAAACCTCCCAACCTTTCACACCTAAAAGTCTTTGGCTGCCTTTGCTTTGCCTCTACTCTCACACACCACAGAAAGAAATTTGATCCAAGAGCTACAAAATGCCTTTTTCTGGGTTACCCCTCTAACAATAAAGGCTATAAGCTCATGGATATCTCCACCAACAAAGTGTTTGTCTCCAAAAATGTCATCTTCCATGAATCCATTTTTCCCTTCAGGCCAATCACTCAAAATCCTGATCAATCACCCTCCTTGTTTCCTATCTCAGATCCTTTCTCAGACTACAACTCCTCCAAACTTGACCCACCTTCACCTCATCTTTCAACTAATGATGCCCCTTTTCCCAACACTCAATCCCCTCTCCTCCCCTATAGCTCATCCTTCAAATATGTCACCAACCAATGACACCCAAGCTCCTCCTCTCCCTGCAGATCATATGCATATCAAAAAATCAACAAGAATTCGCCGCCACCTATTCATCTACAAGATTACTACTGTGGTACAGTGTGTTCAATTCAAGAATCATCCCAGGATTCAGCTTCAACTAGTTGCTCCTCAAAGGCAGGTAATAACCCATCTCCCTTTCACCAATTTCCAATTGCAGGCACTCCTTATCCCTCAATCATTTTTATTCAGAACATAGACTATCCACATCTCACAAAGCCTTCCAGCATCCATCTCCTCTCCTGTTGAACCTAAAACCTACAAACAGGCCTTCAAATTCCCTGAATGGCAAGCTGCCATGAGATGTGAAATCTATGCTTTGGAGTTTAACAAAACTTGGAACCTTGTCACTCTCCCTCCTACCAAGAAAGCCATTAGCTGCAAATGGGTGTTTTGTGTTAAATACAAAGTTGATGGCTCTATTGAAAGACACAAAGCCCGACTGGTGGCTAAAGGATACACTCAACAAGAAGGCCTGGATTTTTTTGACACATTCTCTCCTGTTGCAAAAATCACTTACATCCTGTTAATCCTTGCTGTGGCTGCTATTAAGCACTGGCACTTACATCAATTGGATGTCAACAACGCCTTCCTCCATGGTGATTTGCATGAAGAAGTTTATATGGACTTACCTCCTGGAATGCCAGCTACTGGAAACTACAATGCCTGCAAGCTTTTGAAGAGTCTTTACGGCCTTAAACAAGCCTCCAAATAGTGGTTTGCAAAGTTGTCTACTGCACTTATCAACTTTGGTTTCAGTCAAGGTCATTCAGATTCTTCTTTGTTCATCAAAAAGTCCAGTAATTCTTTCATTGCAATTTTGGTATATGTGGATGATATCCTCCTAGCCAGCAACAGTTTTCTGGAAATTCAAAGACTGAAATCCTTTCTGCATAACACATTTACCATCAAAGACTTAGGCCAGCTCAGATACTTTCTTAGCATTGAGGTTGCTAGATCCAAAAACGGCATCTCATTATGTCAAAGGAAATACACTCTTGACATCCTCACAGAAACTGGCCTCATAGGCTCCAAACCTGCTGCTTTCCCCATGGAAGCCAACTTAAAGCTCTCCTCCACTGATGCACCCTTACATGATGATCCATCTGGCTATTAAAGGCTAATAGGTAAACTCCTTTATCTAACCATCACCAGGCCTGACTTGGCTTACTCAGTTCAGGTTCTCAGCCATTTCCTTGCATCACCTGTTGTAAGTCACTATAGGCAGCAACAAGAGTCCTTCGTTACTTGAAAGCCACACCAGGACAAGGCCTCTTCTTCCCTGCATCATCAGACTTTCATCTCAAAGCCTTTTCTGATAGTGACTGGGTAGGCTGCATTGACATACGCAGGAGTGTCACTGGATTTACAATCTTCCTTGGCAACTCCTTAATTTCCTGGAAATCAAAGAAACAAGCAACCATCAGCCGCTCCTCAGCTGAGGCAGAATATAGAGCTCTTGCAACTACCACTTGTGAAATTCAATGGTTGCTGTATGCTTTAAATGATCTGGACTTCCTGCATCCTCATCCAGCATCCCTCTACACTGACAATAAATCAGCTCTATCCATAGCTACCAATCCTGTTAAGCATGAAAAAACCAAACACATTCAGATTGATTACCATCTAGTTCGGGAAAAGTTGCGTGATAACATCATCAAGCTATTCCATATTCCCTCCAAGCTCCAGCTGGCTGACATCTTCACAAAACCACTTGGTTCCCTACTCTTTCATCACAACCTTCGCAAGATGAACATGGAACATCCTTAATATCCATGTTCATCTTGAGAGGGGAGGGGGGGGGGGGTGTTGGAGTATAGAGGCCAAAATAGACAGCATGGAAATGCAACAAAAGGCGGCAATCAAAGAAGTTAAAGAAGAAGAAAAGTTAGCTCAAAGTTAGTTAAAGTTCATTAGCTCAAAGTCAGTTAAACTTAGTTATTCAATTCTGTTAGAGTTCGGTTAGTTTGTTTAACATCAATTAATTGTCCCTCTGTGTATATATATAGCTGCATTGTATTTTTCCCAATTTATTCGATCAATTCATTCAATAAAGAACATATAATTTTTCTCATTTATCTTCTTCAATTCACCATTCAAAAATTCACAAGAACAATGAAAAACAAGCATATAATGGTGAATCAATGAGTAGAGGGGAAGAGGAAAAGTCCGAAAGGTTGAGGAAGAGGAAATTTCGAAATAAATGAATAAAAATGATTCTGTGCAACCATGTAAAATTTTAAAAAGAAGAAGTCATACCGAAGAAGACCGTTGTTGTTAAAATAAAGGTGTGACCCGACTTTTATTGGGAACTTAATTGGAGTTCTATTTGGAGTTGGTTGTGTGACTTAACGAAGTTTTGAATGAGTCCAAGACGAATAAGAAGGATCATTGATTTTAGCAGTTTCTCTCCTATTTAGCCTCAAATACTCCATTATTGATTTTGCTTGTTATAATAGGACTTCAACTTGTGTTGAACTCTTATTTTTATTATATTCTCCTAGTATTTTAGGGATTCTTGTATTATAAGTGTGTTTGATGCACATTAAAATGGAAAGAATGCATTTTTTTGTGATGTGATGGTGAATATGTCATTGAAAAAGAAGGAAAAATTATTGATGTGATGGAAAATATTATTTTATTGAAAAATGTGTGGTTGAAAATAAGTAGAAAAATGAGAATAAAAATGAGAATGTGGCTCAAACAGGGGCTATATATATGTGGAGTATAATACATATTTATTCGATAGACTTAGAGAGTGATCCAGAAGATCTAGAAAGAGACTCGCATGACAGAGATATTAGATTTAGCGTCTTGTGGGATCTAGGTTCACATAACATATTTGTAATTCCTTACTATTGATTATAATGAATTCTTCGTCTCTGATAGTAGTTTTTCCCGTCTTAGGTTTTCACGTAAAATCTTTGTGTTCATGTGATCATTACTTTTTATATTGCCTTATTATTTCTCGTCTTTAATATTCATAACAATTGGCTCAATTTCTAACAATGATATCAGAGCCAAGGATCGACAGTTCTTGGGAGAGTCAGTTCGATTTCGTATTAGAGTGAGACTTGATCAACTCAGATCGAGGTTAGATTATTTCGGGATGGCAAGTATGAAGTTTGATATTCTACTTTTGGATCGCAATACCAAATTTTTGTTACCGCATATTTTGTTTGGATGATGGAGGAGAAGCAATGTAAGAAGTTAGTTGTGATCTTATTGCTAGGGGTGATAATTTGAGCAAATTTGTTAACCCGAATGTGGATGGTGATTTTGTTGTTCATGGTGATTCGAGTAAGTTTTGTGCCCAAGGTAATTCTGTTAGTAAGCAGTGCTTGAATTCAGTTCACAATTGTTGATTTTGCCTTAGTTGGGATTTGTGGAAGAGGTCAAGTAATTTTGTAGAGCGTTTTGTTTGGAGAATTTTATTGAAATTTAAGAGTTAAGTTTTATTTCTTGCAATGAAATTCATCTCCATGTAGAGAATTTTGAAGTTTTATTCATTTTAGTTGAATTTGATTTAAGGTGGAGATTTGTTAGAATTAGAGTGTGATCTGAATTCTATTGGGAACTTAATTAGAGTTCTATTTGGAGTTGGTTGTATGACTTGAAGAAGTCATAAAGGAGTCCAAGATGAATAAGAAGAAGGATTCTCGATTTTGGCAATTTTTGTCTCCTATTTCGACTCAAATACTCTACTATTGGTTTTACCTATTGTAATAGAATTTCACATTGTATTATACTCTTATTTGTATTATATTCTCCTAGTATGTTAGGGATTCTTGAATTAAAAATATATGATGTATTATACATATTTATTTGATCGACTTAGAAAGTGATCCAGGGAATCTAGAGAGAGACTTGCATGATAAATAGATCGGGTTGAGTCTTGTGGGGTCCAAATTCATATGGCACCGTTTGGTAACCATTCTTTTTTTCATTCTCATTCTTCTACTAATTTTCAACCACACATTCATCAATAAAATAATATTTTCTATCACATCAATACCTTTTCCTTCATTTTCAACCACAAAAAAGGTGTGATTTGACACAAAGAATACATTTTTTTCTAGAATAATGTTTACCAAACGGTGCCATAACATACTTTCAATTCCTTATTATATTGATTATAGTGAATTCTCCACATTTGCCCTTGATTTTTTCCGTCTTGGGTTTTCATGTAAAATCTTTGTGTTGTTGTGATCATTACTTTTCATATTGCCTCATTATTTCTTGTCTTCAATATTCATAACAATTGGCTCGATTTCTAACAGTTGGTGCAAGGGAAAACTACAATATTTTAATTTTAAAAAAACTGTGCATTTGAAGAAGGATTGTAGGACTCCTATTATTAAACAAGCGAATTGTGCAACAAGAGAAGATGAAGAAGTAATCATGTTTTATGCTCATTAGAGTGGTTTGGAATCAAAGAATGAAGTGTTTGGCTCAAGTTGTTTAGAAACTAAAGAACGCCAATGGTTTCTAGACGGTGGCTGCACAAATTACATAGAACAAAAATATTTTTGTCGAAATGGATTATTCAAATTTGAAAGTACGACTTGGTAATGGAGCTCTGGTAAATGTTAAGGCCAAAAGAACACTTGGGGTCCAAAATAAAAGGCTCTAGGCTTATCCTGGATCTGATATGTGTGCAGAACTTGGATCAATGTTTGCTAAGTGTTTTGACAGCTTTTAGATAATGGCATAATTGTGTTATTCGTGATAAAAGGGCAGGGAAATGCAAACCCTTGTCGTTCTCAAAATAGGTACATCCTATTTCTTAATTATTTTACTGGGATGACATGGGTGTATTTTATTAGGAAAAATATGGTGTTTACTATTTAAAAATTCAATAATTTGTTGAGGAATGAAGTAATCATATGCTTTGAAAATATGGGGAAGTGAAAATGGCAATGAATATACTTAAATATACTTAAAAAGAATTTACAAATTTTGTGAAGATGAAGGTGTAAACAAGCAACTGAAAGTTGGTATACTCACAACAAAATGTGATGTTTGAAAGAAAGAATCAAATTGTGATGGAGATGACAAAATCAGTGCTTCAAGAACAGAAATTACTAAAGAGTTTATGGGATGAAGTCGTATATAACGCATTTTACTAGATCACATGACTCCAACTGAAGCTGTGTGGAATAAAACTCCAATGAAGCTTTGATTGGGAGCAATCCACCAGTGAAATACTTGAAAGTGTTTGGGCATATTTTCTATGCTGAAATTCCAAAAGAGGAGATATATCTTGACGAGACTAGTGAAAAATGCATTTTCATTTGTTATAGCTCACAATCAATGGGATATAAGATGTTCAGTTTGAAGAACAAGAAGGTAATCACCGCTCTTGATGTACTTTTTGATGAAAATGTAATTGGAATTGGGAAAAAGAAGAAGTGGAGGAAAATAAACTTGTTCAAATTATGCTGCTACAATAATCAGAAATTAAAAAAGAAAAAAATGAAGATTATGAGAATATTTAAACTCCAGAATCATCACTAAGCATCCCTTCAAGTTTCCCATCTCTAAGCAACATTAGCAAGCTCAACTCCAAGAAAAATGAGGGATTTGAGTGACACATACGAAAGTCGCAATTTCTATGTTGCCAAACCACAAAATTTCAAAGCAGCATTTAAAATGCTATGCAAGAAGGGATAAAATTTACTGAGAAATATCAGATCTGGGAGCTCATGGAGAGGCCAAAAGAAAATGATGTCATCAGTGTGAAATGGGTCTACAATGTAAAGCACAACTTGAATGGATCATTCAAGAGGTATAAAGAAAGATTAGCCATAAAGGGCTATGCACAACAACTTGGGATTCATTATGATGAAACCTTTGCTCTTGTTGCTCGCCAGACAAGATAAGAGCACTTATTGCTCTAGCTGCCCAAAATGGTTGGTTGTTTGATGCTGAATTAATTAATATCTTAATTAAGGAGTCAAAGAGTTAATTAATGTCTTAGTCAAGGAGTCAAGGAGTCAGTCAAGTCTTTGTTTAGTTTTAATTATGTTTTGAAGTTTGTAGAGTCAAAAAAGTCTATAATTCACTAATATGGAGCTGTTTATATCGGCTTTCTTTCCTCCAGTATGAAACGGGGTTGAGCGATGCACAATCCTTTACGTCTTTCCTAGGTTAAATTATTATGCATTTAGTAGTTCCAAGAATGATTTCAAATTTTTAAAAGTCATTGTCGACTATAAAAGAGTCTATGCACTTGGAAGAAAAGGGGTAGAACATTATTATCAAATAAAGTATCGAGTTTTATTTTTCTGGCTTCCTAACTTTCTGGTTTTTTTTCCAGAGTTCTGCCTTGAAGAAATCTGGACTCCAATGGTGATTGGAGTATTAAATCTGTTAACGTCAACTGGTATCACAGATTGTTTAAGATCTATACTTAGTGCCAGATGGCTGGATAAGTTAAAAAATGCAGCTGTTGAAGGAGTTACCAGGGAAGATTTTCATAATCTGCAGCAACATATCACTTAGTTGTTCTCTAGATTAGAGCAGGCTGGTGTTTTAGGTGTCACTTTTCCTCCAGCTAGGGAACAAAGGGGGAGCAGATCCATAATTATCAGCATAGAAATGTGAGAAGTCAGCTTCCTATTGGACAAAATCAGCAACCGGTTGATGAAGATGAGGGAAGAGATGTAATTCTATTTCGAGTGGAGCATAGATTTAACCGTCCACATGATCGAGATTCACGCATTAAAGTAGATGTCCCTGAATTTAGTGGAAAAGAAGAACCCGAGGAAGTACTGAATTGGTTGAATGAAGTGGAAAGAATCTTTGAATTCCTTGAGTTTCCAGAAAATAAGAAGGTAAAACTGAATTGGTTGAATGAAGTGGAAAGAATCTTTGAATTCCTTGAGTTTCCAGAAAATAAGAAGGTAAAGTTGGCGGCTATAAAACTGAAGAGCTATGCTTCTTCCTGGTGGCAACATTATTTGGTGCATCGAGACTTTGTTTTATATTCAGATCATGAAGCATTGAAGCATCTCGACAATCAAAAGAAGTTGAATAAGAGGCATGCACTTTAGGTTGTATTTGTATAGCAGTTTACCTTTGTAGTCAAGCAAGCAACAAAGTGGCAGATGCACTTAGGCAAAGGACGATGTTATTGACACAAATAACTCATACTATTGAAGGTTTTGACTCTTTCAAGGATATGTATGCTAGTGGCCTTTTCTTTGGCCCCATTTGGAAAGACTGCAAAAATTGATTGCAAGAGAACTATTTGGTACACAATGATTTTCTATTTAAAGGAAATAAACTTTGTGTACCAAATTGTTCTTTAAAAGAGAGAATCGTTCAAAATATGCACAGTGGAGGCTTGGAAGGCACTTTGGGCAAGATAAAACTTACATAATGATTGAGTAAAAGTTCTTTTGGCCAAGGATGAAATAGGATGTATATAGATTCATTCATTGGCAAATGTCAAGGATGACAACAATCCAAAGGAAAAGTGCACAACACAGGTTTGTATACACCATTGCATGTACTATTAGCACATTGGGAGGATGCAGGTATAGACTTCGTGGTAGGTTTACCTAGAAGCCAATGAGGGATGGATTCCATTGTTGTAGTAGTCGATCTATTTTCAAAGATGGCTCATTTTTTTAGCTGTTGGAAAACTAGTGATGCATCAAATATCGCTTCTTTTTACTTTTGAGAATTTTTTGGAGATCTTTATGGAAAAAATAGGAACCAAATTGCAATACAATAGTTCTTACCATTCTCAAATTGATGGGTAGACCGAAGTTGTTAGAGGTGTTTGGGAAACCCTTTGCGATGTTTGGTTGGGGAAAATCCAAAAATCAGCATTGCACAAGTAGAATTCGCTTACAACTACTCCAAAAATAGAACTACTGAAAAAAAATCCAATTGAGATAGTCTATGGTAAGCAACCAGTGCACTTTTATGATCTAATCCTGATTTTGAAAGACCAATGTAAAAGGAGAAGATATGGCTATGAAAATGAAGGAGCTGCACGATCGCATTAAGTTAAGATTGAAGAAGAGAACTCTAAGTACAATGAATATGCAGATAAAAAGAGGAGAGATCAAAGCTTCAAAGAAGGTGATTTTTTGATGGTCTACCACGCAAAGAGTGGTCTCCAACAGACACATATTCCAATCTGAGTAAAAGGAAAGTTAGGCCCTACAAAATCCTTCAGAAAATTGGGGATAATGCATATGAAATTGACCTGGCCACACTTGGGCATACATCCTACATTCAATATTTCTAATTTGTATTTTCATCATGGAGAAGATTCAGATGGTCCCTAAACTCGAGGGTTCTCCTACGGAGGAGGAAAATTAAATAATGCTTTAATTAAGGAGTCAAAAATTTAATTAATGTCTTAGTCAAGGAGTCAAAGAGTCACTCAAGTCTTTGTTTAGTTTTAATTATGTTTTGAAGTTTGTAAAGTCAAGAAAGTCTATTTGTCTTTCAGATTAAATTAATATGAATTTAGTAGTTCTATGAGTCATTTCAAATGTCTAAAAGTCATTATTGACTATAAAAAAGTCATGTACTTGGAAGAAAAGGGGAGAACATTATTATCAAATCCTTATAATCTTCTTCTTCAACACTATAAAAAGAATACTACTACCAGTGGGCATAGCTCTCTAGTTCCCTCCGTAAGATCAATATCACATCCAATAGGGTCCGGAAGTTTCACATCTATGTAATACCTGATTCGACAATTAATGATATAGATATATTAAGCAACAGGCAGACTAAAACAGGAAGCGTTTGAGCCTTTGAGGAAATGAACTATAGGAAGCCTTGGTGGGAAACCAGACGAGACAAAGAAGTCCGCAGAAGAGTGAAAGGGTCACCACTACTGAAGATCTCTCCTAGGTCATTTGAGGGTTCACCATGGTTATTTGTTGTGCTTCACTAGGCTACCCTTTTTCGAAAGCTCCACGGGCCATCTTTTTCATTTTGTAAGGTGATGGGTTCCTATATGAGTATGGAATGAAAGGAGTTTAGTTCTTGTGATAAACTGTAGCCCTTCTATTTATAGATTCAAGGTCCTTTAAAAAGCATCAGCGAAGCCTTATTTATCAGAAGCTTGTGATTTGGTTTTTATGCAGCTAAGTAGCCATCGAATGTGAGGACAGCTAATTCAATGTAATGTTATATTCTGGCTATCCATTGAGCTTGTTCAATAAAATGCTCTACTTGGCCTCTGCCCGGGTTGGTATCTTTAAATAAAGATGCTTTTTCCATATACCTAGATGGAGAATGATAATTTTATATAGGCTTTCTAAAAGAGCGTAATATTTTTCTTTAGGCAAGCAATGAGAGGTTAAGCCCTTGAACTCGCCCATAGGTTCCTTTGTTGTTGCAGTTCATAATTCACCTTAGACTAATTCCTTCGGCCGAGCGTTCCTGGGGCATAAATCTGAATATCACTCAATCATAGGCTGTTGTATCATTGTTTGATTTTTGGTTGTCTGGTCACTCTTTTGGTCGAACTTTCAACTTGGGAAGTCGATTACGCAACAAAGATGGGTGAGCACTAATTTCCAGACACCTCGACGGTCCCCCATCAATAATTAGACATGTCTATAAGATTGATTGATGCAGGGGAAGCTTATAGGAAAGACAAAAATCCGCACAAAAAGAATTTCAACGAAGAGAAATTCAATAAAACTTTATTTCATTCAAAAAAATGAGCTGTCTCAAAAGGTTTACAACGTTTAAATAGCGAAACCCTAATAAAATTCGGAAAGAAATTACATAATAATAAAAAATATTATTTTTTCCAAAAATGGAAAAAAATTGAGATAATCACGGATCTTGATTCTCCTAATCATCAGGATCGTCCCCCAACAAACGGAAATCAAATCCGAGTTTATTTGACTAAGATATTGCCAAAATAAAAATTATCATAAACGGCAAAAACGCATAATTGAAGGCCTAAACGATAGAATTTGCCCAAAATTTGACGTGCTTCAGGGCCAAAGGTCATGAGTTGTGATCATTGGCCCGTTTCCACTCAAATTAGACTAACAATTCGTCAAAAACGAACAAACCCGAAATTAAATCGAATTATTATTTTGTCTTCATCATTCTCCACGGGTTGAGAAAAATTCGCCCTCGAATTTGATGGGGGTAAAAACCTCATCATCATCAGAATTATCACCTCGAAATGACGGCTCTGGCGGTAATCCATCTGGGAGCTCTTCTGGGAAGTCCTCATGAAATTCCTCGAGCAATGACTGAATCCTGCGAGTGACCTCCTGCTCACTGTCAACTGACTTCTCCACCAGCACATACACTATCTCATATCCTTCCATATTTGTCTCGAACTTCACACTGGTCAGTAAATTGGCGTCATCCCCAACTGCTTTAACTGAGCCCTTATCTGGAAGCAACACACTTTTCTTTTCCCCAATAGTGCACGTCGACTGGAAGAGATTAGTACGCAACCAGTCAGTGTTATTTTTCAGGGAAGTCAGAAAACTCCGCCTCACCAACAATGACTCACCAATCACAAACTCCTCCTTCTCTGCTGCTTCTTCTACACCTTCACTGTCAAATATAGGCGGACAGTAATAATCAAATTCTTCCTCTTCTGTTGATTCTTCAATGTCTTCATTGTCAAATACAGGCGGACATTCATAATCAAACTCTTCATCCTCTATTGCTTCTTCAATGTCTTCATTGTCAAATATAGGCGGACCTTCATAATCAAATTCTTCCTCCTCTGTTACTTCTTCAATGTCTTCATTGTCAAATACAGGCAGACTCTCATAATCAAACTCTTCCTCCTCTGTTATTTCTTCAATCGTGACATTCTGAATATTATGATCACGGTATTGGACTTCCTCAATCGGAACCTGCCCACGACGACCACGACCCCTAGGTGCATGTTGTTGCGGCATAAGTGCAGCAACTTGCTGTGTCAGCAACTCCACTTGTTGACGCAGTTGTGCGATTTTATCACGTCTATGTATTTCCTCTACTAGGGCTTCACGAGCTTCTTGACGTCTTCTTGAAAGCATGATGAAGGAACGATTTCGGCTCTGATACCAACTGATGCAGGGGAAACTTATAGGAAAGACAAAAATCCGCACAAAAAGAATTTCAACGAAGAGAAATTCAATAAAACTTTATTTCATTCAAAAAAATGAGCTGTCTCAAAAGGTTTACAACGTTTAAATAGCGAAATCCTAATAAAATTAGGAAAGAAATTACATAATAATAAAAAATATTATTTTTTCCAAAAATGGAAAAAATTGAGATAATCACGGATCTTGATTCTCCTAATCATCAGGATCGTCCCCCAACAAACGGAAATCAAATCCGAGTTTATTTGACTAAGATATTGCCAAAATAAAAATTATCATAAACGGCAAAAACGCATAATTGAAGGCCTAAACGATAGAATTTGCCCAAAATTTGACGTGCTTCAGGGCCAAAGGCCATGAGTTGTGATCATTGGCCCGTTTCCACTCAAATTAGACTAACAATTCGTCAAAAACGAACAAACCCGAAATTAAATCGAATTATTATTTTGTCTTCATCATTGATCCATCTATAAGATGAGAAGAACGGCACAAATTCAGGTTGGTTGGTCCAGAAAGTCATGGGAGAGGTAGGCTAAAGTGATATAATTTAATAAAGAATCTTATGCATCACGCACGATACAGTTTCTATACAAAGTGGACAACTTAACTTACAGCACAACATGCTCATTGAGGTTGAACTTATGTTTCCTTTGTATTTTTCTTCTTTCGTTTTTTTTATTATTTCTATTAGAACTAGGGATTAAGGTTGAAACCATAATAAGTTGTGGTGGTTTTGTGTAATCACATATAGAATAAGAATTGATTTGACTAAATCCGACCGCAACCAATAAAAGTTATACACATGCGAGGATTTAATAATAAAAAAATTAAAAGAGACACGTGAGGGGACATCTTAAAGAAAAGATATAAATGATATATATCTGTATCTTTATCAAACAAAAACTTTTAGGTGAAGTGGTTCAACAACTCACAAATTATATGATGTGTCTCATAGTACACAATTTAGGGGTTCCGTTGATTACTTCATGTTCTCTTGGTAGTTCAGAAACAGGATAATGTGTTATTACAACAATTTTTTAAACATGAGAATAACAGTGATTTTTCCATGGTTTTGGTGGCAAACATGTAACAATGGAGGGAAAGAATTAAAACTATATCACATGAGCAAAAATTGATTAAAGAAACAAAATTTCAATGAAATAAAAATTGAGTAAAGTAACTAAGCCCCTGTTTGACCCACATTAAATTTTAAATTCTCATTCTTCTATTCATTTTCAATCACACATTTTTCAATAAAATAATATTTTCTATCATATCAATAACTTTTCCTTCTTTTTCAATCACACATTCTCTATCAATCTACTATTCCAAAATACATTCTTCCAAAAATAATGTTGTTCAAACGCACCCTAATTTTTTTTTTTAAAGATTGTGATCTTGTATTCAAAGAAACTAATAGATCAAGACTATGAAAGATTTCAAGAAGCCTCAAGAAAATAAGAAAATTTTGGAAGCATTTAGAACGTCAAAGGATTTCCCAAGAACTAGGCCATGCATGCATTGATGGGAAAAAAAACGCAAAATATAAAGACTAAGTGGATAAATTTTACCTCAAAAGTTCGGACATCATTGAGAAGTCGGAAAACTAAAGAAACATGCTTGCACATATTACGGTACTCTTCAGTTGACAATAGGTTCTCGGGTAATTTTGGTCCAAGAAAAAGGAGCGGTGGGAAAACACAAGCCTCACCAGCAATAGACATCCATGCATTAGACAGGTATTCCTCGACTGTTGGTATCGTGTTATTACTTGACCACTCCATTTCTTTCATGCTACTATTGAGAAAATCGAGCCACTACAATCGAACATTTAGCTTATTATAAACTTATAAAAACGGAAGTTGAAGGATTTGTAATTAACTGCATTAAAAAGTCATACCTGCCTAATGAGAACTTGTTTAATACACCAGCCCTGCTTAATTAAAGCCTTGGCTGCCCACTCATTTAATTGGTGGTATAGTGCTGAGTAAAAAAATTTTACTACTTCAGAGCTGTAACCAGTTGTTGGCTGTTCATCCCACCTACACCATAGAAAATTCATTCAATCCTTCATATCAGCAACATTTTCGAATACAGCTGAGAAAGAAAACGAAAAGGAAACGTACTTTTTTACCAATTCGATCATGTTGATTAATTCCTCTTTAGATCCATAATGGTCAAACAAATCATCAATACAGGATGAAAGAATAACAGCTTTTGCATATGCAGTACGAGCCTCAGATAGTTCAGTATCAAAAATAATAGAAGCACTCAGGAAATAACAAGAATGCATTACATTCCTTCCCTTTGAGGCATCCAACCCGCTATCCGAGTACCACCTACATATGATTTTGATTTGTATAAGAATATAAATCCATAATGAATCTGGAAGATTTTCATCAAGCTATCCAGTAGTTACCTTTCCATTTGCTGAAGCTCTTTCCTTTGCAGAGCTTGGCAAATATTGAAATCTTGTCGCGAAAATAGGAGGAGGTCCATGTTGTCAATACTAGGGCACCTATAGCATAGAAAAAAAATATGCAAAAATTAAAAGGTGAGAATTAGAGTGTTGAAGAAACAAACTCTGAGACATGAAATGCAAAATAGGCATACCAATTGGAGCACTAATCTTACCAATACGCCGTTTTCAGAATTCGATAATTGTTACCGTCATATTGCTCAATGCTTCGCCTATTTTCAACTCTTTCCAGTGTGGCATTGAATGTCTTCAAACTATATTCCACCTAATAATTCCAAAATAAGTTTTTTCTACTATTTATTTGTAGGCAAAATGTTGTCATTGCCAAAAAATAATTGTTAGTTTGTTTAGAGAGAGTTAATACAACTGACTTTAGTTTTTACCTCCTTCCTTAATCTCTTGTCAACAACGGTATGATTTTGCAACTGTTGTTTCAGAAAAGTGCTCGTCCAAGCATGTATTTTCTCAAGAACACTTTCGTCTTCGAGTATTGTCACTTGTGAAGCTTTATAAAGTTCAAGAATCGTAGGTACCCCAGTGAATTGTATACTTACCATATCAAAGAAATGTTCTTGTTCAATGTATGACGCCAATTCATCTAAAAACTAATATCAAATTAACTTGATTTTCATAAGCATAAAACTTTAAGATACTCAGGTACTTCCATAAATCAAACCTGAGGTTAATTCATATCCTTTCATTCGTAAAAGTCGAAATGCTATGGCACAACATGTAACGTCAGTAAAAATCTCCTCACTTTTCTGTTTCCAACACCTGTTTATCATTCAAGTCTAGGACATAAGAAATATACAGTACATTATAATGGATATAAATTTTGGAAATTACCTATATACGTCGTCAAGAACTTGTTTAATCTCATGTTTATAGTATCGGTCTATTCCCAACCTCTCAAGCGTATCAACCATGCAGAGACAAGTGTACATATGAGAAGGATACATTGTGGGTACTGCAAAACGATAAAAATGGATATAGTGCTTCCAAATTGGATGAAGACAACTAAATCTCAGCACTATCCTGTATAATATTGTAGGATAATGAGTGTTACCCCAACTCTTGTTATGTTTTAAGGCCGAGAGCAAGTATTCATAGCATTTGTTATTGTAACAGTGAATCACAGAAGCTGCAGTAGTAGCTGGTGAATTGAATAGTGAGCCATTACTTCTTTGCTGAGTCAACACCTCTTCCCATTTGCATGATTCTCCAAGTCCTTCTGCTACATATGCTAGATTTCGATTTCTTCCAATAATATCATTTCAAGAAAAACTACATTTAGAACACAGTTTTAACTATCTGATAGAAATTAACATTTTATTCCACACATGAGAGTGAGTAACTCATTCTCATAGTAAAAAGACAAGAACTTTAAAATCTCGTTAGGACTATAGAAGAAAAAATTTATATTAATAAATTTGTTTACCCTAACAACTTAGTCTTTTAGACGAGGTGATTCAACTAGATATGAGAGCGTTATGAGTTCAATATTCATTGCCCATACCGGAAAAGGTGAATCTGGTTTTCGAGGAAGTGTAGCGGAACATAATTTAAATAAATAAGTTTGTCTCCATTTTAACAACTTAAGCTTTAAAATGAGGTGGTTCGATAAAGATTAGAGACAAGAAAAAGAAAACTAACCCCTTAATTTTTGAATCGCGATCGTGAAGCATATGATCCACCATAACTGGGTTCAAGGGCAACATCAAATTCAATTCTCTAGCATAGTTTATCATGCAGGGAAATATAATATCAAATCCGATTGGAGAATACTGATCTTTGTCACTGGCAGCCCCACCATTTGATTTGATGAAATTAAGGCCTGAAATACAAGTTTGAAGAGAAATTTTTCTTTAATTGGCCAAACACAAAAAGCAAACAAGTAAAACAGTCTTCACTTTAAACTCATTACTTTAATTTTTTTCATAAGCTATGACATTCTATAAGAATTAAAAACATCAGAAAATGAGTTTGCCTTTCTTGAAAACCATATAGAGTAATGTAAAATAAAATCAAAATAATGTTGGGTTATCAAAACCAGAGAGATTAGTAGAGATTAAAAAATGGAATAATTTCAAAACAGTTTACAAACATCAACTGTCACATAATTTATAGAAAAAAACTAATTCTATCACTTAACACTCTCTTTTTGCAACATAGTCAAGTTTCATTTTTGTTTAATTACGTCAATCTACCTACCTCCGTCAAGTACACTGATAAATGTGATTTTTGAGCCATCAAAAGTAGGCGTTTGGAAGTGCTTTTGTTAGGATGAACGATGTAACTTAGGTTATTAATACTAATATAATAATTCAAAGATTTCATGCCAAGTTTATGTTGTGTTAATTGAGTATTGTGTGCTTAAATAAATTCAACTGCTTGATCATCAATTCATGAATTTGGGGGCAATATTGATATTAAAAGATGATACATAGGCATTGATAAGAAATCAATAGATACTCTCATAAGTTATGTAATCTTGAATGAATTCATGCAAATTAATGTGATTATATGCTTATGAATTTACACGGAAATATGATAAATTTGGACATGTAAATAGGGCTAATTTTAATCAAGAAAGACGCATAAGTTAATTCGAATGTTAACACGCATGAAAAGTGGCTGAATGATGTTGAGTTAAATGTATGTTACTTGACCTAAGTGAAACCGGAAATATTAACTACATAATCCCATAAGTTTTCCGCAAAGTCTTCACATGTCAATAATGGGAAACAAAGTAACTAGTCTCTAAGGGAACGATGTTTGAACTTCAGTCCACTTTATTATTCTACACGATACCGTACACCTGCATTTTAGGCGACCATACACTAAAGAGAAAAGATGACGTGACTAATGAAAAAGTGTTTACCACTCGAAACATTTCATATGCAACAACAGAAACAAAACAAAAAGAATAAAAGTAAAATAGGATGTTTACCTCTTTGGACAAATTGTTCGCCAACATTCCATTGGCGAAGGGCAAGCAAAGATGCTAAGGTGCAAGAAAGGGAGTCTTTGATAAGAAATGGATGGCCTGAATGCAAACCCCACGACCCATCTTTGTGCTGATTTTCCATAATCCAATTCAGGCACTCTGGGAAACATGGCTTGTCGGGTGATTCTCTGGAAGGAACCATGGCCATCCATGCTGTGTCATACGAAGACGGCGACAAGTCAACCTTACCAAAACTCTCCCTTATTTTCAGGATTGACTCTTCTACACTCTAATGTTGTTCATTATTCAAAATATAAAACCAGAGATTAATAAATACTAGCTTAACAGAAAATTTTTGAAGGCCATGAATATAGAGGATTTAACTGGGCTTACTGTGGAAACATTGAGAGTGCATCTTATACTCATAAATGACCTTCTCCTGGGAAATGCATCTGCTGTAGAAACATCAAATCATGGAGAATTTGGAACGATAAATATAATTCAGTAGCAATGGTGAACCGCATGTGGAAATGTGTATATATATCTTACCTGAAGATTTTTTGGCGGTGGGGGTTCTACTGTGTAAGAAAGGTGTCATGTTGATTTCAAGTCCGACCAACATTTCACAAAAGCAAAAATTTAAACATAAATAAGCCCCTGTGATGCTTTCTATTTAAAAAAAAAAAAAACTTTTATTTTTTATTTTGGTCTCACTAGTACAAAAAACACTTCTGAAAGTAAAGGAATCTGCCAGCTTATTAACTGACAAAAAGGTTTAATATTCTTTAGCCTCTACTTTGGGAAGATTTTATTAACGGATTAATTTATTAGATCAAAGTAAATTGTGGATAATACTTATGAATTAGGTCCTATTTGGTACCCATTATCCTTCATTAAATTATAATTCATTTTTTAAATTTCTTTTTTATCAATTACATATTTTTCAATAAAATAATATTACATGTAAATCTAAAAAAAATTCTTCTTTTTAAATAAAACATTTTTCAAAAAATTATTATTCCTCTTATTATAATATGAAACAATGGGGGGCCAAACAGGC
Source organism: Fraxinus americana (assembly GCA_035079005.1). NCBI lineage: Eukaryota > Viridiplantae > Streptophyta > Magnoliopsida > Lamiales > Oleaceae > Fraxinus > Fraxinus americana. The sequence continues at coordinate 8,737,913 of CM068722.1, read as the reverse complement.
GCTTAACTTAATGTATGAGAAAAATAAAGTTTCACCAATTTATGAATTTTTCAAAAAAAAAAAAAAAATACTTAGTAAAAGTGGATTATGAGAAAGAGAGATAATAACTATTGTTTGGCCACAGTTAAATTATAATTTATTTTTTCTCATGTCTTATCAATCACACATTTTTCAATAAAATAATATTACACATAATTCTACAAAATTTCCTTCTTTTGTAATCACACATTCACCAAAACATATTATTTTAAAATCAAATTCTCATTATAATGAGTGCTTATTTGACACTCATTTATTTATCTTATGGTTTGCTATATAAAAATTGCATTGTATTTGTTCATGTATGTATTCATGAGTATATATTATAAATAATAAACACACACGTAATGAACTTATAATCTAAAGATCGAGTCAATTTTCATATTAGAAGTTCATTCTTTACTGGACTATTTGTGTATGTGTGTGTGGATATATGTTCACTGTGTAAAAATATAGCAATCAAGTAATTACGTAATACGGTTCAAAAATTAAATGAGAAGAACTCAAGAAGGTTGTTCTAAGGGATTCGTGAAAAATGATGCCCTAAGGCCGTGTAGCTTTTCCTTTGTGCGATTTTTTTATCGAAGTTGCAAGCACCGCTCGAAGATAAAACATTTATAACTTACAGCTGATATTTCTTCTATGAGCACAACCACTGAGAGAGAAACAAGCTTTATGGTTTCAAAACTATAAAATATAGAATATATATAGTATAGAGTATGCTTTTCAAGTTGCATCCTAAAACACTAAAACGCTCACATGGTGAATATTCAACCTCAAAATGGATAAAATAAATATAAATTTTGATTATAAAATTGAAAGGGTTGAATTTTTATTAAATATCAAATTTAAAACTAAGACCAAAATTGAAAAAGAATTAAAAAAACTTAAACTTTAAAGCTCTAATTTGGTTCCTATTATAACAATTCGCCTAAAATATATAACGAACTCCTTCGATCAGAAGATACAAAGGTCAAGTTAGAAACCTTAGAGAAATAAGGCAAAAAGATGGAGGTGTTTTACCACGTTTCTTTCTCCTTTCCATGAAGTGTGATGATCATTAGAAATATGTATAAATTAAACTAGTTTTACACTCTTTTTGTATATCAAGTTTGGTATCCATTGATATGTCAAAATCATGACCCTTTATTTGAATAAGTGCTATTCAAGTCAAGATCCATGATTTTGATATATCGAGAATATCAAATTTGATGTACAAACAGAATGTGTAGGAGATCGAGCGTGGCCAGGGAGATGCAACCATCAGAGACATGTCATTGCAACTTATCAATTAACTTTGATTAATTTCTAATAGTTATGGAAAATTAGAGCTAGACTTCTTAACTTCATTGTCACTTGTCAATTAACTTTGATTAATTGCAAATAGTTAAGGAAAATTAGAGATAGACTTCTTAAACCTTTTAATTTGGCTCCCAAACCTTTAAAGGTGAGATTGAGACTTCAACATATTTAAATATAAAAATCTATGTTGTCACGAACCGTCAATATAGATGTTAAAATCGTTCATGAAAGTCACATTAAGTCTCTAAATCTTGTTCCCATTATATATAATGATGATGATTTTTTCGTCTCATTCTGAGGCATGCAAAAGTAGTTTACGTAGTGAAAATCCAAAGCTACACTTTAAAAGGTTGAAAAGTCTAAACCATGATAATTAAACGGTTAAGAAATCCAGCCCTAATTTTTTTCTAAAAATTAAGCACAAAAGTTACAGAAAGAAAATGTCTGTACAGTGTAGGAATGCATTTTGAACTACACTTTCTTTTGTAATGATCTGCCCTTGTTTGAGCCCCATTTTGAGAGAAAAATACATTTTTGAATGGTGATTTTTGGAGATTGTGTGATTAAAAATTAATTAAAAAATCTCGATTTACGTATAGTATTATTTTATTTGAAAATAAATTTTGGAGAAATAATATTTTTTAAAAAATTGGGCTGTCTCGACAATTTCAAGTTGAAACAAGTCCCAATACCGACTTAACCAAGTGGGTCTGATTACACAGTACAATATTGGTGGCCCAAAACAAAATTAATGTAGTAAATAATTCAAAAACCTTACATTGGAATTGTATAATAATTTTCCATATAGATTTTGTACACAAATTTTTTCTGCAATAATAAATAATTGTATAAAATTGATGGGAGCATGTTCATGGCAGTTGATGAACAAATAAGTATTGTCCCATCCTTTTCTATGAGAGTAATGCTATTCATCCCCACTGGGGATGAAAACACAGTCTACGTGACGTTAATGTGGCATTAAATGATAGGTGAAATTAAATAAGTCATTTAATTTCACATTTGATTTAACCTATCATTTAACGCCACATAGACTGTATTTTCATCCTCACTGAGGATGAATAACATTACTCTTTCTATGATGGATTCAATAGTTAATACAGAATTGAAGTTCCCAAAGGAGAAAAAAAAAAAAAAAAAAAAAAGAAAAGAAGAAGAAGACAAATTAGGTCACTTAAAAGCACATCTTTTTCTTATGTTAATTATGAATTATGATTGATTTGGCAGAAGGTTGTTTCAAGTTGTTAAGAATGAATCTAAATGTTGGATCAAATCTCAAATTTCTTATTTTGGTAATATACATAAATAGTTAATTCAAGATCATTCATGCGATGGAGTTTATTTTTCTTTTAATTGTCATGGAAAATCAACAACCAAATTTATAACTATTATACAAAGCGTTTTCGATCTTTTCTTTAACTTGAAAAACAAGATCAATATAGTAAAATTGCCTTTTGTAATGATGACGGCATTAAGTCCATCTGTCTACAAAATTGTCCATATTACTGCTCATGCAACCCTTGCTTCGAAACTTTAGGGATCCGTGAGACATGAAGTTTTCCATATAACAATCGAAGATTTTTGCAAAACTCTTGATACAGATGGAAACTTAAGACTCAATCTAAAATCAAAATCAAAAGTCAAAATAAATTGGAATTTTTAATGTACCGATCAAAGTTAAATTTTAATACATCCCAATTTTTCTAATGCATAGTATAGCCATATTAAAGCGTTTTCCACCAAATTTTTTAGATAGAGGTCGTGAAAAGTCGATTTAAGGAGTGTCACAGTGGTAAAAAATTAGGGTTCGTTTGACATGACTTTTGAAAAGTTAAAAAGAATTTTTGAGATTCAAAAGTTGCTTTTGAATTCGTTTGACTAATTTTATGAAAATGTTTTTTTTCGTTAGAAAAATTTTTAGAGGAAACTGATTAAATATATCTTCCTCTAAAAGCAATTTCGGAAAAGAAAATTCCTTTAAAATTTAGTTTTCAAACAAAAATTGCGGCAGTTTCATCCAAAAACTCTTCTACAGCAAGTAAAAGTAAAAGCAAAGATCAAGCCATACAGGGCCCTAAATATATTGAATTATTGAAGATTCTTGTCTTTAAACCAATGTTCTAAAATGTGCGCAAATGCGTCGCATAGGCGCGCATAGGCGCGACTCGCGGTGAAAACACGTCGAATCAGTGTAATGCGCATAAAAATACGGTCAACATTTTTTGTTGACTGCCTAGGCGCGCCTAGGTGTCTTCAATGCACGATTAGGCGCGTTCAGGTGAGATCAAGCGCGTTCAGGTACGCCTAGGCCTCCGTTTGGGAGGCTTTTTCTTTTTCTCAACAAATATAAAAATTAAGACCATTGGAACGAGCATAGCTGACATCCAGTACAAGATTCACTGCACACCCAACTTGCTATTTTGGACCCAAAAAAAAAAAAATTATATATTTGTGGGTCTCATTAGCACAAAAAAAATCTGAAAGTCGTGGGATCTGCTAGCTTATTAACTGACAAAAAATTCAAAGTTTATATTCTTTCAAAACTCATTTTCAATCACATATTTTTTAATAAAATAATATTTTTCATCACATCAATAATTTTTCTTACTTTTTAACCATATATTTCTCATCATATCACTATTTAAAATATATTTTTTTTCAATAATATCCATCAAACATACCGTTAATATTCTTTAGCCTCAACTTTGGGAAGATTTTATTAACATCAAGAGATTTGATGTACGTTCAATTTGGTCTTCCTGATGTGAAATTTAATGTATCCTTGAAAAATGGTCATGATTTTAACACATCAAAGAATGTCAAATTTTGATGTAAAAAAATAATTGTATTAAGATTGAGTCTGGCTGGTGAAATGTCAACATCAAGAGACATGTCATTGCCACTTGTCAGTTAACTTTGATTAATTTCTAATAGTTATGGAGAATTAGAGCTAAACTAGTTAACTTCTATGTCACTTGTAGTTAAAATATTGCTACCAACCTAGTGAGTGCACACCAGAACCGTTGCACCAGCAGCTGCCTTTCCTAAATTCCAGGAGTGGAGCAGCAAGTTAGTTATACAGCTGGCATATTATTCCTAGAATGTTCCCTGTATGTACTCTGCTTGTATAGGTTTAGTGTTATTTAATACCTTTGTAAATGACTGATTTTGTATTGAATCAAGTGTGAGGTTCAATCATTTTATCTATTTCTCTAACTTGGTATCAGAGCCTTGAACATGGCTAACACCGGAAATCAGTCCAACCCAACAGAGCTAAGCTCAGCACCAGTCATCCCTGCTGTTGCTGTAAGCTACAACTCGCCGTTTGAGATGAATCTCACTCAGACTGCATCAGTAAAGCTTGATAAAAATAACTTCCTACTATGGAAGAATGTGGTTATGCCTATCATTAGAGGATATAACTTGGAAGGATACTTGCTTGGGACAAAGGAATGCCCAGCAGAATTTCTGGCCACTCAAACCTCTGTTGGCCAAGGAGAAGCAGTCGAAATGGTTTAGAATCCGGAATACAATAAGTGGATTTCAACTGATCAATTGCTAATTGGATGGTTATACTAATCCATGTCTCCAGAAATAGCAGTGAAGGTAATGGGCTGTACCAGTTCAAGCAAACTATGGACAGCAGTAGAAGAGAGTTTTGGGATATTGAACAAATCGAGAGTGGTGTTTCTCACTGGAGAATTGCAAAGGATAAGGACGGGATCCATGTCTATGGATCAATATGTCACCAATGTTAAACAATTGGCTGATAATTTAGAAGTTGCTGGAAAGGCTATCAACCAAAGTGACCTCATTACTCAAGTACTCTCAGGTCTTGATGAGGAGTACACCCCCATAGTTGTACAAATAAACGGCAGAGATACCATTTCTTGGTATGAGTTATCATCAGTGCTTATGACGTTTGAAAGTAGACTTGAATATCTAAATCAAGTCAGGAACAATTTTGCATCAATGAATGTTGGACAATCGAGTGCACATCTGGTCTACAGAAACTTTTCAAACACTGGCAGAGCTTTTAGAGGACCCAGCAATGTAAGATCAGCAGGCTTCAGAGGAAGAGCAAGAGGCAGAAGTAGAATAGGTGCTGGCAGACAAAGTGAGAGCAGAGGGCCATGTCAAATCTGTGGACTCCAGAACCATTCAGCAAGTTGGTGCTTCAATAGGTATGATGAAAGGTATATGGGAAGCAAACCAAATAATCAAGGGCATCAGAGTAACAGCCTTACACCCTCTGCATATATGGCCTCTCCTCAAACCTTAGAGGATCCAGCTTGGTTTATGGATTCCGGTGCCAGTAATCATGTGACAGCTGAAAGAGGTAACTTACGTTCTGGTATGAAATATGAAGGTAAAGGGAAACTAATGGTTGGTGATGGAAACTCACTACACATTGCACATATCGGGAATGGTAATGTTCCTACATTCATTGATAAGCCTCTCTTGTTAAACAAATTATTACATGTGCCTCTGATTAAGAGAAACCTGGTTAGTGTCTCCCAGCTTACAAATGATAACAAAGTATTCATTGAATTCTTCTCTGATTGTTGCATTGTGAAGGACCTGCAAACGAGGAGGATCCTGCTGCAAGGGATACTTAAGGATGGGCTGTATAGATTGAATTTACCAAGCCACCAATCAGAACACCAAGCAATAGAGTCAAAACATCAAAATAAACCCAACTATTTCTCAGTAAGCTCCAGTTGTGAAGAGTCAGCCCAAGTTGTCAAAAATTCTGAGTCTGAACTTGATGTTTGGCATAGGAGGTTAGGTCGCCCTTCGAATCATGTGCTTAGTCAAGTGTTTGAGTCATGTAATAAGTTCAAAAGGACTAATGAAATTCCTGTTTTCTGTCACTCGTGCAAACTTGCAAATCTCATGCATTACCTTTCAATAACTCTTCATCTTATGCCTCGAACCCATTAGATCTGGTGCATACTGATGTATGGGGACCAGCACCCCTAAATTCTACTTCTGAATTTAGATACTACATAATCTTTGTGGATGACCATAGCCGTTTTACCTGGATCTATCCCATGAAACATAAATCTGAGGCCCTGAACATATTTACCCAATTCAAGAAACTTGTTGAAAATCAACTAGAAAGAAAGATTAAATCTCTTCAAACAGATTGGGGAGGAGAGTTTAGGAATTTTGGCAAGATTGCAATAGAATCAGGTATTGAAATTAGACACACGTGTCCCTACACTTCTGCACAGAACGGCAGGGCAGAAAGAAAGCACAGGCACCTAACTGAAACCGGGTTGACCTTGTGAGCTCAAGCCCAAATGCCTCTATTTTACTGGTGGGAATCGTTCAAAACAGCAGCCTATCTGATAAATAGGCTACCCACTTCAATCCTCAAAAATAAATCACCGTATCAGACCTTGTTTAAAAGGGACTTTGATTACAAATCATTAAAGACTTTTGGGTGCACATGTTACCCCTGCTTGAGACCTTACCAGAAGCATAAGTTCAGCTTTCATTCACAGAGATGCGTCTTCCTTGGCTATGGTGATTCACAAAAGGGTTATAAGTGTCTAAGTTCAACAGGTAGAATTTATATTTCAAGACACGTCGTGTTCAATGAGTCAGAATTTCCTTTTAGAACAGGTTTTATAAACAAGTTAAGTTAACCACAGACCTCTGAAATAACCATGAGTTATCTTCCTTTTGCTGAGTCAAGTCATAAAACTATCCCTCAAATTTCAACTGATACTGCTCAGCCTAATGAATCACTTGCTGCAGGCATTCCAAATAGAGAAGTTGTGTTTGAGGATGAAACAAATGCAGGTAACAATGATGAGGTAAATCCAGAATAGTTAACCAACCATGAAACTGAAATTCAGCTTGCAGAAATTAGGGGTGGGCGCGGGTCGGTTCGGTTCGGTTCGGTTCCAAAAATTTTCGGGTATTTAGTAAATGGAACTGTCGGTTCCAACTATAATTCTGGAACCGTTCGGGTTCGATTCGGTTCGATTCTGTTCGGTTCCGTACTTTAATTAATTTTCTTAACATTTAGAATAACACTACATAAATACACCTGAAAGTAGACATTAATATTAACAACAAAAAGTAGATACAAATACTAAGTTCAATCTTAGCTTTTACAAATAAACGTAATATTTTAAGTATTGATATTATCAGTTGATAATGCTTACCAACAATGTAATGCAATCATCAGTTGCTTGACTTGTTATAGCTACTAAGAAACTCTACAAGAAAAAATGAAAAAAAAAACACAATTAACAAACATAAATAAAGTATAAATTGTTCTAATAAAATTTAATAAAAAAATATATAATATATATTTTATTACCTGTCTCAATGCCCTCATAAAATTCTGTCTCTTCCATGCAAATTCTATTTTCAGAAACTCTCAAAAGTCTAGATTCTTCTCTTAACCAGTTTTGTGTACAAATCAAGGCTTCAACTGTTTGAGGAGTTAAAGAACTCCTAAATGGATTTAGAATGCGCCCTCCAGTACTAAATGCTGATTCAGAAGCAACTGTAGATACAGGAATAGCAAGAACATCCCTTGCAACCTCAGATAAATATTCAAATCTTGATTTATTGACTTTCCACCAATTTAAAATGTCAAAATTTCCATCACTAGCATCTTCAGTGGGTTCCATTAAATATCGTTGTATCTCATCTTTTCTAGAAAAATCCATTTTGGTAGTTTTCAATTTCTTGTACCCAAAATCAAAATTACAATCATCCCAATCATCATCATCATTCGAACCCTCCAACAAAGTGACTCCATCATTAGATTCATTGCCCCCACTTCCACACCCACTCCCACTTCCACTTCCACTAGCTCCATTGTTTGAACGATGACATCCCTTGTATTGGTTATACAAAGCATACAATAATTTCATGATCTCATTTTTTATGGTTTCAACCTTAACACGGTCATACAAGATACCAATACAATGTACAACAAACTCCAACTTATACCTAGGATCAAGCACAACTGCTACAATCAAAATCTTGTTCATTTTATCAACTTTACCCCAATACTTCTCAAACTTAATCTTCATACTATTTGCTGTACTACGTAGCAAATAATCTTCCTTCTCACCCATTTTCTTCAAAACTTGCTTAATTTTACAAACTTCATTGAAGTAAATATTGGAAGTAACACTCAATGAAGCACTAAACTTCAATGTGACATCATAAAAAGTTCTTAGAAACCTGGCTAATTTTCTGGCTTTCTCCCAATCATAACTTGTAGGTGGCCCCTCCTTTTCTTTTCCACCTTCATTCTCATCAAAATATTTATAATAAAATCCATCCTCTTCCTCCATTCTGTCAAAAGCTTTTTCAAAATTCAGTGCACTATCCAACATTAAGAAAGTTGAATTCCATCTAGTAGGAACATCTAAAACAGCAAGTTTTGTGCAAGCAATTTTTTCCCTTTCAATACAACATTTAAATTTCATCAACCGCGAAGGAGATGATCGAAAATATTTGACCGCATTACGAATACTTTCTATAGATGGACTAAACTCTTTCAACCATTCTTTAACAATCAAATTGACTATGTGGGCTGAACAACGTACATGCAGATAAGAGCCACCTAAAATCATAGTATCATCAGGTTTCCAATTCTTCAACTTGTTTTTCACATAAATGATCGCTGCATCATTTGTGCTTGCATTGTCTACAGTAATGGTACCCACACACTCTATTCCCCAATCAAGCAAACACTTCTCAATAAGCTTCCCAATTGTCTCCCCTTTATGATTTGGAACAACAGAAAAACTCAATATCCTCTTATGCAATTTCCAACTTCTATCAATGAAGTGTGCAGTGACTACCATATAATTGATGTTTTGAATTGATGTCCAACAATCAGTGGTTAAAGAAACCCTTTGTCTATCATTAATAAATTTCATCCTCAATGATTCCTTTGTTTCATGGTAGAGATGTAGCACATCTCTAGTAATCGTTCTTCGAGAAGGAACCTCAAATCTAGGGCAAAGTTGTTGCACAAATTCCTTAAAACCCACACCTTCTACAAAGGAAAAAGCCAATTCATCAATAATAATCATCTTTACCAATGCTTTTCTACACTTTTCTTTATCAAACACCATAGCCTTAATACCACCATCATTGTTTTCTCGAGCTAATATTGTTTGGTTTCCATCAGCCGTATTGTTTTTATATGCAAAACAAGCTTTTAAATGCTTCCACATGGTAGAAGTCCCAGTACTAGAAACAGCCTTAAATGTACTCCCACAATAATTACATTTAGCTCTTTCTCCACCAAGTATCTTAGTGAAATGATTCCATATTTCTGACCTCTCTTTAGGCCCATTTTTGTCTCCCATTTTAGTATCCATAATTGGTATCACCTGGAAATGAAAAAAACAGAACAATTGGTATCACCTCTCATTAACAAAAGCATATGGCAGTATGAATAAATGAATCTCAGAGTTTATCTCTCAAGTAGAACCTTAATGTCAACATATAGCAAACTAGCAAAGTATTAGCTATGATATACTTCAGATACTAGGGGTTTTATGCAATAGACATATGGCAGTATGAAAAAATGCAGACCAGATCCACAAACTCGACAAAATTAATCAACAGAAGTAGCACAGAATGTACCAGCTCAGGGGAATAGTTGTCAAAGGAGATAGAGTGGAAATAAGATTATGAATATGCAATGTCAAGAAACTGATACTTACTTCCCTAGCATTCAAAAATTGAACCACCGGATTCTGCACTAAACCAACAGTTTTACGGACTCGTCCTTCATCAGCAAACCATTCTTCATGCACACCATTCACATTCCTGCATAATACATTAATAGAAGATATTGTCAAAAGAGAAAGGATCTTGGCAGCAAGAAAGAAATTGCAAATCAGTTGCAAACTTCTCCAGAATAGTTGTAAGGCTAGTACACCTTGTTGGAATGGTCACAACTTCACCAAAAAGAGAGAAAAAAGAAAGAAAAAGAGAAGGCAGGGCCGGTGAATTTCTGGCAACGTGGGAAGGGAAGGAAGAAAGAGAAGAAAAGAGAGAGAAGAGGAAGAGGAAGAGAAGTTACCTGTCTGTATTGTGGCTGTGGAATTGACGTGTCTGGAAAAGAAAAAGGAAAGTAAACAGTGAGGTGGGTGCTGAAATGAAAAGTCAACATTTTTTTATCATTATATAATATTTTCTAGCTGTATTGTAGCCCTGTTGTGGCTGAAATAAAAATTGTAGCCGTGTTGTGTACGTTTTCTATCTTTTGAATCTTTTCTAGCTGTAATTTTTTTACAAAAAAAAAACAATATATATTACTTATCTGATTTGAAAATTTATAACTTAATAAAAAACTTTAATTAAAAAAGTGTGATTCTTATTCGGTTCTTAAAAAAATGTTAATTTGTTTAAAAAAAATAAAATAAATTGATTTATCTAAAAAAAAAAAAAATTCGGTTCTTATTCGGTTCTTGGTCTAGAACCGAGAACCGAACCGAACCCATCGGTTCTCGATTCAGATACCCTTTCGGTTTTTTAATTTAGGAAAACCCGTTCGGTTCGGTTTGGTTCGGTTCGGTTCGGACATTTTGCCCAGCCCTAGCAGAAATAATTACTCAAACTAATGCTGAGGTAACAGGAAATGAAAATGCTATCAACAGCATTGGTCATCGAATGGTTACTAGAAGTAAAGCTGGGATTTTCAAACCTAAAATCTACTTGAGCAAAGTACAGGATAAATTGACTAAGATTGAGCCTTCAACTACTGATGAAGCTTTATCAAGCGACAGCTGGAGAAAAGCAATGCAAGAAGAATATAATGCTTTAATGAAGAATGAAACATGGACTCTTGTGCCACCTGTGACAGGAGCAAAAATAATTGGCAATAAGTGGGTATTCAAGCTAAAATTTGATGCTGAAGGAAGAGTGCAGAGGCAGAAAGCAAGGCTAGTCGCCAAGGGGTTTCTCCAAACTCTTGGCATAGACTTCACTGAAACTTTTAGCCCTGTGGTTAAAGCATCAACTTTGAAGATCATCTTAACACTGGCTGTGTCTAAAGACTGGGAAATCAGGCAGGTGGATGTCAACAACGCATTTCTGAATGGCGAGTTAAGTGAAGTGGTATATATGGACCAGCCACAAGGATTTGTGAATAAAGAAAATCCTGAATTCATGTGCAAATTAAAGAAAGCTCTATACGGACTAAGACAGGCACCTAGAGCCTGGAATGAGAGACTAAAAGACACGCTATTAGGATGGAAATTCAAATAGTCGAGGGCTGATAATTTATTATTTTTCCTGGAAGGTGAAAGGGATATATTATTTGCTCTTATATATGTGGATGACATAGCTATAACAGGTAACAATAAACGCCAAATGCAGGACTTCATTGATAAGTTAAACACTTGTTTTGCACTTAAAGATATGGGGAATCTTAGCCAATTCCTGGGAATTAAAGTTCACAGAGATGAAACAGGATTATACTTGACTCAAACCAAGTATGCTGAGAGTCTTCTCAGAAAATTTGGGTTTGGGAACTTAAATCCAAGTTTGACACCAATGACAGCAGGCAAGTTAATCTCCAAGACTGAAGGGCAGGCTATGAACGACCCAACACTCTTTCGAAGTGCCATTGGAGGTCTTCAATACCTGGTTCATACCAGGCCAGACATTACATATTCTGTAAACATATTAAGTCAATTTCTCCAAAATCCCACTGATATTCATTGGAAGCTGCTGAAACGAGTTTTCAGATACATGAAGGGGACACTAAATCTTGGGATTGCAATTCGAAAAAGTGACAATCTTGACATAGTTGCATTTGCTGATTCAGATTGGGCCTCCTGTCCAGATGACAGGAGGTCTACTGCTGGTTATTGTGTTTATATTGGAGATAGCCTTGTGTCTTGGAGCTCGAAAAAACAGCACGTTGTGGCCAGATCCAGTACAGAGGCTGAGTACCGGGCACTAGCTCACACGGCATCAGAAATTACATGGATCCAGTCACTGATGAATGAACTGAAGATACCACAGAAGTCAATACCTAACATTTGGTGTGACAACTTGAGTGCAAGTGCATTGGCTGCAAACCATGTTTATCACTCACGCACTAAGCACATAGAGCTTGATGCTCATTTTGTGAGAGACAAGGTGATGAACGAAGAATTGAAAATACAATATGTGCCATCCTCAGACCAAACGGCAGACATTCTCACTAAACCGCTGGCTCATCCAAGGTTCCAATTTCTCAGAGACAAGCTTGGAGTGGTAGAAACTCACTCCACCTTGAAGGGGGGAGTTAAAATATTGCTACCAACCTAGTGAGTGCACACCAGAACCGTTGCACCAGCAGTTGCCTTTCCTAAATTCCAGGAGTGGAGCAGCAAGTTAGTTATACAGCTGGCATATTATTCCTAGAATGTTCCTTGTATGTACTCTGCTTGTATAGGTTTAGTGTTATTTAATACCTTTGTAAATGACTGATTTTGTATTGAATCAAGTGTGAGGTTTCAATCATTTTATCTATTTCTCTAACTCTTGTCAATTAATTTTGATTAATTGCAAATAGTTAAGGAAAATTAGAGCTAGACTTCTTGACCTTTTAATTAACGTGGTTTTGGCTACCAAACCTTTAAAAGTGAGATTTGAGATTTCAACATATTTAAATATAAAAATGTAAGTTTTCACGTGACGAGAACCATCAATGTAGATATTAAAATCTCACATAAAAGTCACATTAAGTCTGTAAATCCCGTTCCCATTATATATAGTTGACGATTTTTTCGTCTTATTCTAAGTCGTGTAAAAGTAGTTTACGTAGTTCACTTCGAGGATTTCAGTCATGTAGAGACCTCGATCTACATATTTAAATAGGTTGAAAATTCAAAGCTACACTTTAAAATGTTGAAAAGTTTAAACCGTGCTAATTAAATGGTTAAGAAATCCAGTCCAAATTTTTTTCTAAAAATTAAGCACAATAGTTAGAGAAAGAAAATGTCTGTACAGTGTACATACTCTAAAGTGGTAAAATTGACATCTATAAGGATAACAATGTCTATATATTTGTAGGAATGCATTTTGGACTACAACAGTTCAACATCAAGACTACTTTCTTTTGTAATGAAAAATTAGCCCTTCTTTGAGTCTCATTTTGAGAGAAAAATGTATTTTTGAATTTTGATTTTTGGAGAATGTGAGGTTAAAAATTAAGGAAAAATTTCGATTTATGTGTAATATTATTTTATTTAAAAATATATGATTGAAAATGAATTTTTTTATTTTTTTTAAATATATGTCTCGACATTTTCAAGTTGAAACAGGTCATACAGCTTAATTTATGAATTAAACTACTTGTACAATGAATTTGCACAATAATTTTGACAATGTATGAGGTGTATAGATCATTGCCATTGAATTCACAAACAATCTTTCAAATCATTGGACATAATGCTTGACAACTCATATTGTCAAATTTATTGTCAAATTCATTGTACAAGTAGCATAGTTCTTAATTTATTGTGTCAAATCCGCTATAAAACAAGTGATGACATAATTTAATACCTACAAATGGAGCAATCAACGCTTATCCCCAGGCATGCACATGAATTTATTGCTTCAAAAGCATATTCCCAAAGACACTGCATATTATATCAATATTTTATGTAATCGACACCTTATTCCCTTGTTGTTGTAAAATTTTATTTATGGCAAATATAAAATATTTTCAACTCCTTACCAACCCAAGTAATTTGTCAGTATATTCATTGTTTCTTTCTATTCAAATTATAATTTTCAAAGAACTTCATTTTTATCCACAAGTTCCAATTGAAATCCATTTTTCACGCTGGGTCCATTCTTTTCATCCATGTTCCAAAAAAAGGTGAAAACGTGCCGCCTAGGCACGCCTAGGTGCGACGCGCGTCCAAACCGCGTCGAATTCGAGAAATGCGGGAAAAATACGTTTTCCATCTAAAAGGCGTGCCTAATGCGCGCTTATCCCGCCTAATCCCCCTTTTTTTTTAAAAAATCTATTTTTTTTATGATATATTAAAAAATCTATTTTTTTATGTAAAAATATATTTAATGTCTTAAAAATACGAAACGCATTATGACACTTATTTTTCGCATTGACACGCATAAACTTGTGCTTCTTGATTCTCGGCCTCGACGCTTCGCAACACATTACGCATTTTAGAACACTGCTTTTTATGTAGTGTTGGTTTTTATGGAAAGTTGAAACTAAACTTAAAGATTCAACGGCATCACTGCGTATCACAAAGGACGAGGTATCCTGTTTACAGGTTGTAAAAATGTCTCTAATATTTGTTTAAAGATCATTTTGGATCTGAACCTTTAGGGTATGTTTGGTTCGTATTTCAGTTTTTTGTTTTTTAGTTTTGAGTTTTTAGTTTTAAATTCATTTTCAGTTTTTTTTTAAAGTTTGTTTTATTAATATTACTAAAAGCACATTTGGTTTCTGAAAAACTATTTCTCAAAACGTAAAACTAAAAAAGCATGCTTAGTCTAAAATTTTGAGAAATTGTTTTACGGCATTTCTCATGAATTTTGATTCTTTTGTAAAATAAAATAAATTTATATTAATAAATTATCAAGTGATAAAGGCGTTTTAAAGTTAGTGAGTTTTACAAAAATCCGTTAAATAAAAAAAATCCGTTACAATAGTAAATAAAAACAAATAATAATTTTGACTTGGCAAAATATAAAAAATAATGACGAGGACCAAGAATTTGTCTATGCTCATTTATGAAATTTTTTTTTTTATGTAAACAACTGATATGAATGTAAAATGCATAGTTTTTCCTCTTTATTTAATACGCTTGTATGATTATTTTATGTCAAAATGTACTTATTAATCTCATATTTTGGTTTAGGTGGTAATTTAAAGGATATAGCGTAATATGAAATAAGTGAAAAAAGGCCAAAATGAAAGAAAGCGAAAGTTCGGGGACTAAAGTGCAATTGCTCAAAAGTCATGTTGAACTTCACAATGAAGATTTGAGAGTGTTAGAGGTTAATTGGATGAAGAAAGAAGTCAAATGGATGAAAAACAATCAAAATATTATCAAATATCAACTTCCAGGCGAAAAGTTGTGTACCGATTTTCAACTTCATATTGAGACCCATGTTTTACATGGTCGAATTGGAAGACAATATCTGAAGTAAAGTTCCTTTGAGTTAGCTTTCTAACGCATCTTGAATCTCTTCAATCGGATATCAGGAGAGAAATTCATATCAAACATACTTAGAGCTGTTTAAGAAATTTGTGGTATCATACAAGATCATAGGAAATCTCTACATGAGTATTGGGAGCGGTTCAAGAAATTGTGTGCAAGTTGTCTCCATCATCAGATCAGTGAGCAACTTCTCATCCAATACTTTTATGAAGGTCTTTAGCCCACAGAAATGAGCATGATTGAAGTTGCAAGTGGAGGAGATTTGGTTGATAAAACTCCCGAAGGAGCAAGGAACTTAATTGCAAATATGGCAGCCAACTTTCAACAATTTGACGCTAGATTTGATCCCCCTTCTAGACAAGTTAACGAGGTAAATGTCTCATCCATTGAACAACAAATAGCTAATCTAACTACTCTTGTTCGTCAAATGACCATATGTAATGTTCAAACAGCGAAGGTTTGCGGAGTTTGTTCAGTAGTGGGACATCCAACTAATGCATGTTAAACTCTTCAAGAAGAACCCACTGAACAAGTTAATGCAGCGGGTGGTTTTCCTAGACAACCATAGAGGAATTATGATCCATTTTCGAAGACATACAACCCAAGATGGAGGGATCATCCTAATCTTAGTTATGGAAATTCGCAATCAAATCAACATGTTGCTCAAAATCGCCCAAACTTTCAATAATACAGGCAGCCATACCCGCCTAGACAACAACAGGGCCAATCTTCTAACTCTGAAATGTCTTTAGAAGATATTGTTAAATCTCTTGCAACTAACACTTTACAATTTCAACAGGACTAACACTTCACAATTTCAACAGGAGACCAAGGCTAGCATTCAATGTTTGGAGAATAAAATGGGTCAAATGGCTAGCGCGGTCAGTCGACTGGAATCAAAAAGTTTGGGAAAGTTACCCTCAAACAGTAGTAAATCCAAGGGAGAATGTAAGTGCAATTATGTTCAGGAATGGCAAGAAAGTGGAAACCTCAGTAAATGAAGTTCCTAAATCGTCGAACAAGACAAGGAGAAAGACATGGACATCACTGTAGAAAAGAGTAACCCAACTGAGGATGATACACCAAAACGTAAGTTTCCTCCACTATCTGATTATAAACCAGTGCCCCATTCTCCTAGGCTTTGATAGAATTTAGGAAAAATGATCCAAATAGGGAGCTTTATGAAACTTTCCAAAAATGTGAGGTAAACATCCCTTTGTTAGATGTTATTAAGCAAATACCTCGTTATGCTAAATTTTTAAAAGAATTGTGTACTATTAAGAGAAATCAGAAAGTGATGGGGTGTGAAAATGTGAAAGTTTGAGAAAACGTATTTGCAATCATTCAAAGGAAACTTCCTACAAAATGCAAAGACCCGGTATGTTTACTATCCCTTGTATGATAGGTAACACCAGATTTGAGAAAACTATGTTAGACTTAGAAGCTTCTATAAATGTCATGCCATATTCCATTTATACTTCTTTGAAACTTGGCCCCTTAACTAAAATGGGTGTGGTAATTCAATTAGCTGTTAGATCAAATGCATATCCAAAGGGTGTGATTGAGGATGTCTTTGTACAAGTTATTGACTTGGTTTTTTTTGCTGACTTTTATGTTCGTGATATGAAAACAGTGATCAAACTAGCCCTATCTTGTTAGGATGACCATTCTTAAAAACATCCCAAACGAAAATTGATGTTCATAGTTGTACATTGACCATGGAATCTGATGGTGAGGTAATTACATTAAATAACTACGATGCCATGAAATTTTCTGTTGATGATAATGCTGTGTATTCTTTCGATGTAGTTAATGACCTAGTACATAACATTTCTGAACTTGATGGGAATGATGAATTGGATATTGCTATTTGTAAGAGTATAGAGAAAGAGAGTGATGAATTAACTTTGAATCCCAGCTTGCGAAAAGCTTTTGATATATTGAACACTCCTCCAAAGTCACAACAAGCAGGTAAGGGTTTATATGTTCATTTGCTTGTTTCTAATGAAAAGACTCTACCTTCTGTAGTGCAAGCCTAGTTATGGATTTGAAACCTCTCCCTACTCACCTTAAATATGTATTCCTTAAAGATGACAAAACATTGCCAGTAATTATTTCCAACGAACTGACTACATTTTAACGACCCGACCTCTCACCGGAACTATTATCTTACGTATTGTCTGCTCTGGGATGGGCTTCTGCCCACTTATCCCCTCACGAATTTTCGCGCATCCCTCAAGATTCGAACCCAAGATCTCCATCATATGGGAGACTTAAGTTGAATCCTGGTACCAATTGGACAACTACCAATTGGACAAGTTATCCAATTAGTACTAGGATTCAACTTAAGTCTCCCATATGATGGAGGTCTTCAAGGAGCATCGAACGATCATTGCAAGAAGAAAAATTGGTGGAGTTCTTACAACATTTCAAGAAAAAAATTGGTGGAGGTCTTCAAGAAGCATCGAACAGTCATTGGTTGGACAATCGCCGATATCAAGGGAATCAATCCATCCACCTGCATGCATTTCATTTTGCTTGAAAGAGAAAAGTCTTCCCATCAACCTCAACGGAAATTGAATCCGCCCATGATGGATGTAGTGAAGAAAGAGGTCCTCAAGTTTTTGGAAGTTGGCATGATTTATCCTATCTCTGATAGCAGTTAGGCAAGTCCAGTTCAAGTGGTTCCTAAAAAGACGGGGATAACTGTGGTGAAGAATCATAACGATAAATTGGTTACCACCCGTGTTCAAAATGGGTGGAAGGTTTGTATAGACTATAAGAAATTAAATGCTGTGACTTGAATTGGTATCACTGTAGCACGGGATTTCATCAAATTTGAAATTTGAATTGGTGCACTATTCACTATCGGGGACAGATTGCTCCAAATGACTCTGTACATATATATAGGTCCCCAGTCCCCAATTGGAACATAAAAGTTTTTTGAGTCCCTCATTGAACAGTATGGAGATACCATCTTCTTCATCGTGCTTCTGCATAAACGCTAAGAACTATTTCTTAATTTATCCCTGGTGTCGAATTTCTATGGAAATCGTCCTCGACCAAATTAAAATTTTCAATTTTCCGATTAATGTTCTGTTCATCAGAGTGTGTCAGGAATAACATTCCGACGGTGCAGATCACCTGCACTGTCTTCTCTAGTTCTCCGACAAGTATAAGTGTCGGAACCCTAGGTTTTTCGATATAGTCGACCCAGATTTCGGTGAACAGTTTCACCTAAACGTTCAGAGCGCTAGCTCTACGAATAGCGCTATGTTATAGATATACCAGATCTACCACATCCTATACTATGAAAGAGGTTGTGGGATAATTCAGTATTCAAAATACAATGACGGTACTCGAATCAATAGATTCGAATTCATGGCAATTATATGTCTATGATTGACTCAGATGGTCATCAATCTATACAGTATATGTTAATACTGTATAGGTCAATTTGAATTTCAAATTCATATTTTGAATATGAGCAGTACATGATTTGATCTTTCGATTCCATCTTTATAATATAATTCAAATCACAATGTGACATAAAGAGATTCTCATATCTTTATTTCGAATCTTAATCAGTATAATTCAAATCACGATAAGACATAAAAAGATTCTCATATATTTATTTCGAATCTTAATTCTTCTATAAATGTAGTGTTGTTCGAATATCGCAAACTCACAACACAATATACAGCCATTACAAAAATCATCCATATCAATAGCTTGTCAAATGGCGTCAAATTGTGCCAAAGTCAAATTCGACGATATCTACAACGTCCTCCCACATGACTTGAAGTATCACGTGAATCAGATATACTGGTCCGATTACATAGAGAACGAGGCGCGATTCAGAGCTGCTCTGAAAATGACAAAAGTCATATATCCATTCTGGTGTCCAGATTACAACTGCTTAGCGTTCTTTGCAGACGACATACATTCCGATATGCACCTCCGTGTCAAAGAAGTAATAGACGATGTCGTCTATACAGTTTACCAGACCAACCTTCCCAACAATGAGATCCATTTGATTAAAAATATCATTACAGCTCTTGAAGATTTCAACTATTACGGGGAATTGGAATGCAGATGCATGGATTTCGTTGACATTAACGAAATCGTTTTAATTTACGATTATTTTAGATACCCCCCCTCCAAATTAAGAGCTGTATCACTTTTCGTATTTAGTAGGTTAATACGACCACATGTCCGACAAGTTAATTCCAATACATCAGCCAATGGCAGACGATGTAATGATCAATGACGAATAAAATTAGACATTTCATTACAGTTCACGTCTTATTTCTCTCCTTAGTAATCTGACTATCCAATATTAATTTTTTCCCCCTATCCATAGCAATCTGCAATATGTCGACCAGATCAGCATTCATAATACTGGTCGTTCCAACTAAAGTCTGATCTCGTCTAACACTCGACGTCTGACTAACACTATCTTCTGGCTTGATATCGTCAACCTTAGCTTCAGAAATGGGATTACAAGTAGCATCAAAGCTACTTTTTATGTCGATATCAGCAATCGATCTTCTAGCCATCTCGCTGTAACACATTCCAGGCAATACGGTGATAGAATCGGAACTAAGTTGTGTCCGATCTATACACGAAATCACATGATTCAAAGTAGGATGATTGGTGGCATATTCCACATGCCACATATCGATATCCTTAGCTTCATGCCTTCTAGACAGGATGTTGATTCTAGGACTCCTGAATTCAATCTCCTCAACGCGCTTCGAAGCACAAAGCTTCAAATGTCCCTTAATTCTGCAAAACAGAGTACCTGTTTTAAGGTTCGAATTCTCCAACCTATACACGAGCTTCCAAGGCATCTCATCAGATGATGCAGAACTCCAGTAACTTTCGTAAAACGTCAGATCGCAACTACACGTAACTGGCATTACAAACTCAGCTTGTTTAAAAGCTGTTCCCATCATTCTCGTATCGTGAACCTGGATTCTCATGGATCCCTCGGAGTTTATTGGACACTGATGTCGAAACTCGATCACACAGCGATCGGTCATGATCGCGTGTTTCTTTAACTCGTTGTACATCACATCGGCCATACTCGGAAGATGGAGTTTCACATTGCCCCAATTTCCATTAGCTGCAGCCTGGATTGTTTTCATCTTAAAATCTCGATCAAACAGATCTCCTTCGACGGACATTGAAAATGTATTTCGATTTGTTCAAAACAAATCTTAAAAATAATCAAGACGAAAACTGTAATTATGAATATGTAGTTCATAAATAAATTATAAAAAAAACTTAAAACTAGAAATGGCATGGCCATTTATATAAAGGGAATTACTTCACTTGATCGTCAAACATGTCATGACGACAACGTTTGATACATTGTATCAAGTGACCGTCGATGGACTGCATCATTGTGGAACTCATTTTTTGATGATGGGGATCGTGACGCGTGGTCCAACGTGATCCGGACACGCATGCGTACGGAGGAGTCCCCGGGCGCGGGCGAGTCAACATGTAAATCTAAAAAAAATTCTTCTTTTTAAATAACACATTTTTCAAAAAATTACTATTCCTCTTATTATAATATGAAACAATGGGGGGCCAAACAGGCGCTTAACTAAATGTATGAGAAAAATAAAGTTTCACCAATTTATGAATTTTTCAGAAAAAAAAAAAAAAATACTTAGTAAAAGTGGATTATGAGAAAGAGAGATAATAACTATTGTTTGGCCACCGTTAAATTATTATTTATTTTTTCTCATTTCATATCAATCACACATTTTTCAATAAAGTAATATTACACATAATTCTACAAATTTTCCTTCTTTTTTAATCACACATTCACCAAAACATATTATTTTAAAATCAAATTCTCATTATAAAGAGTGCTTATTTGACACTCATTGATTTATCTTATGGTTTGCTATATAAAAATTGCATTGTATTTGTTCATGTACGTATTCATGAGTATACACACACGTAATGAACTTATAATCTAAAGATCGAGTCAATTTTCATATTAGAAGTTCATTCTTTACTGGACTATTTGTGTATGTGTGTGTGCATATATGTTCACTATTTAAAAAATATGTGATTTGTGTAAAAATATAGCAATCAAGTAATTACGTAATACGGTTCAAAAATTAAATGAGAAGAACTCAAGAAGGTTGTTCTAAGGGATTCGTGAAAAATGATGCCCTAAGGCCGTGTAGCTTTTCTTTTGTGCGATTTTTTTATCGAAGTTGCAAGCACCGCTCGAAGATAAAACATTTATAACTTACAGCTGCTTTTTCTTCTGTGATCACAACCACTGAGAGAGAAACAAGCTTTATGGTTTCAAAACTATAAAATATAGAATATGTATAGTATAGAGTACGCTTTTCAAGTTGCATCCTAAAACACTAAAACGCTCACTCCTTAATGGTGAATATTCAACCTCAAAATGGATAAAATAAATATAAATTTTGATTATAAAATTGAAAGGGTTGAATTTATATTAAATATCAAATTTAAAACTAAGACCAAAATTGAAAAAGAATTAAACAAACTTAAACTTTAAAGCTCTAATTTGGTTTCTATTATAACAATTCGCCTAAAATATATGAACGAACTCCTTCGATCAAAAGATACAAGTTAAAAACCTTAGAGAAATAAGGAAAAAAGATGGAGGTGTTTTACCACAACAAATATAAAAATTAAGACCGTTGGAGCACGCATAGCTGACATCAAGTACAAGATTCGCTGCACAATCAACTTGCTATTTTGGACCAAAAAAAAGAAAAAATTTATATGTTTGTGGGTCTCATTAGCACAAAAAAAAATTCTGAAAGTCGTGGAATCTGCCAGCTTATTAACTGACAAAAAATTCAGAGTTTATATTCTTTCAAAACTCATTTTCAATCACATATTTTTCAATAAAATAATATTTTTCATACTTTTTAACCAAATATTTCTCATCGTATCACTATTTAAAATACATTTTTTTCCAATAATATCCATCAAACATACCGTTAATGTTCTTTAGCCTCAACTTTGGGAAGATTTTATTAATATCAAGAGATTTGATGTACGTTCAATTTGGTCTTCCTGATGTGAAATTTAATGTATCCTACAATCCTTGAAAAATGGTCATGATTTTAACACATCAAAGAATGTCAGATTTGATGTAAAAAAATAATTGTATTAAGATTGAGTCTGGCCGGTGAAATATCAACATCAAGAGACATGTCATTGCCACTTGTCAGTTAACTTTGATTAATATCTAATAGTTATGGAAAATTAGAGTTAAACTAGTTAACTTCTATGTCACTTGTCAATTAATTTTGATTAATTGCAAATAGTTAAGGAAAATTAGAGCTAGACTTCTTGACCTTTTAATTAACGTGGTTTTGGCTACCAAACCTTTAAAAGTGAGATTTGAGATTTTAACATATTTAAATATAAAAATGTAAGTTTTCACGTGACGAGAACCATCAATGTAGATATTAAAATCGCACATAAAAGTCACATTAAGTCTGTAAATCCCGTTCCCATTATATATAGTTGACGATTTTTTCGTCTTATTCTAAGTCGTGTAAAAGTAGTTTGCGTAGTTCACTTCGAGGATTTCAGTCATGTAGAGACCTCGATTTACATATTTAAATAGGTTGAAAATTCAAAGCTACACTTTAAAATGTTGAAAAGTTTAAACCGTGCTAATTAAATGGTTAAGAAATCCAGTCCTAATTTTTTTCTAAAAATTAAGCACAATAGTTAGAGAAAGAAAATGTCTGTACAGTGTACATACTCTAAAGTGGTAAAATTGACATCTATAAGGATAACAATGTCTATATATTTGTACGAATGCATTTTGGACTACAACAGTTCAACATCAAGACTACTTTCTTTTGTAATGAAAAATTAGCCCTTCTTTGAGTCTCATTTTGAGAGAAAAATGTATTTTTGAATTTTGATTTTTGGAGAATGTGAGGTTAAAAATTAAGGAAAATTTCGATTTATGTGTAATATTATTTTATTTAAAAATATATGATTGAAAATGAATTTTTTTATTTTTTTTAAATATATGTCTCGACATTTTCAAGTTGAAACAGGTCATACAGCTTAATTTATTGTGTCAAATCCGCTATAAAACAAGTGATGACATAATTTAATACCTACAAATGGAGCAATCAACGATTTTGCCCAGGCATGCACATGAATTTATTGCTTCAAAAGCATATTCCCAAAGACACTGCATATAATATCAATATTTTATGTAATCGACACCTTATTCCCTTCTTGTTGTAAAATTTTATTTATGGCAAATATAAAATATTTTCAACTCCTTACCAACCCAAGTAATTTGTCAGTATATTCATTGTTTCTTTCTATTCAAATTATAATTTTCAAAGAACTTCATTTTTATCCACAAGTTCCAATTGAAATCCATTTTTCACGCCGGGTCCATTCTTTTTATCCATGTTCTAAAAAACGTGAAAACGCGCCGTCTAGGCGCGACGCGCGTCCAAACCGCGTCAAATTCAGAAAATGCGGGAAAAATGAGTTTTCCATCTAAAAAGCGCGCCTAATGCGCACCTATGCGCTACTAATGGGCGCGCATTATCCCGCCTAATCCCCCCCCTTTTTTTAAATCTATTTTTTTATGATATATTAAAAAATCTATTTTTTTATGTAAAAATATATTTAATGGCTTAAAAATACGAAACGCATTATGGCACTTATTCTTCGCATTGACACGCCTAAACTTGTGATTCTTGATTCTCGGCCTCGACGCTTCGCAACGCATTACGCATTTTAGAACACTGCTTTATATGTAGTGTTGGTTTTCATGGAAAGTTGAAACTAAACTTAAAGATTCAACGGCATCGTTGCGTATCACAAAGGATGAGGTATCGTGTTTACAGGTTATAAAAATGTCTCTAATATTTGTTTAAAGATCATTTTGGATCTGAACCTTTAGGTTCTGTTTGGTTCGTATTTCAATTTTTTGTTTTTTAGTTTTTAGTTTTGAGTTTTTAGTTTTAAATTCATTTTCAGTTTTTTTTTTTTAAAAGTTTTTTTAATTAATATTACTAAAAGCACATTTGGTTTTTGAAAAACTATTTCTCAAAATGTCAAACTAAAAAAGCATGTTTAGTCTAAAATTTTGAGAAATTGTTTTACGGCATTTCTCATAAATTTTGATTATTTTGTAAAATAAAATAATTTTATAATAATAAATTATCAAGTGATAAAGGCGTTTTAAAGTTAGTGAGTTTTACAAAAATCCGTTAAATAAAAAAAATCCGTTACAATAGTAAATAAAAACAAATAATAATTTTGACTTGGCAAAATATAAAAAATAATGACGAGGACCAAGAATTTGTCTATGCTCATTTATGAAATTTTTTTTTTTATGTAAACAACTGATATGAATGTAAAATGCATAGTTTTTCCTCTTTATTTAATACGCTTGTATGATTATTTTATGTCAAAATGTACTTATTAATCTCATATTTTGGTTTAGGTGGTAATTTAAAGGATATAGCGTAATATGAAATAAGTGAAAAAAGGCCAAAATGAAAGAAAGCGAAAGTTCGGGGACTAAAGTGCAATTGCTCAAAAGTCATGTTGAACTTCACAATGAAGATTTGAGAGTGTTAGAGGTTAATTGGATGAAGAAAGAAGTCAAATGGATGAAAAACAATCAAAATATTATCAAATATCAACTTCCAGGCGAAAAGTTGTGTACCGATTTTCAACTTCATATTGAGACCCATGTTTTACATGGTCGAATTGGAAGACAATATCTGAAGTAAAGTTCCTTTGAGTTAGTTTTCTAACGCATCTTGAATCTCTTCAATCGGATATCAGGAGAGAAATTCATATCAAACATACTTAGAGCTGTTTAAGAAATTTGTGGTATCATACAAGATCATAGGAAATCTCTACATGAGTATTGGGAGCGGTTCAAGAAATTGTGTGCAAGTTGTCTCCATCATCAGATCAGTGAGCAACTTCTCATCCAATACTTTTATGAAGGTCTTTAGCCCACAGAAATGAGCATGATTGAAGTTGCAAGTGGAGGAGATTTGGTTGATAAAACTCCCGAAGGAGCAAGGAACTTAATTGCAAATATGGCAGCCAACTTTCAACAATTTGACGCTAGATTTGATCCCCCTTCTAGACAAGTTAACGAGGTAAATGTCTCATCCATTGAACAACAAATAGCTAATCTAACTACTCTTGTTCGTCAAATGACCATATGTAATGTTCAAACAGCGAAGGTTTGCGGAGTTTGTTCAGTAGTGGGACATCCAACTAATGCATGTTAAACTCTTCAAGAAGAACCCACTGAACAAGTTAATGCAGCGGGTGGTTTTCCTAGACAACCATAGAGGAATTATGATCCATTTTCGAAGACATACAACCCAAGATGGAGGGATCATCCTAATCTTAGTTATGGAAATTCGCGATCAAATCAACATGTTGCTCAAAATCGCCCAAACTTTCAATAATACAGGCAGCCATACCCGCCTAGACAACAACAGGGCCAATCTTCTAACTCTGAAATGTCTTTAGAAGATATTGTTAAATCTCTTGCAACTAACACTTTACAATTTCAACAGGACTAACACTTCACAATTTCAACAGGAGACCAAGGCTAGCATTCAATGTTTAGAGAATAAAATGGGTCAAATGGCTAGCGAGGTCAGTCGGCTGGAATCAAAAAGTTTGGGAAAGTTACCCTCAAACAGTAATAAATCCAAGGGAGAACGTAAGTACAATTATGTTCAGGAATGGCAAGAAAGTGGAAACCTCAGTAAATGAAGTTCCTACATCGTCGAACAAGACAAGGAGAAAGACATGGACATCACTGTAGAAAAGAGTAACCCAACTGAGGATGATACACCAAAACGTAAGTTTCCTCCACTATCTGATTATAAACCAGTAGCCCCATTCCCCTAGACTTTGATTGAATTTAGGAAAAATGATCCAAATAGGGAGCTTTATGAAACTTTCCAAAAATGTGAGGTAAACATCCCCTTGTTAGATGCTATTAAGCAAATACCTCGTTATGCTAAATTTTTAAAAGAATTGTGTACTATTAAGAGAAAGCAGAAAGTGAAGGGGTGTGAAAAGGTGAAAGTTTGAGAAAACGTATCTGCAATCATTCAAAGGAAACTTCCTACAAAATGCAAGGACCCAGGTATGTTTACTATCCCCTGTATGATAGGTAACACCAGATTTGAGAAAGCTATGTTAGACTTAGAAGCTTCTATAAATGTCATGCAATATTCCATTTATACTTCTTTGACACTTGGCCCCTTAACTAAAATGGGTGTGGTAATTCAATTAGCTGTTAGATCAAATGCATAACCAAAGGGTGTGATTGAGGATGTCTTTGTACAAGTTATTGACTTGGTTTTTCTTGCTGACTTTTATGTTCGTGATATGAAAACAGTGATCAAACTAGCCCTATCTTGTTAGGAAGACCATTCTTGAAAACATCCCAAACTAAAATTGATGTTCATAGTTGTACATTGACCATGGAATTTGATGGTGAGGTAATTACATTTAATAACTACGATGCCATGAAATTTTCTGTTGATGACAATGCTGTGTATTCTATCAATGTAATTAATGACCTAGTACATAATATTTCTGAACTTGATGGGAATGATGAATTGGATATTGCTATTTGTAAGAGTATTGAGAAAGAGAGTGATGAATTAACTTTGAATCCCAGCTTGCGAAAAGCTTTTGATATATTGAACACTCCTCCAAAGTCACAACAAGCAGGTAAGGGTTTATATGTTCATTTGCTTGTTTCTAATGAAAAGACTCTACCTTCTGTTGTGCAGGCCTAGTTATGGATTTGAAACCTCTCCCTACTCACCTTAAATATGTATTCCTTGAAGATGACAAAACATTACCAGTAATTATTTCCAACGAACTGACTACATTTTAACGACCCGGCCTCTCACCGGAGCTATTATCTTACGTATTGTCTGCTCCGGGGTGGGCTTTTACCCATTTATCCCCTCCCGAATTTTTCGCGCATCCCTCAAGATTCGAACCCAAGATCTCCATCATATGGAAGACTTAAGTTGGATCCTGGTACCAATTGGACAACTACCAAATGGACAAGTTATCCAATTAGTACTAGGATTCAACTTAAGTCTCCCATATGATGGAGGTCTTCCAGGAGCATCGAACGATCATTGCTAGAAGAAAAATTGGTGGAGTTCTTACAACATTTCAAGAAAAAAATTGGTGGAGGTCTTCAAGGAGCATTGAACAGTCATTGATTGGACAATCGCAGATATCAAGGGAATCAATCCATCCACCTACATGCATTTCATTTTGCTTGAAGAAAGAGAAAAGTCTTCCCATCAACCTCAACGGAAATTGATTCCGCTCATGATGGATGTAGTGAAGAAAGAGGTCCTCAAGTTTTTGGAAGTTGGCATGATTTATCCTATCTCTGATAGCAGTTAGGCAAGTCCAGTTCAAGTGGTTCCTAAAAAGATGGGGATAACTGTGGTGAAGAATCATAACTATAAATTGGTTACCACCCGTGTTCAAAATGGGTGGAAGGTTTGTATAGACTATAGGAAATTAAATGCCGTGACTTGAAAAGATCACTTTCCTTTACTGTTTATTGATCAAACGTTTGAAAGGTTAGCAGGTCATTCTTACTATTATGTTCTTGATGGCTATTCGGGTTATTTCCAGATTACAATTGCCCTAGAAGATCAAGAAAAGATAACATTCATATGTCCATTTGGAACATTGGAATACCGACACTTGCCCTTTGGTCTTTGTAATGCTCCAATTACTTTTCAACTGTGCATGGTAAGCATTTTTTAAGATTATGTTATGCATATCATAGAGGTCTCTATGGATGATTTCACAGTCTATGAGGATTCATTTGATAACTATTTGCATAACCTTGAGTTAATCCTTAAAGGATGCATGGAAACTAACCTTGTTTTGAATTCTGAAAAGTGTCACTTTATGGTAGAACAAGGTATAGTTCTAGGGCATGTTATCTCTTCTAAGGGCATTGAAATAGATAAAGCTAAAATTGATATTATTCAATCTCTACCTTACCCCGCTAGTGTGCGGGAGGTTCGCTCTTTTCTTGGACATGCAGGTTTTTATTGCAGGTTTATCAAAAACTTCTCCAAAATTGCACTACCCCTATGCGAATTGTTACAAAAGGACGTGGCTTTTGAATTTGATGAGGCATGCAAAATGGCATTTGATAAGTTGAAAGAACTATTGACCTATGCACCAATCATTCAACTCCCTGACTGGAATTTTCCCTTTGAAATCATGTGTGATGCAAATAACTTTACAGTGGGCGCCATATTGGGTCAAAGGATTGGAAAAGCATCTCATGCCATCTATTATGCTTCAAAAACTCTACGACGCCCAGAAAAACCACCACAACTGAAAAACAACTCTTGACTATTGTTTTTACTTTAGAAAAATTCCGTCTTTATTTACTTGATACTAAAGTGGTTATTTATTCTGGTCATACAGCTCTGCGTTACTTGATGACAAAGAAAGAGGCGAAACCAAGACTAATACGATGGATACTTCTCCTGAGTGAATTCAACCTAGAGATCAAAGATAAAAAGGGAACAGAAAACAGTGTTGCAGATCATCTGAGCCGTTTAACTAATGTGGATACCGAACTCCAATTGTGAGAAACCTTTCCTAATGAGCAAATATTTTCTGCACAAAACTACCGTGGTATGCAGATATTGTAAACTTTTTGGTTATTAATACTTTACCTTCTGATTTGTCTAGGGCTCGAAGAGATAAGCTAAAGAGTGATGCAAAATATTATGTATGGGACGATCTATACTTGTGGAAGCATTTTGCAGATCAAGTGATTAGAAGGTGTGTTCCTGAAAATGAGATTACTTCCATTCTCACCTTCTGTCACTCTTATACTTGTGGAGGAAATTTTGGAGCAAAAAGGACAGCAAAAAAAGTACTTGAATGTGGTTTCTGTTGGCCATCCTTGTTTCGAGACTCCTTCTCTTTTTGTAAGTCATGCGAAAACTGTTAAAAAATAGGTAATATATCATAAAAGACTGAAATGCCACAAACCATCATACTTTTTTGTGAAATTTTTGATGTTTGGGGCATTGATTTCTTGGAAATTGTCTTGAACTACACTAGTTCAGCATCAAAACTATTTTCTTTTGCAATGAAAAAATAAAATATGTCTCGACTTGGGCAGGTTGAAACAAGTACTAATATTGACATAACTGAGTGGGCCTAAACTAGTACAACTAATTTGACCAGAGTTCGCAAGGATCTTATATCTAACACATTGTCGAACTAGTTGTACAAATTCATTGTGAAATAACGGAATTTGACCCAACTAACACCTAGAGGGTGAATGGGTGTTTGTGCGGAATTTAAATTTACCAATTAATAAATATTAATCCAAATGAATTCACATGCAGTACTATTCTATAATGAATTGTCGCAATTATAAATTACTGAAAAATAAATAATACCTGAATATCGTTGACGGAGAAAACCAGTAATTGGGTAAAAACAAACCATTCCGTCCAATTTTTCTAATGCATACTATAGCCATATTAAAGCGTTTTCCACCAATTTTTTAGATAGAGGTCGTGAAAAGTCGATTTAAGTAGTGTCATAGTGGTAAAGAATGATGGTTCGTTTGATATAATTTTTTGAAAAGTTAAAAAGTGTTTTAGAGATCCAAAAAATGTTTTTGAATTCGTTTGACTAGTTTTATGAAGGTGTTTATTTTAATTAGAAGAATTTTTAGAGGAAGCTGATTAAATATAGATTCCTATAAAAGCAGTTTTGGAATATGAATTTTTTACAAGTCAGTTTTCAAACAAATATTATGGCAGTGTCATCCAAAAATTATTCTATAGGAAGTAAAAGTAAAAGTAAAAACAAAGATCAAGCCAAACAGGCCCCTAAATATATTGAAGATTCTAGTCTTTAAACTCAGTATCTCTTGATCGAATTTTTTTCATAATGAAGCAATGTGACAACAACTAATCATACATTACAAACTGTTTTTTGATCGTTAATTGTATAGTAAACAAATTATATTATTCGCTCAAAATTTAACCCCTTCATACAAAAAGAGGACAAAGGTTTTGGTAGTAGATAAAGCCGACCACAAATTATTGTTTTTTTCACTTAACAAATAATGCAATGTCAAAAATTAATATTAAAGTTCAATATTTTAACATAAAAATTCAGATATTCAATGGAGAATCTTAGAGATTGTTTGAATTAAATGGTTAATTTTTATTGTTGAAAATTAAAAAAGTCGCCTTCAAATTACACATTTCGATTTGTTGTAGGAATTTCAATGCTTAAATCGCAACATGGAGTCTTCAGCTCACTAAAAGAACCTTGGGATATTGTAGTAGACCTAAAAAAAATTTGTTCATTTGTGCACGTCAGTAGTCTTCTGCATAAAACCTTCATTTTCATTGATAAAAATCAGAATTCATCTTGGATATTTCTAGCACTTGATACATTAATTCGTCATAAGTTTGTAGTTAGCTAAGAGTGGATAAATCTGGGAGACTAAAGGTTATGCAATAGTTGGAATTGGCTGACAAATCTTTCCTGAAGGCAGAAGATCAGATGATGAACTAAAGCAAGTTGTTGAAGCAAGAGACGCATTTAGAGTACATGTTGCAGACATTAATGCCCATCATGAATGTTCTCGAATTCTGCACCATATCACAACTTCAACAAACCAATTCTGTCCAATTTTTTATCTCTTTATTTCTTTTATCTGTGTTTGGGATGCATGTGAGTGTTTTAGAAACTGATTCCAGCAGCCCGCCGGATTGTTTATTTTATTAATCTAAAGACATCTGAATTAATTCAAATGCAGGATCTGAAACCATTGAATTATTAAATTCTTTCTACAGTGTTAGATACCACTAATTAAAAAAAAAAAAAAAAAAAAAAAAAGATCAACGCTTTTTTAGACCATAAGATTTACATTTCACGTTCAATATCAAATACGCTTTCATAAGATTTACATTTCACGTTCTAGCATTTTACAATGCAGGTTTCTATTATTTAGACCATATCCAATTAGTTCTTTTAAAATGATGACAAATCAATACTTCTCCATTTAGCATGCACACCTTATGAAGATCGTGTTGGAACCTTGGATCTATCTGATTGTTTGAATTATACGAGTCATCATCTTTCAATTGATACACAATTTCTCCAGAATTCTTTTCTGTTGATGGGGATGTAGAGTTATTGAAAAAATCAACCATGACCCCATGATATAATAACTGTATTGAGCAATTATTATCTTTCACTTATTTTAAATTGGCTCCTCATCAATTTAAAATAACTTTTTGGTCTTTACACTTTATTCCCATGACATTTCATACCCACTAGTTCAAAATTGATTTTAATAGATCACTTTATTGACTAAACTTTTAAGATAGCATTACACATTTTAATATATATACATGTGTGGCCCCCACACGTTGGAATTTTCCAACACTTAATCCATATGAAAACAAAATCAGCCTATATAAATGGGATGGAGGAAATAATACAAGGAAAAATCTTTCAACGGCTGCTTAGTTGCTATCTTTTCATTGATAATCCTACCCAACTACTATTAGTTAGATAGAACTACAAATCAATGTCAAAAAATGTCGTGTTATTGGATGAGATTGTTTATTACAAATCAATATTAGGAATAACAGTCGCTTCTCTCTTTCTTCACCTAGGAGCAAGGCGAACGATTATGGCCCTTAAGCATCGATTGCTTTCATCAGCGTTGTACCGTTGAATCAATATAGCCTCCAAAGAGCTTTGATGTTTTCCAGTGATATATTTACATTTGCCCATTCCCAGCCTACTCTTCTACTTCTTTGTTTTAATTAAAGATAAAAGCTTGTCTACTAAGAACCTGTTTGAACCACATTTTATTGTAAGAATGTATTTTGAAATATTAGATTGATGGAGAATGTTTAGTTAAAAAATAAGGAAAAGTTTTAGGTTTATGTGTAATATTATTTTATTGAAAAATATGTGGTTGAAAAGAAGAGGGAAAAAATGTATTTTGAAATAGTGTGAATCAAACAAGGGTTAAAAATATAGCATGCTAGTCGCTAGATTTGTAAGTGCTACTAAATGGAAAGATCGGAACAATATGTGACAAAATTGAAAAGTTCAACTTGCTATATCATCCTAAATTAATAATCTAACGTTTATAGTATTAATTTTGAAAGTTCAAATTAGCTACTATTTAGTCCAAACGTGCAAGATTACACAATTAAAAAAAAAGTCACTTATTAATTGTTTTTAGATGATTAGGTCAATCAAATCAATGTAACTTAAGTTTGAATACCACAATTTGTAAATCGAAAGCACTAAATAACACCGATATGATCATGGATAACACCCTTCGCAAAGATCAAAAACTTCGGCACTTTGTTAGTCAACAACCCACTATAACCGATGAGACTTACAGTATGATCCAAGCCTGACTAACTCTTAGCCCCCCTTTGACCTTCTTCATATAATCACATTGGTCCTCTTAGACTGCGTGGTCCTCACACTGCTCTTGACCTCGGTATCATTTATCTCTTGTGGACCTTCAAGAACAAACCTCGTTCTTCAGCGTCGAAACTCTTTGAAGACTAATTGGTAATGGTAGATTTGGTGTTTGATCAACAATCTTGTGTTTTTTGATTTGTGGTTTAATATAATGGGTAATAGCTTAATCAACAAATCTAAGTTTCGATAAATTTAAGACTCAAATAATACAGTGGTTGAATCTTAGCCCTTATTTGATCCTCATTTTTTTTTCAAAATACGTTTTTCTTTCACTTCTTTTCAACTATACATTTTTAATAAAATAATATTACAAACAATCCAAAAACTTTTTCTTCTTTTTAACCACACATTTCTCATCAATCTACTTTCCAAAATGCATTTTATATAAAAACAATGAGGCTCAAACAGGCCCTGAGAATCTATGAAAGTGTTTTTGGATTTTCGAAAGAATGATCTCTTGGAAAAATATGATTCACCACCACTTTGGTACGTTCATGGAGTAGGCTATATATGGGGATAATGTTTGACATGAAAAAGGATTCAAAATCGTGTGTTTGAAGCAAATAGGATTGCTACATATCGACCACCGCTTGAGTGCCGGCTAGTGCTAGACAGGCAGTAGGGGTTTTGCTTTTGCCGCTTTAGCGATGGCTAGACGTTAGGCCAGCGAAAAAGCGTCCTTCTCGATATCAACTTCTTCAAGTCCGAATCTTGATCTTCTTCTTGGATTTCTTTGACTCATTTTTGGAGTGCATCAATCCCATATTTTAATTTTTAAACGATAGTATACATTATCTAGAAAATTATCAAAATTTATTAACTTTTGTTTTCCTTCGGTGAAATAATTTAATCCGATTCTAATTATATTACATGTACCACAAGGTTGAAGATAAAATGTTCAAATGAGAATATACATTACCGAGGAAATTCCCGTTCTCCCGTACAGCCCAGCTCACTTTCCCATAAAAGACAAATATAATCTTAGGTAATTTGGGCACACCATTCGTTAATAACTTAGGCCATGTTTGATTCCGATTTTAAATTCAAATTAAAGTTAAAAATAAATTTTGGCCGCACATTTCATGAGGTCCACGACTTTTCAACCGCACATTTCCTCAACTTTTATTAAAATTTATTAAAAAATTATTTTAGCACCTATTTGACAACTATTATTTGAAAATTCTTTTTTCTACGTACTCATTTTTAACACCACATATACAAAATAAAATATTCCGTATGAAAAACCTAAAACATGTGCCTATTTTTTAACTACACATTTTTCTAAAAATCATTGTTTTTGGAAAATAATCATTGTCGAACAGTGGCTTAATTATTTATATATTTATTACTATTAAGGAGCACGACATGTGTGAATCATAGTCCATCTTTTCCCTCTCTCGTACTCCTATCTTTCTAAATCTCTTCTCCATTCACGGAGAGAACTTAAAAATGCATATTCTGTTCCCTCTACGGTTCAACTTTTCTCCATTGGTTCATGGAAAATCTTTGTCATTTGCTACACAACAAAGTTCATTGCCGAAATGTAACAGTAAGTTCTACCAATCGAACTATCGTATTCTTCATTTGAGTTCGTATATATGTTAGAGGTTCAATAATGCAGCTTAGATGGTTTTATAAATGTATGTACTTTTTTAAAAAAAATAACTACGTTAACTGGTAACAAGTAATTATATCCAGGAATATGGCAGAGAGAGACTAAAGACATACCTTCGAGTTACCACATCTGTTGCCGAGTAGCAAAATCTGAATATCAAGGTATAATAATTTTTTCACTTAAGCATTTTTCCAAAGAGAAGTGTTTTTAGTTTGTGTGAGTGACCAAGTGTTGTTACAGTTTCAGTGCAGGATGAGTCCGGATTATGGAAAAAGGGTAATGAAGCCTTCGAGGTGGTAATAAATTTGAGATCTAAATAATCAGTTTCTTTGCTATTTAATGATGTTAAATTATCGATTTTGACAACGAATTAATATCGTCAAAAAACGCTTCTTCTGAAGGTGAGTGAAATAGACATTCATGTTGATTACATTAGAAAGTTGTTGAGTTCCATGGATGATGGACGAATATCCGTGTCCCCTTACGACACTGCATTCGTCGGCCTCATTAAAGATCTTGGAGGAAAAAAAGCACCCCAATTTCCATCGAGTCTGGAGTGGATTGCCAAAAATCAACTCTCCGATGGTTCATGGGGTGACGAACATTTTTATTTGGCCTATGATCGGCTACTCAACACACTAGCTTGTGTAGTAGCTTTGAGATCATGGAACGTTCATGCTGACAAGAGTGAAAAAGGTGCATATAACTAATTGTACACAATGCTCCTTTCCAAAGATTCACTAAATAAATTCATGATATCACCATATAAATATGTTAATGGATATAGGAATATTATACATAAAAGAGAACCTATGTGAACTTGAAAATGCCAATGCTGAGGAAATGACCTGCGGATTTGAACTTATATTTCCTGCCCTTCTTCGAAGAGCCAGAGATTTAGGTATCCACGGTATTCCATATGATGCTCCTATCCTAAAAGAGATTTCTGCAGCAAGGGCTCGAAAATTGACAAGGTAATATATATCTTAGCTGTTACTATTATTTGTTTTGTTTATTTGGAGATGCACACAATATTTAGTCTGTTATGGTTTCAATCTTAATTCCTAATCTCAAAAGCACTAATAATAAGAAAAACAACCAAGAGACGAGAAAAGTACACAAAATCTACGGTGGTTCTCCCTCGATGTGGAGAGGTATGTTTTAGCTGTGACCTAATACATATGTATGAGTTCCCAATATAATAGGAATGCTTAGCCCTGTTTGAGGGAAAAAGTGTATAGTATGAGATACAGTTAACAAAGTCGACGATTTGTTCCTTTTATTAGGACATGCCGAAGGTGTCCCTTAAAATTTTTTTCTGCAGGGTACCTAAGGATCTCCTGCACAAGGTACCAACATGTTTACTCCATAACCTGGAAGGATTGGAGGACTTGGAGTGGGAAAAGATCCTAAAACTTCAGACACCAAAAGGGACCTTCATAACTTCTCCATCCGCGACTGCCTTTGCAGTTATGGAAACAAAGAACGAGGATTGCCTGAAATTTATTAACTATGTTGTGGAAAAATTTAATGGAGGAGGTATGATCATCTTATTTTTACATCAAAATTTCTAATATTATAAGGGGAGTTTATAACTTTTGGAAATACTTTCTCATCAGTGCCGACTGTATATCCAGTAGACCTTTATGCACGACTTTGGGCAGTTGATCGATTGAAGCGCCTAGGAATTTCCCGGTTCTTCGAGACAGAGATTAAGGATTGTTTAGATTACATCTACAGGTAACAGAACAAAATGTCACGTTGGTAACATGATGACAACTAGCCATTAGTTTATTATAAGAAGCCTTTAAGGCAACTTGGAACTTTTGAGGAAACTTTCTTAACTGTTTTTTCTTCGAGAACTTAATGTTGACAAATCCTTGATAGTGATCACTTTGTTGCATTGACTTCCCATAAATATGAACGCTGGACAACTCATCCTTGAATTTATTGAATTGCAGGTTTTGGGCAGAAAAGGGAATTTTCAGTGCAAGAGAATCAGATTTTTGTGATATTGATGATACGTCGATGGGTTTTAGACTTCTAAGATTGCATGGATATAATGTTACTCCAAGTACTGCAAAATTCAGCTAAAATTTAACATAAAATCCTATATACTATAATAGATACTGATAATACTGTATATAATGGTGTCTTCTCTTAATTCAACAGATGTTTTCGAAAACTTCAAGGATGATAAAAAATTTATGTGCTACAGTGGTCAAGCATTTGAGTCTCCATCTCCATTATTTAATCTCTATAGAGCTTCACAAGTACTATTCCCAGGAGAGAAAATTCTTGAAGAAGCCAGGGAATTCACTTGCACATTTTTGCAACAACGGCTTGCCAGAAATCAACTTCTAGATAAATGGCTAATATCCAAACACCTTACTAATGAGGTATGAAAATAAACTAATGTCAATTTTCTCTGTATGTTTCTCCCTTTAGAACATTATTAAAAATTCCTGTTGTCTTCTGTTTGCTGTTTTTCATAAATTATCTATTTCATAGATCAAGACTGGATTGGACATCCCGTGGTACGCCAGCCTACCTCGCATTGAAGCAAGGTTCTATATAGAGAATTATGGGGTCGACGACATATGGATTGGCAAGTCGTTGTACAGGTTCCCTCTTTGCCCCTTTCAATAATAAAATGGGTATTATATAAATCGAACTAAGCTCATAAATTAGTTAAGCTCATAATGCCCAATAAATATTTCTGTCAAGTCATTTTTTTGTGTTGACTAATTGCTTACTTCGACCAAGTGATAGATGTTATTCGAGGGGTTAACTTGAATAAATATTGAATTTCTTTTCGACTAAAATGTTATTTTTTCTGCATATAGGATGCCAGAAATCAATGATAATGCCTACATGAAGCTTGCAAAATTAGACTATAATACTTGCCAGGCACGACATCAGATGGATTGGAACCATATGCAACAGTAAGTACAAAAAGGATTCCATAGCTAGTGTCATATTCATATTCGCAATTGCTGTGGTCTAATTGTCTCAATAAACTCACCTTCGCGTATTTTCCCAGATGGTATGATGATTGCAATATTCAAGAATTTGGCA
Source organism: Fraxinus americana (assembly GCA_035079005.1). Taxonomy (NCBI): domain Eukaryota; kingdom Viridiplantae; phylum Streptophyta; class Magnoliopsida; order Lamiales; family Oleaceae; genus Fraxinus; species Fraxinus americana. The sequence continues at coordinate 8,700,080 of CM068722.1, read as the reverse complement.
TAAGCAAAAAACAGCTTCTTCTTGCTTACTTTTTGGCTATGGCAAGCATATATGAACCAGAGAGGTCACGACAAAGATTTGCATTTGCTAAATCACATATTATTTCTAACATGATTTCATCTTATTTCAATAAAGAAGATGCATCCTCAGAGCAAAGGCTTGAATTATTAGCAGAATTCACAAACAACATCAATAGCATGAGGATAAACAGGTACACACTCTCCACTCTATATGTCTATGTACATGTAGTAGTCCAAAAATGTAATTACAAATCGTACTTTATGCTTAAGGTTTAAAAAAAATGGTCTGTCCTTGAATTTATAGAAATTCTAATAAGCAATTTCTAAACTTCAAAATGTCAATATTTAATTACTAAATTTTAATATACTTGTCACGTTGACATTAAATATGACTTGTTATATTATAGGAGAGTGAAGTTTGATGATGCTGGAGTTTCATACGGGTAGAACTCCTATACTCCCTTGTCTCCTAGTCGATCTTTGAGTTGAATATTTGAATCGCTGCCCTCATACAATTTCATTATTCTCCCACAAGTAGATGTTTTTCTAGAGTACTCCTGTGGAACTTGGAGTACTCAGTATTCATTGTCACTATTTCATTAACACGTGTACTAAATAATTGAAATCCAATGTTTTAGTTAAATCAAAACATGAATAAGTAATACACATGTCAATTAAATTAGTACAATTGTGTACTAAGTTTCATACTCTAGGAGTACTAGACATTTTCTCCAAACGAGATAGATAGTATTTGAATATTTCCTTATGGGCTCAATTATTATGGATTTGAGGTTTATTTGTATTGGGCCCAAATAAATTATGGAAGTATAAGAACAAAGAAGAACTTGTGGTAGAGAAGTTGTATCGAATAAGAACCAAATCTATCTATATCTTATCCGATCCGATAATCCGATTCGAAATTAAAGAAATTAGGAAAAAATAATGTTGGAATCAACTTTTATTTTTTTCCAATTGTTAAACGGGTTTAATAATAATAAATGTTTCAACTTTTTTACGCTTTGAATTTGATGACTTTTTATTTTAAATTTATTTATTTTCTCATTTATTCATTTTAGTCACAAATAACATGTCATACAAATATTTACCGATACAATTATTTATAACAAACCGGATCTGATTGAGTTATATCCATATTTGATTCATTTAGTTAACGATTTATCGAATTCGAATCATGATCGGGTTTTCGGATTAAGACCTCGAATCCATCTCCCATTAATTTCATCGGATTCGAGTCAGATTCGAATCAAAATTAAATCCATTGAGAGCCCTAGAAACCAACATAGAAGTTTGAGAAATACCTCCTCACTTTCTTATTATGTAAAACTGAATGAATTAATTAATTACAAAGTGAGGTAAATACATTTAAACTAACTAATCTGCAACTTTCTTAACTGTAAAAAGAAAGGCTAGCTAATGTTCAACTTTCTAACTAAAACTAACATAAATTCTAACCTTGATTTTGATATATTTAATCTTTTACCATACCTTTCTTTGCATTAACAGATTAATAAAAACATTATTAACTATTTGACTATCGAGATGTATAATTCTTTTGTGCAGTTATCATAGTATTCCCCATAGACTGATTACCATTTTGATGGAATCCCTACGCCAAATATCAACAGATGCATTACAGTGGATCGACAGAGATGTCAGCAACCAGCTATATGATGTTGTGAGTTTGGAATCCCTTCCATTTATACATTTTTCACTTCAGGAACTATATGCACATTAATTTAATGCTACTTCGTCTTAAAGTTTAAGTTGTTACAAATATGAAATTTAAGAGTTGGTCAAATTCTTTTTCATTCAAACAGGTGCAAATTATGCGGAACGATTCTCGTAAAATCTTGAAACTTTTGTTTGTTGTTACTTTATTCAATTACCAATTTTTTTTTCTTTTTGGTGCAGTGGTGGAAATGGTTTATGAATCTAAACGAAGGGTTGTTCGAATGCCAAGAAATAGAGCTTATAGTGAGCACATTAAATATTTGTGCTGGTCATATTACTTCCGAGGAGACACAATCCCAGCTTGAGTATAAGAATCTCTGTAAGCTCATCAACAAAATTTGTCAGCAGCTTCATGATCGTGAATATCAAAATAAAAAGGTAATCAGACAAAATATAAAAAAAAATATACATTTATCTTTGTGAAAGATTTTCCTAATTCTGTTGTAATTTTATTTATTTCTTCTAATTTAGGTACAAGAAATCTACAGCAGCAATATCAGAAAAGGCAAAATCGAATATATGGAAATCGAGCGAGACATGCAGTCTCTCTTGCAGTTAGTTCTACAAAAATCTGATATCATCAATATGGACTTGAAAGAAACCTTTTTAATGGTTGCTAAAGTTTTTTACTATAGAGCCTATTTCACAATGGAAACTATTGATTTCCACATAAACAAAGTACTCTTTGAGCAGGTTGTATAAGTAATTCTTCCCCATGTATATCTTGATTGTAATTTTTTTTTTTTTGAAGCTGGGATTAATTAACAACATCGTTTCTATTTTATTTTGTTATTTGGTTATTCAAACAATTGAGATAAAACCGATCTATTAATAAACATTCTTAAAAAAACTTAACGTGCATGAAGCACTAATTAATAAGTTTAAACCAATGATTTTTTTTTTTAAATAATAATTTTTTATTCATAACAAAGGCCTCACATGTGGTGGAGGAAAACCGAGATTACATTAAGAGACTAGAATCCATACAATTCAACTTCTAAGGTATGGTAGTTCCAAACTATCCATATGTAAAATTCCTCTAAGTAGTACCGGAACCTCGTCTCCAAAAGATAGGTTAAAAGATGCACCACTGCTGCCATTTTTTGCAAGGAGATCAGCCACCATGTTGGCCACACGGAACACGTGCTGGACTTGAGCATTAAGTAATCGGATCAGCTCCAAAATTTCTTCCCAAAATTCCCAAAGCCACCATAAAGAGCAGGTGCTTTTATGCACCCGTTGTACCACTATATTGGAGTCGGTTTCAACAATGATGTCCCTAATTGCGAGGTCCCTACACATACGTAAAACTTCAAGAAGAGCTTGGGTTTCTGCTGCCATATTTGTGCAGGAGCCATAGTGGCGAGAAAATCCAGCCCAACATCTTCCCTTGCTATCCCGTAAAACTCCTCCTCCACCAGCTGATCCTGGATTTCCTTTAGATGCACCATCAACATTTAATTTCAGTTGCCGACCCGCCGGTTTCTTCCAGCTGATCAGTTGCACCGTTCTCTTTTTAGCATAATTTATTGGACAGTTCAAGGAGCGCAAACAGGAGACGTCGCGGCCTGAGATTTTACTGACCTTGGTGATTAATCCAGCAACCTGGGAAAGCATTGATTTGGTCCGCCACACGGTTTTCTGCCATGAGATGGGGTGTCCCTCCATTCTAGCTTCACACCAGGTTTTCCATAATTCCCATGTGATAATAAGTGGTGCTATGCCGCGAAGAACTCCCGCCTGTGAGGAGCTGAGAACATATTTCCACCATAAATTCAGCATCCCTTTCCAGGTATTAACATAGGGAAGAGAAACTAAGCTTGTCTTATTTTGCATCCCAGTTTAAAGTAATGAATTGGTTTGTTTCTTAAATAAAAAGAGGATTTGTGTTGTCCTATGCATTATAATGATTAGTTTATTGCTTCCTAATAGAAATATGATTAGTTAGACATATCCTATAAAAAGGAATCTCACTTTTGTATTTTCTTCATCACAAGTTTTAAGGTAGTCATGGATTATCTTGGGGTTAGACTTTAGGATTCTTTGTAGTCTCACCTGATATAGATATTTTGAAATGTAAATGGGACTTGGATTGTGTGAGAGATACTTTGTGATCATAACAATTTTCGCATAATGCATAACTCTATCTGTTATAGCTTGTGATTTTTCTCTTGTTTTGGAGAATTCCAAGTAAATTTCGTGTGTTCTTATTCGGATTATTATTCTACGTTTTTGTTCCTCTATTCTTCTTTATATTTATTGAAGGAGGATTCTAGGAGGTGAATCAAGATATTCCGTGGCATCACGGGGGGGTCCGTGTGTGCATAGGAGTTAAATTCTAGGATAAGAAATTTGAGAAGAGTAGTAATTTTTGCCTGTGGATACTTCAAAGATAAAATGGCTGGGTCACGCAATGATTTGGAAAGAGATTATACCCTTTTCTTTAGTAAATTAAACAATCTGGGCAATTCAACAATTTGTCCAAAAGGTAGACCATGTTTGGCTAATTGCTCGAAATTAGTAAATGAAGCAACTGACTGTGTCGCTAAGAGCTGTCTCTTTTCTCAATGAGAGGCAACTTACTGTCGACACTCTTATGATAGAGTAACACTACGACAAAATGTACTTTTTATGTCATGCATTGCATGTCGTAAAAACCTATTTACGGCATGCGGCCGCACGCCATATAAAGCCATGCCGCAAAAAGTGATGTACATTTTACGGCGTGCAAAGTACGCCGTCTATAGAATGCCATAAATGAGTTTTACGGCGTTCAACTGCACGCCGTAAAACATACCCACTTTTTACGGCATGCTATAATGCATGCCATAAAATGGTACACCACTTTTTATGACATGTTAAAATGCATGCCATAAATGTGAATACACGCCGTAAAATAGTTTACAATTTACGGCATGCTTTAAGCACGCCGTAAAATGTTTTGGAATTTACGGCATGCTTATGCACGCCGTAAATATCCATTTAATTTTTTAAAAATTATTTATTTATTTGATTACCCGCAAGCCTATAATAATAATGAAACAAATTTAATCCATAAATAATCAAGGTTTCCATTGTTTCAATAAATAAAAATATTGAATATAGTTCAATACAGTATGTCAATGTAAAGTTCATTTCAACAATTTTCAAAAAAACTATTACAAAAAAAAATGATTGGACCATATCAAAGTTAACTTCTTCGACCGACAATTTAGCTATCCCACAAAATAGTAAGTCCCTGCACACCATAGAAACAATAAGGGTATGGTTAATAAATTTAGAGTGAGCATGTAAATCAAAAGTATATCAAGAAACATATTAACTTTTATCTAATCAACATAGTACATATGACGAGTAATTACTTGAGTATATTGTTGGTAAAACTTTCAAGAGATTTTGATTAGCATACGAGTTCTAACAAAAATGCATCTACAAACACCATACTAGTACAAAAATTAAGGATTAGGCTAGAATACTAACATATAAAGCCATAAAACATCAACGCATAAAGACAACCCATTGCAAAAACTCCATCATGTCATGTGTGAAGTCCACATGAATTACATAAAAAATAACAGGAGAACTATTTGAAAAAGAATACAGAACTATTTGATTTTAAAGAACTGAGACTGAATGTAAATGGAATAAAAATAACAAAAGAAGTTAAGTATACCTTTATTGTAATTACAGCGAATCCACTTCGATGTACCTAATCGGCCATACAATTGTACTTCCTAATGCATCTTCAAGAAGAAAAAGCTCACGTGTGGAACGATATAAGCTAACATTATCAATCACTTCATTAACCCAAACTCTCCAACATTCATTACCAAGGGGAACATGATGCACTAGATCACTTGGATTTGTTGATGCGATTTAGCCTTTTGCAACAATATCAGCTTTTCCAAACCAAGATAACAATTTGTATTTCTTATTTTGAAGGTTATGTGTACCATTCAAGTTTCTATCTCTAGGTTGTAAAATTCATATCCAATTGTAGAATTTATTATTTTGAATATAGAGAGTATATGTAATTCAGAATAACATTCATTAAATTTAGTTTTCCACTTACATTATCTTCTTGTTCAGCACTTTTACTCTTCACTGAAACAAAGCTTTCAATTCTTTCATTTCATCTCTCAACTCTTGGACTTGAGTTTGCAAGTTATGATTGTGCACCAAAGTATTCAACTTTGAAGGAGTCGCACCGAAACCAAGACCTCTTACCCATCCTCGACGTTCTGGACCAAGTACTCTTGTAACTTCATCATCCATGAGAGAGTGTTTGCTTGGAGAGGTAACCGTCTCTGAACATACTTTTATTTTTTTCTGATATGAGGAAATACATTAATGGGCTATAAATATAAATATAAATTTAAGCTTTGATTTATGACCAAATTATTGAAAGCAATATTCTTACCAATGTTTCCCCAGTTGATTCATTAATAGATTCACCATTTTTTCGCGTATGTCCTCGAATATAAACATCCTATCTCGTTATGGAATCAGGGTCTTCACTTTCAGCACGCTGCATTTTACATATTTTATATATGTGATATTTGTAAACGTTTATAATTTTTCAAGCAAATTTAATTTTTAATTTAACAGTTTTTTGCCATTTCAACTTCTAAGCGAGCAAAGCCCTTTCTACTTGTTGTATGCATCATCGTTTGACTTGCTCTCATCTTTTTGAATCTTTCATTCTTTTCCTACAAAATCAATTAGTAAATAGTTTATAGTAAACTTAGGGCAACCCTGCTACCTGATTTAGTTGAAAAGGTAGTCAACATTTCAATCAAGTTAAAGAATGCTATACAAAGCACAGTCAATATGCAAAAGCAATGGAAACTTACCTTATATAGTTGAGAATTGCATTCTTTGACAAATGCTTGCCATTCTTCCATTGATTCAACATTATCGGGCTTGAGAAGAGCAACAGCTCGTGTCAAGCCAATTTTTTTTCCTTTATTATTGATTGCTTTAAGCACATTAGATCGATGATCTCGCCAATTTTTTCCCATTTTTCGCATCATGTATTTTTTATGACAAGTATCAATATCAAACTTTTGCTGTATTAAAGTACACAAATATTAGTAGTAATTTAATTTATAAATTATATAAGAGACGTGGAATTTATATTTTACCTGCACATGCTCCCATATGTCATCAACAAAATTTTCGTTGATATCTTTCCAATTTTTCCATGTAATTGGTATAAGTTCTCTAGTTGTGGTCCCAAGAAATGATGCTAACTTATTTGAGCCTTTACAAATTGGCTGCCCTCTTTCATTAAACTCTACTGGTAACTCGTACATTTTTCCTTGTTGAGATAATTCAATTTTGCTCGACCCCTTCACTTATTTCCTTTTTCAATCGTACTAGCACTATTAAGCAAAACTTCTACATCATGTTGCACATCATTTTCTTGTATGTTTAGAACAGAATTAGAACCTCCTTATGATATTCTTATCCCTTCATTTCCTTTTCTTGTGGAAGCAACAACTGAAGCTGTTTTAGCTCGTTTTGATTTCTTATAGCCTTGATTAGATGACTATATTAAATGAAAAATAAAAACAAGCAATGTTTTACTTTCAAGTTAACATAGAATCATTAGAAATATTATATATACAATCTGGGAACTTACTTCACCATGATACGTCATCTTATTTCCACTTGTGTGAACATCAGCATCCACAATGCTTAACTTTCATCGTTTGTATCTACAAAAATAAAGTAAGAAATAATGGAATTAGAGACATTAAAGACATAAACATCAATATAATACCACATAAATAGAAAATTAAAATAAAGCAAGAAAGAATTTTAAAGATATACAATTACCATATTCAATATCAATGCCCTCACAATCATGTCTTACATAACATTCATCTTCAACAGTCATATCAAATCTTAATACATCTAATGTGGATGGAGTATAAGCCTCCTCATCAAAATTTTCTAACTCATGAAATCCTCTGGGAGGTGCCTTTAATACAATATACCAACTAGATGTATCGTTCTCTCTAGAATAAAAAACTTGTTTTGCTTGTGATGCTGAAATAAATGGATCTCTTTCAAATTGATGTTGTCCACTATGAAGATTTACCAATGTAAATCCTTCTTCAATCTTGACTCCACTATCTATATTTGCCCAATCACAATGAAATATGGGAACTTTAAAACTATGATAACCTAGTAAAATTATGTCTCTTATAACCCCGTAATAAGATATTTTACCAACTACATGACTTGTATCTTTCACACTAGACCGACAAATAGTTTGTGCTTCAATAGAAACACCACTGTTTTGTGTTCTTCTACTAATATCAGTTGTATGAAACCGATGTCCATTGATAGCATATCCAGAATGTGTCATCACATCATATCTAGGCCGACGTGCAAGCCATTTCAATGTATCTGACATGTTACAATTGTCTTGTTTTCCTTTCTCCGCAAACCAAGAAGTGAAAGTCTCCATATGTCTCATTTGTAATAAGGTTTCATTCTTGGCAATGTGGCTATCTGAATTCTTAATCTCCTCTTTATGCATCCTAAATAAAATAAATAAACAAATAGTAAGAAAAGTTTATGAGGAATATTATTCAATATTAAACTGATAAATTGACTAACTTCATTACGTTTTATATGGCTCAACATCAACGCTGTTATACAACACATAACCATGAGCGACCTCTAACATTTCTTTACTCAAAGTCTTTGACTTTCCTTTAGAATTGGACGTCCAACAATAATTGTTTCATTCTCGAAATCCTCATTCCAAGTATGTCGAACAACTACTTCAGCAGCTTGTTTAATGTAACCACTACAAAAATGCATACATTCATCAGCTAAATAACGCTCTGCTATGTAGTCCTCGGGTCTTGAACGATTTCGAACATATCCTTTAAGTGTTTTCATAAACCTAATTCACCATATAATAGGCATTAGATATCTAAGTAATCAGAAGAAGAAATTTTGAATTCTGACAAAAGTATAATAGTAATTTACCTCTCAAACGGGTACATCCAACGATATTGTATTGGTCCACTAATATGAACCTCAAGCCCAAGGTAGATGGTTAAATGAATCATTATGTCAAAAAAAGACGGGGGGGAAATACCTATCTAGCATACGCAAAGTCACAGCAACATCCTCCTCAAGTTTTTCTAATTTATTTTTATCAATGACTCTTTAACATATCTCGTTGAAAAATGCACATAGTCAAAAAATTGTATTTCTTGGTCCTATAGGCAAAAGTCCTCTTAATGCGACTGATAACAATTGTTGTATAAGCACATGGCAATCATGGGACTTCAGATTTAAAATCCTATTATCTGCTAATGATATACACTTTGAAATGTTAGAGCTATAACCATCAGGTAATTTTAAATCAAACAACCTCTTACAAATAAGATCCTTTCTAATACCCATATTGAGTAAATCCTTACGAGAATTTAACCCATCTTTTGATTTTCCCTTTACATGCAAAATAGTGCCAAGAATGATTTGGCAAACATTCTTCTCAATGTGCATTACATCCAAATTATGACGTAAAAGTAGTGTCTGAAAAATAACAATATAAATTTAGAAACAAAGTTTAAGCAAAGAAATAACTAATTCAAAATAATTTAAAATGACTAACCTCCCAATATGGTAGCTTAAAGAATATTGACTTTTTTTTTTCATGGCCAATTAGAATCTGATTTTTTCATCTTTCTTTTTTTTCCTAGTTTTCCCCAATTATTGATAACATTATTGATTGAACACATCACTTCTCGACCAGTTAATATTTTAGGACTGGGCCTATGCTCCTTGTTTCCATCAAACCAAGCTTTTTTCGATCGATAAGGATGATTATATGCAAGAAATCTTCTATGACCCATATATGAAATCTTTCGACTATATGTCAACCATTTTGCACATGTGGATAAACCACATACTAGACATGCGGCTTCACCTTTCGTAGGATATCCTGATAAGTTCCCATAAGCCGAAAAATCATTAATTGTCCACATCAACACAGCCTTAAGATTGAAAGTGGACTTGGTAAATCCATTATATACTTCAACACCAATATTCCACACCTCCTTTAAGTCTTCTATTAGTAGTTCTAGATATATATATCTATATCATTTCCAGGTTGTTTTGGACCTGGGGTTAATAAAGTCAACAACAAATTTTTCTTAGACATGCGTATCCAAGGAGGGAGATTATATATAACTAGTATCACCGGCCAACAACTATACCTAGAACTTAGGTTACCAAAGGGATTAAATCCATCAGAAGAAAGGCAAAGCCTAAGATTTCGTGGTTCTGATGCAAAACAAGGCCATTTTTGATCAATTCTCTCCCAAGCTAATGAATCAACTGGATGACACATTTTTCCATCTTGACTTTTGTGATTTGAGTGCAATATTAGTTGTTGTGCCTTATCAGGTGACCTAAACATTCTTCTAAATCGTGGTATAATCGAAAAATATTACAAAACCTTTGCAGGTATCCCTTTTTTAATCTTCTTAGTCCGTTCATTAACTTTCCACCGCGAGGATGCACATTTTGGACATGTCTCCAAATTCTCTACATCCATTCTAAATATAAACAACAATCATTTACGCATGCATGTATCTTTTCATACTCTAAATCAAATGTGTTCAATAACTTTTTCATTGAATTGCAAGAATCAGGAAGGGTGTTCCCATGTGGTAGCATATCTCGGATAATATTAAGAAGTTCAGTGAAATCGTTGTCCGATATACCATGTGTAGCTTTAAGCATGTATAAGACAACGGTTGCAGATATCCTTGTATACTTTGTGCAACCAGGATATAAAGGAATTTCGACGCCCTTGTATAAATTTGAAAAGTCTTTCTCTCTATTTTCATCCTTGGGTTGTACAAAATTGTAATCCTGAAAAAATGCATCTCTATACATCCTATACGTCTCTAAATTTTCCACATCTTTAGGAGGCAATGATACTGCATTCTATTTTTCTCTATGAAACACCCATGTAGTATACGTAGGATCCATTCCATTAATGATCAAATGCTCATACATTATATCAAAATGTTGGTGGAATAAGTTTTTACAAGGGCATATGACCTTTTTTGGATTCCCCGCATTGGCTTGCACCATATTTGCAAATTTTCTTGCACCATGTTGATATGCCTCCTAAACTCTATAAAAATAATGCTAAATAAATCACCTAAAAAGTATTTGTGGATATATTTTAAAATATTCTAAATTTAAGAGGACAAGTTAACCTTGATAAGTGTATCCAATCTTTATCCATGATAATATACCAACACTATTAAGTTATAATCTGTTTTAACGCAGTAAAAATGAAGCAAAAAATGATTATATTAGGGCATCATAGAAAACGAGTTTCAATCTGTTATAACACAGTACCAGCCCATATGAATACCCTAGCATTTGCAATTAACTGAGGAAATTAGGAAAGCCATACTGAAATGGTTATACACTCTTTCTCCAAGTACAAACTCACATTCCTATAGTCATATCTTTAGCACTCTTCTACAGAATACCAAAATCTTCATCGAAAGCATCCTTTATACAAAGTCTTTAGAACTAAAAGCAGCATTGGTTTCCTAGCAAATGAAAAACTTTGAATCATGAACCTGTAAACTAATTTTTAATAGGGACAAAATGAATTTTATTTTCTGTTTCTTTCTGAAACATAAACCAAGGGCAATAGTGTGTGCAAGAGGAAACCAGGGGGCTGAAACATAAACTCAGCAAGATTTTTACTTAGTGGAATTAGTTAAATTTCTATTTTTACTTTTTAAAGAATTTGAAACATATCAACTCGGCAAGATTTCAAATATTTCCTTGTGGATTGTGGTCTTCAATAAGGTCTAAAGAGGTGCCGGAAGAGCTGCAGGTTGAGGTGGCTTAATTATATCAGTCCTAACATTAAACATGGTGAGTTTTCTGATGAAGAAGATAGAACAATCTACACCCTATTAAAAATTTTGTATCTCAAAACCATACAGTGGCAAGACTAACTCCAATTCAAAGCAAATCTCTTAAAAGGGAAATACTAACTCCAATTCACAGGGGCAGGCCAGGGCAATACTATATTCAATTCACATTTCACAGTGTAATTCAAAAATTACAGGGCAATACCATATTACTATTTCCATAAATTGTGAAATTCACACCTCACAAATCACCAAGTAAGCAAGCAACTCACAGACGTCACAGAGGCAGCAATACTGGAAGTCTGATAGGAAAACCAATTGAAGAGCGGCTTCGAGCAAGGTGCCAATTTCATGTGTTAAAAAGAAAAAAAAAACATTATTACAATTTACACAAATCAAATTAAAAAAAAAATTAGAAAAGGAAAACTAAAATAAGCTTGCAGTCGGGGCTTCACCTAATCACCTTGTTCTTCTGCCGTTGCTGAAGATTAGATGGCGGTCGAGGCCCGACAGAGCAGGCGAGCAGCAGCAGGTGTGGCAACCAAACTCGAATGGCGGATGCAGGGCAGTGGTGGGAAGACTAAGGAGGAAGCGGATGCAGGGGCTGGAAGGAAATTGAGTGGCGGGAGGGGAGGCTTTGTGATTACGGGTGTGAGGCAGAGACGGGAGAGTTAGGTATTTGGGTGAATTGGTTGGGCTGAGTATTTGAGTCTGTGAGATGGGTATTGGGTAATTGGGCTCATGGGCTTAAATTTGTGGTATTGGGCTAATGGCTTAAATTTGTATCTAATGGGCTTACATTTATGGCGCGTTACGGCGTGCAATGTGTATCATAAAAGGGTACTTTTTATGGCATGCCATCAATGTATACTGTAAATACATTTAGTAAATGAATTATTACGGCGTGCATTTACGGCATGTCGTAAATAGTCTATTTTTACGGCATGCAGTATATGCACGCCGTAAACGTGTGCCGTAAAAAGTAACATTTGTTGTAGTGTAAGGTAATTCTTTGTTTTGAGAATGGTGGGTTGCTAAAAAAATTTCCAAGTGGCATAACCAAGAGTGCCAAAGAGATGGATTGAAGCAAATACACAATTGTTCAACCAGGAGGAGACATGGAAGAATTCTTATTTAAAGGTTTTGGACAATTCAAAGTCATGTTGGATTGTCTCACATTGATTAGTAATTGAATTGTATTGTCCTACATAGAAAGGAACCATTTCATTTCCTAGATAGAAGAGAGTTGTAGGCATTGATTTATTTTATTCTACTAGAAATTTAATTAGTTAGCCATTTCCTATAAATATGAATCACTCCGTTTTATTTTCTTCTTCCCATGTTTTAAGATGGTCTTGGACTACCATGGGGGTGAGACTTGCAGACCTTTGAGGGTTTTGGGATGTCTAAAAGATACTATGTGATTGTAAAAAAGGAAAAATTACGTAGTAAAAAATCTGTCTTTTACAACCGGAAATTTTTCTCCTAATTCGGAATTTTCCGTGTAAGTTCATGTGCTCTTATTGGTGTTATTATTCTGTATTTCTATGTGTTCTTGATATTTTCATAGATGAGGATTCTAGGGCGAATTAGAAAATTCTCAACAAGTACTATCACACGTCGTTTGTTCAACAAGTTGTCATGAAAAGTGAAAAACGCAAGCTTCGACCCCACTACACCTAGAGGGGGGGTGATTAGGTGTAAATGTGGAATTAAAATTTAATAAATATGCAACAGGTCACAAGTTAATTATGTCTAGGTGACTAATCAAACAATTCAAGTTAACCTATTTTGAAATACCGTAGTAATCCCAAAACAGTAAATAAAGCAGTAAACAACACTAAAATTGTTCACGGAGAAACCTAACGTGGGAAAAACTTCGGGCACTTTGCCAGTCAAAGATTCACTATAAACTGTCAATAAAACTTACAGACTACCAGCAAAGTTGACAACACAAGCTTTCTGATCTTCTGTTTGAAGTATGAAACAGCCCTCTTGGAATGTGTACACCAACACCAATCCTGACTCTTCTTTGTAAAGCAGTCCTCTTGGAATGAGCACACGAATTCCAATCCTGACTCTTTATGCAGTTTATCTCTGGTAGATCTTCCCCAGAAACTCCTTATTCTTCAAAGCGAAGAAATCAATTCAGTGTTTGATTTGATTGCTTTGATGTTTTCAATGAAAAAAAGCTCATGAACAATGAAGGATTGAACTTTGATCTTGTGTATGATGTATTCTTCTTGAATAATATGTTGTTCAATCTTCCCCATAGAAAATACGGCGCCTTCAATATATAGATTGGACGAATTAGGTTGTATGGACCGACTTAAAGTCTCGAAAAAGGAAAATTAGGTTTTTCAGATAAATACATCGCTCGAGCGAAGATGTATTCTCGCTTGAGCGAACGGTCTGTCGCTCCAGCGACATGGGGGCGAACATCGAGTGAGGAACTTTCTGCTTTAGTCGCTCGAGCAACACTTCAGCGAGTAGCTAGAGAAAATCCAGCGTGAATTCTACTTGTTCCAAACTCATAAACCCAAACCCTAATCCTAATCTACCAACTATGAAACTTTACAATTTAGTCCCTAAACTTTTATAACTGTTCAAGTTGGTCAATTTGTTCACAGAATCGCCAATACTAATTATAAACCTAACAAAAAGGAATGAGTTGGTACAAGTGGGTCCAAAAAGGAATGAGTTGGTACAAGTGGGTCCAAAAGTTTGCACAACAGTTAATGTTTGACATTGATACAAGGTACATGAAGGAATTTATGTCTATAGCTATTGAATTCCCTGAAATTCTCCACCATAATTTTTGCAAGTTTGTTAAGCTAATGCGAAATTCATAAATTTGTTAATTCTAAATGTGCACACTCTTTGTGGTGGAGCATGAGTGAATTGTGGTTGTTAAATAAAATATTCATCAAGACTTCATAAGGTGGCATAACCAAGCTGAGACATGGAAGAATGCCTATTTGAGGTTTTGGGCAATTCAAAGTCATGGTGAATTGTCCACATTGATTAGAAATTGAATTGTTATAGAAAGGAATTGGTTTGTTTCCCAGGTAGAAGAGTATTCAGACAAGGTTGTAAAGAGTTCCAGTGGTTTTGCATTACCGGGAACAATGACAGTGATAATGGGCCCTGCCAAGTCGGGGAAATCAACACTCTTGAGAGCCCTTGCAGGTACATTGCTTACAGCCACGTAGGATGGATTTGCCTTTATTGCATTATGTCTATTTGGCCGAATCAATCTAACATTTGTGTCGTCTTTCTAATCTAGGAAGTTTTCCTGATTCAGCAAGAATGTATGGTGAGGTACATATCAATGGGATAAAATCGTGCATGCCATATGGATCATATGTAAGTCCCTTTGTATGCCACTTTCCTTTCATCCATAATCAGTGAAAAATTACTTTCCACTAGATTGAGTATTATCAATTTCATTGATTAAAATCGTCTTGAAAAAACTTGCCTTCTGCTTTTCTCCATGGTTATCATAATCGTCAACTCTCTTATTGAAGGTCGAAAGTTGAAATATATTTTAAAATTTTAGATTGCCCTTAGAAGTAGCAATACATTTTACCAAACCTTTTGCCCCAACTCAGTTAAAAAGAATGATAATTCAAAATCACGTACACATTATTTATTTGGTGAGGATATTATTGTAAACTAGGATCTAGGAATTTTCACTATGCTAAAAAAAATAGAATTGGAGCTCCCGTTTGTTTTCCTCTTTTGGCATTGTACATAGTGGAATCCTAACACAAGCTTATTGGTGGCATTTGTAGATGAAGCGAAATTTGCCCGATTTGGTTGGTTTTATTTGAAACTGGATGCATACGATATTGTTGGAAATATGTTATATGCATTGAATTTTTGCTCTTGAATCCTGGATATACTTTCTTCTCAATGATTAGCAATTTTGTGTTAATGCAGCTGTGAAGTTTGCCAAGAATTTTGTTGGGACTTGTGAGAATGTTGCTTAGATAAAAAAATTAACTGATTTCTGGCAAGAATCAACAAGCAGACATTATACTAAAAAGCTATTGGAGTTGCTTCGATCTTGGATGAGCAGAACACGATTCATGCTAATTTATTTATCCAGATGTCAGTACAAGAAACTAAAAGGAATTTTCTTGTGAAAATTAGTTGAAGATGTGCATTTGTTTGGTGAGAGATTGAGGAAGAGAAGAAGGCTGCTGAAGAACGTGCTGCAACCGTGAAGGCATCTGGAAAGAAGAAAGAGAGTAGCTTCTGTATTTCGTTTATGATCGAGTTTTTTCATTACTATTTTATTTCATTTTGAAGCTCATTTTTATTTAAGTGGTGTTGTATCCCATTCTAATGTTCAAGTGTATGGATTAAAAAATTTGTAATGAAATTATCAATATTTATGCAAATCCAAGATTTGTTCATAAGTTACATTTTCAATTTTGCCAATCTATTTGCAAAAATTGTTGTTGTTATAAAATAAAAAATAATAATAAAAAAACCCTACGGAAACGTTTGGCAAACGTTGCGAAAAACAGTCTTTCGCAACGTTTGCCAAACGTAGGCTGTTTTTTGCAACATTTGTCAAATATTGCCGTATCTCTACGGCAACATTTTTTAAACGTTGCCGAAGTTCAAAAAATATTGTCGCATCTCTCTACTATATGACAACTGTTGGGAATTTACTTATCATGCACAGCGGAAATTAAACAATTTTCAATTCCCAAACGAGGATCTGCAATGTGTTTAGATAGAAACTGTGATGAGAATGATACCTTTGATGAATTCCACAAACTCTTTTGCTTTTCCTTGAACTTCAATGATCACGATCTGCAATCCAAGGCCGTCCAATTGTCCGGCCTCAATGGTGATCCACACATAGAATAAGAATGACGGCTAGGGTTTTCTTTTCTCGTGCTAGCAAGAATAATGAAAATTCTCTGAGTTTTCAAACCCTAACAAACTTATTAATATAAGTCCAGATGGGCTCGGCCCATCTATTAAACTTAACCCGGTCCAAGATTTAATTAATCAAACTAATTAAATCTGGTCCATGAATTAATCAATCCAATTAATTAATTCGGGCCTATTAATAAACAACCCAATTAATTAATTATCCAACACTTGTCAATTAATAAATTGGTAAATCTCATTCTTACGATTCTCTTTTGTGTGTGACCCATTAGGTTCCCGATCACGATGCGAACGACGTGAATTATTATTTTGATCTAATCAAAATCAATAAATTAAAACGCCCCTTTTAATTTATCACTAATTCATTTTCGTTGTCAGTTGACATCTAGCAATGTATCGGGGCAATACATGTGACGGGAAATATCACGTAGCATGACAAAACCAAACTTGTTCGTTTACGTGAAACTATAATCCTTTCGTCAATATGATCCGATCAATTATGAGATATGGATATGTGTCAATCTCAATTATCGATCATATCTTTTATCCTACTTGTTAAGTCAATGTATGCGTCGAAAACTCTTTTCCGACTTATGAGTTCACTTGGCCAAGGATTTCATTATTAACTTAAGCTGGATAAAATGTAGATCATAATCTCTTACTATCTAAGAGTGACGAATCCTCTATTGATCATTCACTACCTTCATATGATTCTTGACATACCCGAACGATCTTTGTATTAGCGACCCTTGGACGAGCAACATCCAACATCACCAAAGTATGATTTGCCCTCATATAAAGTACTATGATGACCTCAAGTCAAAGGACCAATTCCACTGAGCGTTAGAGATTAACCACTAACACTTAGATAGTTATCCATGTGGAATCTCTGTTGGTCTCCAATGTTTTGTTCTATAACAAAACATCCACGTGTTCATTCAAGTGTCACCACACTTTAGCTTGTGAGATCGGCTACTTACTTCACAAGTAAAGAATGCCACACGCGATAGTCTATCCGTAATAACGATATCCGTATCTCGTTATTACTTCGACCATAGGACGATTTAAGATTGATCATATGTAATTTGTATCTCACAATCACAACTCCTTGTGATTAACAAATCACAAAACTTGAATCTACGGATTCTATTATTTATATTATTAGAATATTAATTCAATTAAATAATAGATATTGCCATACATATGCATTGATTATATATATTCAAAGTGTTTATGTCCAAAGTTGATTGGACCTAGGGCATAACACTTACAAACTCCCACTTGCACTAGATCCAATCACTTATGTATCTTATACCATAAGAGTCTACATGACGATCATGTTTATCTTCGCGACAACTCTTTGTCGGTGGATCTGCAATTTAATAACTTGTGGGAATTAGTTCTTTATTTACGTCATTTCTTTGTATTATCTTTTCAATGAGATAACAACTTTGCCTTAACATGTGTTGGATCATTGATGAGACCTATAGTTCCTTCGCTTGCACGATGGCTCCATTGTATCGCAATGCATAAGCGTGTGATCAACAATGTTAGGAACTACTCTAAGTTCATAATGAACTCCACGATCAGAACCACAACTTTTGTTGCTTTGTAAAGCAATGATGTATAAGGCTTCCATTATTGAATCAACGGTTATTTGGAACATTTCCAACACACCGCTTAAGAGTAAACCAATATCCACTTTTGAGATGTGCTATTATTCTAGTCGACTAGAAGTTAGCATCATTCTATCCATGAACTCTCGGTTCATTTTCTCCATATAAAATCTTCTCGAGATTTTATACGTATAGATTGGGATGAGTTAAGTAATCTTCTAGATCTATCTCTATAGATCAACTTGCTTCTCTCACATCCATCACGGAGAAATTATCGACAACCATAATTTCAACAATTGAAATATAGAGACGTCGTTTCCTATAATATGTCTCATACATAAAATATCGGGGAATGCGACAATGCTCCCATTATCTTCTTGTAAACGCACATTTCATCTTCATTTTTGATAAAATCAAACATTTTGACTTTTGTATCAAATCGAAGATTCTAGCTCCAAAGAGGCTTGTTTCAATCCATATTGACATTTTCTTGTAAACTCATTTACAACCTATGGGTTCTAATCCATTAGGCAAGTCGACCAAGGTCAAAACTCGGTTACATACAACAAGTCCATCTCTTTAAGTCAACACTTGACTTTATTTCTATGTAATTAGTAGGTTCATTATCCTTGATTAGCAATCATGGATTCGTACCTTCTAGGAGGTCAAATGATCCTACAAGATTTACAACGAGCTAATGTGTCCTCGAAGTCTCCACTTTACGATCAAGAGTATGTCCCTCGGTTTGGTGTGGGATAAGACTGGAGTTCATCTATTCGGTTAATTATATCCGTGGACTCTTGAACTCTTTCAAGATTTATTCTACTCATTTGTCTCTCTTAGAGTAAACACTTTCTCTAAGAGTACGACATGTATTAAGATGAACATCTTCTTCTCAACGGGATTATAGAATTGATATCCAATTGTCTATTGGATATCCACAAATATGTACTTAACGGATCTAGTTTCAAACTTATCGATCCAATATGCTTCACATAAGCATCACAGCCCAAACTTTCATATGAGATAAGTTGGGCATTTTCATAACTCGTATGAAGTTTTGTCAACCGATTTAGATGAGACACGATTTAGTACGCAACACGTATCAATCAGTGCATGACTTCAAAACGACTTTTGAATGTTTGCATGGCTGGTTCTCTATTGCACTATATCTAATAGTGCAAGATTCCTCATTTGATTCATCATCATGTTGCAATGTATGTGGAGGAATCCACTGCATGAGAATCTAATTCTCTTTTAGATAATCTAAAATTCTCCATTTTAGATATTCTTTACCTCGAACAAGTCTTAGTGTAAGAATATATTTACCTATTTGTTTATCAACTTTTAGTTTGAATCCTTTGAACATTTCAAGAGATTCATGCTTGAATTTCATCAAACATATATGATCATTTTACGAAATGATCATCGGTAAATGTGATGAGATAAGATAAACTTCACCGACATTAATTGATATGGATCTACATACATCACTATGTATTAGACCTAATAATTGCGCAGATCAATTTCCTTTTCAAGTAAAAGGAGATTTGGTCGCTTGTGTCTTACGAGACATGATTCGCATTTGTCAAATGATTCAAAATTATTTGACCCAAAGATACATCTCGATGTATGTTTGGAATTGCATTCTCATTTATGTGACCAAATACGCAATGCCGAGATATAGGTGTTATTCAGATTATCATTTTTATGCCTTTCAATTTCTATACTCATTATAGAACACTCAACATTTGGAATATAAATGTCATTTTGTAATTTACCATAACCATTAAGATCTTATCAAGATAAAAAGGAACAACAATTGTCCTTAACATTAAAATAATTCATGTCAAAACATGAAATTTATTTAATGCTCTTGGTAATGGTGAGAACAAAATTAACATTTCTCTAATTCTAATATCGAGCCTAAAGGCAATGGCAGGAAATATGCTTCTACAGGCAATGCAACAACTTTTGCTCATTTTCAACGTGTAGGTCAACTTCTCCATTCTGCAGAGATCTACTTTTATTTAGTTTCTGCATATTTATATAAATATGAGATCTATATCTAGTATCTAATACCCATGAAACTAATGAAGTAGATTTAAGCCTTGCAATTTCATTTCTAATGACCCATCATTCCAAAATGATAATAAGGATCATCAGATTTGGTATTGTCCTTATTCGCTTTAACTTGTCTTAGTCATCTTGGTTGCTTTCCTAAAGCATCCTTTAGACTTCCTTAGAGGAATCTATGACTAAGATTTGTCCACTACAAACACGAGATGTTGGACTTAACGAGTTTTAAACATGTTCGACAACTCGGTGGCGTGCTTCGAGTTTATTCATATTTAATTCATAATTAGTTATGAATAACTCTTTGGCACGTAGATTTCGGAACCAAGTCTATATTTAGTTCATTGTTCATGGTGAACGCAAATCAAGACAACTTCTCAAAGTAGTCTGCATCTTGATACACAAGCACGGTTGAGATTCTTACGTCATTAAGCTTCGGTATAGTTCTTTGGGAAATATCATACATTTTCCTCGTATGATTGTTCATCATTCACCATATTGAGATGAAAAATCATGTGTTAGCATCTATACTCTTATGTCGCTTTGTAACTCAGGTGACATAGTTACAAACATCACATATGTTGTAGTACTATCGTCATCATTTGTGTTTATTATAGCGACCACCTCTTCTTTTATCGAGTCATCAACGGTGTTCTAGAAAGGACTACTCGAGGACACAACCAATTGTTTCATGCACGAGAACAATTCTCATTGCGGCGTCAATCAAGAAAATTTGCTTTGGTCGTTGGCATACAATATGCCTCTTACATATGGTTACTCATGATTCAATAAATGTAAACGACGAAAAGTAAAAGAAATAATATATATAATGCATGAATTAATTTAACATGGCCTTTTATTAAATTAATTTCGCTCCCACTGTTTAACTCAAAATTTATGACCCTCTCACATAAATTTATGGAATCCATACTTGATTCCCAGTGGGCTGGAATCCCATTTGTTATATTAAAACCTTGAGTGTACTCAACAAGCCCTAATAAAACATTTGGGTAGATACTATTATCAATTGTATCTCCATACAACTCCCAGATCATTAAGCCGACAACTCTTTGTCTTCACACATCTTATGTGTTAGCTTAACATGCCTCTAAGATTTATCTCCTTGAGTGTACTCAACAAAAGATAAATATTAGTTAAGTCAAACCCATCATTCAGGAATATCTAATATTTCATAGTGTCAAACATATCCCTAATGGACCAGCCTTGAGTGTACTCAACAAGCTAAGATCGATTTAGGACTCTCGTTTTCACTATAATGGTGGAAGACAAATATAAATATGACTTAATATTTTAACATGCCTCTAAAAAATTTATCTTCTTGAGTGTGTTCAACAAAAGATAAATTTTAGTTAAGTCAAACCCATCATTCAGAAATATCTAATATTTCATAGTGTCAAACATATCCCTAATAGACCAGCCTTGAGTGTACTCAACAAGTTGAGATCGATTTAGGACTCTCGTTTTTCACTATAATGATGGAAGGCGAATAACAAATTGACTTAATATTTTTAACGAGAGATTTTGCATGCAAATGTCTCATCATAATAATTATATATATTTTATTATACATCTAGCATGCAAATAAACATATATATAATAGTGTGGACGATTATGGACGTACACTATCTATTCTTCCCGAGTCATAAGGAAGACTAGTTGGTCAGTTCTTAGAGGGTATTGCATTGATTCATACAATGCTCCATCTCTATGGTCTCCACATCTTCTTGCATCTCCAATTAATCCAGCTGTAACATGTATCCTATACTAGTTGGCACGCAGGCCTAAATAATATTGGACACGAGGCCCATAATAATAATAACGGACACGCAGGTCCAAAATAAATTAAGAGCTCGCAGGCCCATAAAATAACAACAATGAAACTAACCATTCAATACATCCACATGGTCGAGTCCATAATCATCAACTAATAAAATATTCATCACATAAATGCTTTCCTATATAATATCTAATATTATATGCAAATATGTTTCAAGTTTCTAGCAATTAAAGTCGTCTAAACTAATTTAGACAAATGGATCGAAAGAATTAAATAACTAATTAATCAAATTAATTAATTAATTTAATTAGCGGACTTATTTAATTAAAATCAAATTTTAATTAAATATCAAATTAGAGTCCAACTCTAATTCTACAAATATAAGGCGGGACTATTTAATTAAAATCAAATTTTAATTAAATACCAAATTAGAGTCCAACTCTAATTCCAATAAAATTTTAGGGCAAAACAATTTAATTAAAATCAAATTTTAATTAAATGTCAAATTAAAGTTCAACTCTAATTATAATCAAATTAATACGGTTGAATTTAATTAAAATCAAATTTTAATTAAATACAAAATAAGAGTCAAACTCTAATTCTAAAATATTAGGGCAAACTTATTTAATTAAAATCAAATCTTAATTAAATACCAAATAAGAGTCAAACTCTAATTTTAAAATATTAGGGCGAACTTATTTAATTAAAATCAAATTTTAATTAAATACCAAATAAGAGTCAAACTCTAATTTCAAAAACAATTTAGGGCGAGACAATTTAATTAAAATCAAATTTTAATTAAATGTCAAAATTAGAGTCCAACTCTAATTTTAACAATATACTAGGGTGGATAATTTAATTAAAATCAAATATTAATTAAATACTAAATTAAAGTCCAACTCTAATTTAAAATGAATTAATATTTTAATTTAGGATAAAACTCCTAAATAAAATAAAATCCACTTTAGGGTCAAAGTTTAATATTTAAGTTAAAATCTAATTTTAACGAAAATATAAAAAGTCGTCAATTTTAAATAAAATTTTGAACGGGTCAAAATTGAATTTTAGGTCAAATCATTTGAAAATCAAATTAAAACCATTTTAATATTTAAATTCAAAACTATTTTGAAAATTGTAAATTGACCCAAGTTCCAAATTAAAAACAAACCCCTTCAATTTCGAAAATTGCAAGACGGTCCTTCATTTAAAAAATTGCAAACTTAACCCTTTATCCATTATTGCAGGCGGGGGCCTGAAATTACGAAAATTGCACAAGAGGCCCCCGCCTCCATCCTCTCACCCGTTTTCAGAAAAACCCTAATTTTTTTTTTTTTTTTTAATAACTAGCGGCGCCGGCAACGGCGCCGCATAAGGGAACCGCGACGGGTCGTCGCCATCGCTCCACAACGGCACAAATGACAGCCGTCGCTGGCGACGTTCGCGGCTGGCATTTGCGCAGCAAACATTTCTTGTCGCAAAAGTCCAACGGCGACAATCGCAGCCAGCAAACGAGCGTTACCGCAGCTAACTTTTACCCGACGGTGGCTTATCGCCTGGCTATTTCTGCTTTGCGCGCACTTATTAAATGGCGCGTCGACGCATGTGCGACGGCAGCCCGTCGCGCCGCGCCGGCGGCTTTGGTTGCTGCCGGTGAGTTTCAGATCCAATTTTTTTTTTTTTTTTTTTAATCAAAATTAATTTTCGTTTCCAAATCAAATTTAGAATCAGAAATCAATTTTCTTTAAAAACTAGAAACAAGAAAAATAGTAACAATCAACTTTTGATTGTTATATGATGCAAAACAATTTCTAACAAACACAAAGTAGGCTCTGATACCACTGTTGGGAATTTACTTATCATGCACAGCGGAAATTAAACAATTTTCAATTCCCAAACGAGGATCTGCAATGTGTTTAGATAGAGCGTGATGAGAATGATACCTTTGATGAATTCCACAAACTCTTTTGCTTTTCCTTGAACTTCAATGATCACGATCTGCAATCCAAGCTGTCCAATTGTCCAGCCTCCAATGGTGATTCACACAGAGAATAAGAATGACGGCTAGGGTTTTCTTTTCTCGTGCTAGCAAGAATAATGAAAATTCTCTACAGTTTTTCAAACCCTAACAGCTTATTAATATAAGTCCAGATGGGCTCGGCCCATCTATTAAACTTAACCGGTCAAGATTTAATTAATCAAACTAATTAAATCTGGTCCATGAATTAATCAATCCAATTAATTAATTCGGGCCTATTAATAAACAACCCAATTAATTAATTATCCAACACTTGTCAATTAATAAATTGGTAAATCTCATTCTTCGATTCTCTTTTGTGTGTGACCCATTAGGTTCCAGTCACGATGCCGAGCAGCGTGAATTATTATTTTTGATCTAATCAAAATCAATAAATTAAAACGCCCCTTTTAATTTATCACTAATTCATTTTCGTTGTCCCAGTTGACATCTAGCAATGTATCAGGGGCAATACATGTGACGGGAAATATCACGTAGCATGACAAAACCAAACTTGTTAGTTTTACCGTGAAACTATAATCCTTTCGTCAATAAGATCAGATCAATTATCAGATATGGAAATGTGTCAATCACAATTATCGAACATATCTTTTATCCTCTGTTAAGTCAATGTAAATCGAAAACTCTTTTCCGACTTATGAGTTCACCTTGGCCAAGGATTTCATTATTAACTTAACTGGATAAAATGTAGATCATAATCTCTTACTATCTAAGAGTGACGAATCCTCTATTGATCATTCACTACCTTCATATGATTCTTGACATACCCGAACGATCTTTGTATTAGCGACCAATTGTGAGGAGCAACATCCAACATCACCAAAGTATATTTGCCCTCATATAAAGTACTATGATGACCTCAAGTCAAAGGACCAATTCCACTACCGAACGTTAGAGATTAACCACTAACACTTAGATAGTTATCCATGTGGAATCTCTCAGCGGGTCTCCAATGTTTTGTTCTATAACAAAACATCCACGTGTTCATTCAAGTGTCACCACACTTTAGCTTGTGAGATCAGCTACTTACTTCACAAGTAAGAATGCCACCAACGATAGTCTATCCGTAATAACGATATCCGTATCTCGTTATTACTTGTGCAGACGATTTAAGATTCAGTCATATGTAATTTGTATCTCACAATCACAACTCCTTGTGATTAACAAATCACCAAAACTTGAATCTACGGATTCTATTATTTATATTATTAGAATATTAATTCAATTAAATAATAGATATTGCCATACATATGCATTGATTATATATATTCAAAGTGTTTATGTCCAAAGTTGATTGGACCTAGGGCATAACACTTACAACAACACCTCGATTTGCAACACACATCCAAACTTTAGATGATTCAAAATATGATACTAATACTTTTTCCTTCACACCATAAAATAAAATATTCATATAAATTGAAGCTCTGATACCATTAGATTTTGTGAATGTAAGTAAGGTAGAAGAGAAGAGAGCAAAAGGGGGCCAAGGTTTCATACAACTAAATAAGCAATTGCCATATAAAAATGCAAATACAAGAGTTTGAATGGTCTAAGCAAAATGTTAAACTACTCTAACCAAACAATAGAAGCCCCTTAAGTAATATAAAATAACATAATTACAAATACTATAATTAATTATGCTAACACCAATATGTTGGAATTGGTTAAGTATTAAATCCTGAAAAAGTGAATTTCTTGTCAACTTCGACCAAATATTCGGTCTTGATATGATAGTCAAATTATGAAAATAAATAGACTAACTTGTTCTATGAATCAAGTAGATCGTCGTGGTATATTTGGAATCTCCAAACCAATTCTAAGTGAATGAGAAATTATGGTCTAAATTTTGTCTAACTCTGTTACTAGCCTAGCGTTCAAGTGATGAGGATGTCACGCGAGCGACATGCCAGCGATAGGTGAGCGACATATTTTTTGTTTCTAACGCTCGTGTAACGCAAGGGTGACAAGTTAGCGACAGCAAAAGATGTGATCTTTGGCAAAGGTTGCTGGGTTTGGGACGCGACATTTTACTCATAATCTTTCCTCCTCCATAATTGGACCCTTAGGACATAGATTTGTTCATCCTAATGATATGCAGTCATAGTATAACATTAAATTCATATTTCCTTAGCCAAAATTCTGCATAAAAAGTTGTTTTTCCATATTTCATAAGAGTACAAAAACCAATCTTCGTTTTATTATTCTTGTATATTGTAGTGCTACTAATACAAGAAGATTTTCGTTGTATCTTAGGAATCGATTGCCATATCCGTGGGTATCGTTGCTGGCCAAATTCGACTTAAGGACAAATAGTTCAACTATTGCCTCGACTTTGCATACATTTCTTTTGGCGTCGCTTTGACATTCTTTTCATTTGGTGTTTTTCAATCATATCCTTACCATTACTTTGTCCAATTTTTGGTAAGATTCATAAGTTGATTTTTAGTTTTAAAGTCATCACTCAAATCCATCATCCTATTCAACAAAATCACATTACTTGGTCTATGGGATTTGGCAAAATATCACTATATTATTGCTCAATCAGTGAATCACGACTTTAACAAGTACTAAGTCATAGCTTTTGCTAATTGCAAAGTTAAACAGAAGTCATTTTTTAACTGGAAAGAATATATATAAGTAATTTAAAAGTTGACACTCTTGATTCTTGATGCTTTAGATTAAAAAGTTAGAAAGTACATTTTTCTACATGACCTACTATTGTCAAAATGTCCATTTAAAATTTGACACTTTTGACTTATCTAAAATATTTAAAAAGAAAGGTCAACACAAAATTTTCAATACAAATTTTACCTTTATATATTTAATTATATGCCAATATACCCTCATTTGGTTTACAATTTTGTCCTTAAATTTTTTTTTTTTTTGTCAACTATATCCCTTTATTTATTCTTCCTAATTTTTAATGCATTAAGTCAATTTTGCAACTTGTAATATTAAACATGGTTCTCCTTGATTTTTCATTTAAAACATTACCATTAATTCACCCTACATTTTAAACTCTTCATTTTTTCTCTTAAAACCAATATATACATTCATTTGATATGTAACTTAGATACATAATAATATTTAACTCTTGTTTGGTAGAAATTTAAGTCAAATAGAAATTTAAGTCAAAGTCAATAATTAATTTTAACCACACGTTTAATTTGCTTTTATCAAAATTTAATTAATCTGATTTTAATTCCTAGTAAACAAGGCTTAAAGACGTTGAGGCAATAGACTTTAGTGGGTTTGAACTCAATAATTGTGCAAGCTTTTGATGCATTTGAGAAAATAGGGAACGACATGGGTCTTATTTTGTTCTCATAAGTTACTAACTATATATTTTGTTTATTTTTTATGTATTTAGCTTATTAATATGTATGATTGTTGTTATATTAATATATTGATTGATTTTTGAGTTTTTTCTATTATATTGGCAAAAGAACATTTGTGAGTGTATAAGACTGACTATATGACTTCAATTGTCGAATAATTTATAGCGAAATTCAATAATAAATTGAAATATTTTGCACGTCCATTAGTTATTTGAGACCATCGATTTCTAAAATTGTTATACAAAAGGAAATGGTATCAACACAATCTTATATGTTTTTGTGTTGTGGACAAATCAAAATATATTAGAACTTCGGTTGCATCTATGTTAATGTTTGTGCACTTAGTTCAATAATAAATCCCTAACAAGACTTCAGCTTCTCAAAAATTTGGAAATAACATGCAAATTGTAGTTTCCCTCTCATTAAGTCCAAAAATTTAGTTCAAATATTTAAGAAATATTTTTGAATGACGATAATATTTTATAATTTTTCATTAAATTAATACAATAAAACATTGCAAACCCATAAAGTAAAGTCACACCTTTTAGTCATCCATTCTATGATTAGTTTAAATATATGTGCTGAGTCATAGTATTGCGAAGTGAAATAATTAGTTTAAATGAGTAGAATTTATGTAGTAACGTGTTAAATATAATAAATATATTATACGTTATCAATTAATTATATGAGCTTCGCTTTAATTGATTGAGGAGTTTGATGTCAAAAATAATGACAAATTATTTATCAATTTTCAGTAGTGAAGCTATTATCCATTTAAAGGCTAAAACTTCAAGCTTGATCGTTGTTTTGTCCTTTTATTCTTTCATTTAATAAGTGTTTTTATTTTTTGGGAAATCAATTTGCTCTTTTTCACTTTTATTATGTGTGATGGTGATTATTTTATTTTATTTTTTTTTTTTGTATTCAGAGCTATGAAAAGCTTGCCTATATCAATTCATCTTTCAAAAGTGCGACAAAAAATTTACTCCCTCCGTCTCAATTATATATGCTGAGTTTCTTTTTTCTCTTATCCCAAATATATAGGCATGTTTCATAATATAGAATATTTTGTTGTGTTTCTTTACCAATATATCCTTATTAAATTTTCCACACTTAATATACCAACTTTTTGAAATCATTCAAATACACACATTTTCCACTTCTTGAAAACATGGAACAACTCTTATTTCTTCTTCTTCTTCTTCTTCTTCTTCTTCTTTATTAGTTCCAACAATAATTTAGTTTTACATACTGAAAATTAAGGGTGTGTTTGATGAAAATTATTAAGGAAAGAATGTATTTTAAATAGTGATATGATGAGAAATATGTAGTTAAAAAGTAAGGAAACGTTATTGATGTGATGAAAAATATTATTTTATTGAAGAATGTGTGGTTAAAAATAAGTTTTGAAAGAATGTGTACCAAACATGGACTAAATAAGGGTAAATTAGAAAAGATCTTGGCAAAAATTAATTTTCGAATGACATTAAAGAAGTTTTCTTAATTCGTGTGAAAAACGAAATAAGCCTATATAATTGGGATGAAGGGAGTACTATTTTCCACAAGTCAATCCCATTTTATTTTTTGTACTTTCAAAATTTTGAATGTCACGTACGTGTTCGCACATTTCCTTGCGAATAATGGCTGACAGCACTGAGTTCGATTCCCTCGCTAACTAGATCTCCAAAGGTCATTTTCCCTAATCTCTTTATATGCTCTTAATTAATTAAAATAATTGGTTTTTAAGTTTTTTTGTTTTTTCTATTCGAATTTTATATGATACGTGTTTTTGAGTTTTCTTTTCTGTAAAACCATGGAATGAAGGTGCTTGTATTCTTCCATAGGTGGCGTTATTGTATACTTTTGTCCTCGTATACTTTTTGAGTTTTTATGTATGCTCAGGCTCGGGCCGAGCCCCATTTTGGGGGATCGGCCCGAGCCGGGCCAGCCCGTGTCCACACGGACAGGCGCGTAATTAATAAAAAATAATTAAATTAATTTAAAAAATTTTAAAAGTTGTCTACAGGCAGTTAAGGAAGAAAAAAAATAATAAATAACAAATCGAGCTGGCTCGGCCCGCTAAGGCTCGGCTCGTTGACATAGCTAACAATGCCTTACTCCACCAATCTTGTGATAAATAAATTCAAAACTCAAAAGTAATTTGTGTAAGTTAGGATACCTGGATATAAAAAAAAAAAAAATTCAAAACTGAAATTCTTTTGAAGTGGTAGAAGGAATTTTTCTGTCGACTTTCTTAGTGAATTTTAGATGAATTGAGAAACATACAAAATAATTTATAGTCTCCATATGTTTGGTGAGTTTCAATGCAAACAACAAATGCCACGATAAAAGCAAAAAATAAAAAAAGAAGAAAAAAAATGAGATGTTGACAAAAAATATTGCGTGCAAAGAAGTGCTATTGTAATCAAAACATTACATTTCAGTTTATTCCACATTTTCACATTATATACATAATTTCATGAAAAAAAATATTCATATATAACAATTTTAAATTTTCTTTTAACAATATCAATTATCTCACCTATTTTCAAAAATAGGATTAGTATTTCAAAAATATTACAAATATTATTCATCCGATATATAACACAGGCAATGCAATTGCTTACTACTAGTTAGATTTAAAAGTTTAAATCCATATCTTATATTGTAACACTTTTCTGACATGTTCCAATGTTGAGTTGGCACGCTAAAACGAATACGTAGAATATTCGTTATAGTTTGATTCCAAACAAAGTCATTTTGGTCAACTTGGGGAGGCAACAGACCACGTGGGACAACGAGATTCTTTTTGAAACTAAATTTGAGATTAATAATCCAATTAAGACAAGTTAAAAGTTTAATTTTCACGAATAAAATTAATTCAATTAAGCCCCTATTCTTCATTTCAACCACACACTCTATCAATAAAATAATATTATACATAAGCCCAAAAATTCTTCTTACTTTGTAACCACACATTCTTCCTATCAATCACTATTTCAGAATTTATCCTTCTTCAAAATGGGTGTCAAACACAACCTAAATATGGGAGCTGCAACTCCTCGTTCCATCCATTTATTGCTAAAACTCATTTTGTAGTCGAGCTCAAACTCGTCTTGGGTATTTCTCAAATTGTGTAACAATTTGTATTTGGTATTGCAATGATTTCACATTTATTATAAATATATAAGATTGAAATGTGATGAACAGACCAGACAAAGAATGAAACCGATATGAAATGTCATATAAGAGTTATTTTTGGGTGTTTTTAGTTTAATTCACTTTATACACACAATTGTTAATACATAAATTTCACTTTAGTTAAAATATCGAAATATAGACCAACATATAAGGGTTTATGCTAATTCCCTTAACAATGTTGACATTTTATGATAAAATCTTAAGCTTTAATATGATATTAGAGCTCGTTAATTAGAAATGAGAGACTGCCTACTGCCATGAAAGTGGCTTGGAAGAAAGGGAAGGACTTTAAAAAGGCAAATGGTTGAATTTCCTAGGAAGGAGAAGAACTATAGCTGGTTGGCTTATAAGTAATT